>JADFUC010000902.1:0-306975 GCA_019722365.1 Lithospermum erythrorhizon | reverse complement strand
CTCATGCTTCGTTCAGTTACGTATTGCTCAGCGAGCGATGGTACCATAATAAAGCCACTGCATGTGTCGAGAATTTATGTAAGCGAAGTCGAATAAAAGCGAGAATCTTTGGTAGATGGAGGAATCGGTTGTAAATATCCTACCAACTCAAATATTAAAAGAGCGGTAGGGATCTCACTTGAAGACTTACAACAGTCAGCGTCGCCATCTGAGCTTTAACCAGGCGGGGAAGCGGCTTATTTCGGGAAAAGTAAGAAATGCATGACTTGTGATAAGGGAACTTAAAACCACGGCTTGGTTCCATGTTATAGATCTTGGAGTCATATAACATCCTACTAGGAAAGACCTTGGATCCGCAGCAGCAATCTTTGTTCACCAACATTCGCGGTGTTTGAAATACTGGGGATGGAAAATGGGCAAAACAGAGACGAAAATCCATTCACGGTAGAAGAATCCCAGCACTACTAATACCAAATACTACAAGAAAAGGTAGATCACAGCGGGGAGGAAGGGCCAAAGCGCCAGTACTTCATCGCACTTAAGTTACCTCGGCTTTACAAGAAACCTGAAAGATCTAGTTCAAACATTTAAAACATTTCTATCCTCGCTCAACCTTGAGAAAAATGTGGGGGCGTCCCCACTTAAAGTTTTGTGACACCCAAGAAAGGGTCCAAAATAGAGCATGGAACTATGGGTCCAAAAGCATGACACCGTGCTAAAGAAATTTGGTATGATCGGCTAAGGACAAAACCATGGGACAACTACCTCGAGGTCGGAAGCAACATAAAACCATGGGTTAAATAAGACCCAAAACATGATGAGGCAGAAGGGATGGTCTGTCAAGAGCTCAACCTAAGGTTGGGTTATACATCAAAATCACCACTGCGTGTTCTGATTAAAAGGGTGACAAACCACTACAAAGCAAAGGTTGGTGAAGAAGAGCCCACAAATCAAAAACATGAGGAAAGACTCTCGGTATTCCTCAGGTTGGGGGAGCAATCCTGACCCCAGAAAGAAAACCAAGAGAAAATGTCAGTCTTCTAAGATCGGGGCAAAGGCCCGCAACGACGAAGAAATCTGTTTTTTGACAAAGTTGGGAGGAGCGACCTCCAGGGAGGCGTGGAGGCTGGCTAGAGGAAGAAGAAACTTACGCCTCGTGTTTGACTATATAGGAAGCGAGGCCTGTGGGCGGGGTAGCTACACAGCCCCGAGGTGCATGAAAACCTCCCGTCCTTGGAAGAGCGATGAAGGAGAGGTTCATGGCGGCCTCCCGTCAGTCCCGATGAAAAAGATGTAGAAGCGGGACATGTGGTCGCCGAATTCAAAAGCAGCACCTCGGGCATGGGTATTCTTGGGGAGGTAGATGGGCAGAGTTCGGCCTTCCATCCATGAACAAACCCCTCTAAGGAATCCTCGGGTGGCGATCGGCCTAACGGACAGGATTGATCAAGCGGTATCAAGATGATCCATTATATAAATACATTCATGAGCGAATCTTTACGTGGAATAGTACTTTTTCATGAGGGTGGCTCGTGTGCATGAAAGTCATCAACACCCTGCTGGAATTGAGGGGTCGAGATTCCAAGAGGAAGGCATACCAGATAGGGCCACCTTCTTAGCCCAACAAGCAAGCAAAGGTCCCCATCTCTAGGAGCTAATGAAGGCAAAGTTCATGCTGTGCTTACATCGGTAAGGAGAGGGATGAAGAGAGACGAGGAAGTTTGATATATACTAGATTGGGATCTGAAGTACGGTATGCGGCCCATTCCCTAAATGAACTAGAGGACCTAGGGTCGGCGTATGATAATACAAACAAACCATATGGCAACATTCCATTTAGGACCGACCAAGTAGCATCCTAGAGGATTTCCTCAAGAGGCGTGGGGACGACCCTGTATATAGGTACATCTATGAGCAGACGCTTTGGAATGAATCTCCGCCTCGTAGGCTAATGCCTAAATATGTAAGTCAACAACACCCTATATTCATGAAAGCAGTCGGTGGGTTGAGACTTCAAGCAAAACAAGAAACTATCAAAACAAGGGTAAGATGCAAGAGCGATCGATACCCAAGGTTCAAATATTTTTAAATAAAATCAAGGAACTCACTCTTGAGCATGAGATAAGCGCTTGACACCCCTCACAATCCACGAGGATAAAGCGCCTACCATGCTCCTAGATACGAGCTTAAACTATCAACCCCCACTTTGGACGGGGAGTATAAACCATCTAACCTTCGAGCATGAGGATAAAGCGTCGACCTCGCCCAATATGAGGATAAAATGTCAAAAACCCCTTAACTATATTTGACTTGATCCCCGAGGCGACACTTAGGGTATGTAAGCGGTTTGATACATATCAAGCCTTGATGCGTAACCTAATACAACTGCATGTTGTCCTGAATGAGTTGAAAGATAAAGCAACATCCGTATTTGTCTCCTGAATGTGAGCTTGAAAGATAAAATAACTTTCATGTTATCTCACAAAAGATGTGAGTTGAAAGATAAAACAACTTGTATGTTGTCTCCCAAAAGATGTGAGTTAAAAATAAACAACATCATGTTGTCCCCACCAGATTTGAGCTAAAAAGATAGTCGAACAAACAAGCGAGCGTCTCGGCCAGTCCGAGCGATAATGGGTGTTCTGATATCTGATCGTAAAAAATTTCTACGCGATCGTAGTTTAATAAAGACATAATTACCTTTCATATTTTTTTAACATAATATATAACTTCACAATTGAATCATGATCCCAGTAATTTTATTATCCATAGTTGAAATAAACTATAGATTAACGAATGTGATTACATTTTAAGTGTAAACATATGAATGGCGATTTAGTCACAAATATGATTCTAAATAATTTTTATTCTAACTATAGTTTATTCATAGTTAGTGAAACTAAACTATAGATTATAGTAATTTTTACGTTAGTATACTTGATACGATGTATAATTATTTGAAAAAATCTAAGTAAATAAAAAATAAAAAATTTCAACCATCAAATTAAAACTTTTTTAATGCAGATATACTAAATCCATCTCTAAAAGATTGTGTAATTTTCTTTATGAGTAGTTAAAATTAATTAAAACTCAGCTTAAACCAAAATTTAAAATTTATGAATATGACATAATACCTTTATTTATAAATTAAGTGTTGTTGTTAATTTGTGAATAGTCAAAATTATTTAAACTTCGACCACCAAAATTCAAAACTTATGAATACTACATATAAATCCATCTCTAAACTATTTTTCAATTTTTTTTCAATAGTAAAAATTATTCAATACTCAAATAATAAAACTCAAAATTTATAAATATTACATACGACCTCTAGATCTAATAGTTTGTTCGATTTTTAAATAAAACTATCAAGCTCCTCACATTGCCAAAATATTGAAGCTTCTGGCTCATTGATAAAATTAGGAATGAGGCCGGGAAGTCGGAAATAAGTGTTCTTATTTTAGGGGAAAGGTTTGATTTTTAAGAAATTATCAAATTAGGCCCCCAGCGTTGAGGCTTTAATAAATAAAGTACATTTCAGTCCCTTATAAAATCAACATAACGGTCAGAAAACTGATTGGTGAAGCGATTAACGAGGCTTAAGACTTCTTTAATGGGTGAAATATCAAAGGTGATACATAGTGGGTAGAATCTGAACCACAGCTCTGTATTGTGACTACGCCTTTGCCCAAATTCAAATTTATAATTCCATTTCTAAAATATCGTTCAATTTCTTTTTCAATAGTCAAAGTATTTAAAACTCAATCAATAAAATTCAAAGCGATGATTACTATATAGTTCCGACGCCGTCACATGAGATTGTTCAATTTCCTCTTCGATACAAATTAATAATTTGCCAGATGTAATTGACATATACAACTTTAATTTTAATCAAATTTATCATAATTGATATACATAACTTTGATTTGAATTAAAGTTATAATATTTTTAGTTAGTTACATAAAATATTAGCATTTTAAATATTTTCATCAAATATTATATAATACATAGAAAAATGCTTGAATGAAGAATTAATGAAGGGAGTATTTATTTATAAATAAATTAAATACCTTCAATAAAAATTAACTAAAAGAATGACTCAAATAAATTTTTAGTCAACCCATCAAAAATCAAAAGGTGATTATAGAACGACTCAAATAAATTAAAAAGTTTGATGAACGTCTATGTAGCCCAAGAAGCCTTAATCGACACTAAAAGCATATAAATAAAATATATCATTATATATTACACTTATTTAACATCACATATAAATCACAAAATATATAGGCTCACGATTAACTTTCATCTAGAATCTCTAAAAGCGGATTGTCAATCCTTCTACTTAATCCACATATTAACTTAGTCGTTATGGATGTATTTATGATGATATTAGTCCAAGAATTATAGTTATAGGAATTGTCAAGTAATTTTATAAAGTTTGTCAAGTATTACTCCATGTATAATTTATTTGTGTATCTAGTTTCATATATGTAATATGACAATTATTGTTTGTTCGTTATTTTGCTTTAACTTGTGGTCCTTTCATCCTCTCCGAGTCTATTTATAATCAACAATATGCATAAACATAGAAAACTTAATCGATAATTTAATTCATAATAGTCTCTCGAAAAACCAATAAAACTTATTGTTAATCTTATTGGATTTCGTATTTGTTATCAAAATGTTAATAATAATCTTTTCTATTAAAAAAATTAACATATTATACAGAGATTGACTTTTTTTCATACTAAATGGAGTATAGCGTTTAAATGTAGTTAACAAACTTGACTTTTTATTTGGAATGCAGTTATTATAATTTGATTTTGTAATAATGTAATATTCAGTGGTACAAAATAATAGTAACATGTGCTTATGATGAATCATCTTATTGGTTCAAAATTGTAGTTGAAGTAGGAGTGTATCTCCTTTTTTTTACGTATGAGTTAATATTGATTTTAATTTGTCAAGTAAATCTGACTTTGTCAAATTCATTAAGAGGTATTTTTAGTCGTTCGATCACGAAAAAGGAAGAAACTTTTAAGGCGACTCGTGCGTTTATATATAGATAGATAGATAGATATAAATGTTATATGCTTATTAAATATGTGTGTTATACTAAATATATTAATATTATATATATATTTTTAATTTATTTATAAAATCAATATATGTGGTATATATTTAAATTAATATTAATATTTTATAATCTTAATTTAAAACTAATTTTATCTTATTTCAAAATTAACATTGTATAATATTTCTTTAAGCAATATATTATAATATTAAATAAAAATTAATATCTTATTGCAATATATTTTGAAATTAAGACTAATGCTTTAAATATATATAGTTAAAATTAAATGTTAATATTATTTATAACAAACAAATAAATATAATTTATAATTTATATATTTATATTACTTTAATATATATTTGGTATGTGTTTATAATTAAATATGTGAAATTCTTAGATCTTTAAGATGTACCCAAATAATGTAATGGGGTATTTTAACATATTGATTCATTTTGATGTTCATTCATTTCTACGCTTTATTTCATTATCTCTAAATTCATTTCTTAACCATCTCCCAGCACCTAAGTAATTAGTAATTAATGGTCAGTTCGCATCGATATCTGTAACGTCAAAATAACAAAAGCGAGTAGTATTAACTATTCATCACACTTTATCTTTTCGGCATCGTAAGATTATCGGTGAAAGAGAATAAATCGGCCGCATCGTGCGGTTTGAGGATGATACATCACATATATTTGGCATATATATACTTTATAATTACCTTGCATTGCACTTTTTAATTAACTTTGTTTATCTATCTCAAGTGCATGTTTAATGATTCAAAGGTATGCATTGAATAACACAATTATTTTTGTTCAATTTTACATGTATAACTTTTCGTGATTGATTCACTTGAGAATATGCCTCGTATATTATATATTATTAATTTATTACTACGTTTAAATGATATGGTTTTTCTCATCATATGTCATTTTCAATTTTTAATAATTGGTGTTAGTTAAATAATAATATATTTTATGTAGAACTATTGTTATTATTATTATTATAATAGGTGTTTGTTAAATAATCATATATTTTTATAGAATTATTATTATTATTATTATTATTATTATTATTATTATTATTATTATGTAGAACTATTATTATTATTATTATAATAGGTATTAGTTAAATAACCATATGCTTTGAGTATAATTATTATTAATATTGTTATTTAATTCCATGCATATATGAATTTTATATATTGAGATCCACAAAAATTTAAATTATACTTTAAATCATACCAATTTAACAGACATAAAAGCAAATAATTCGATGATACTATATTGATGATCCAATTAGATTAATATATTTAGTCGAAGGACGTCAATTGTTAAAATAATATTTGTATCTCTATGGACATACCGATTAATCGTATAGTATACATGGACGTCGTATTTTATTGTAATTTTTTATATTATATTTATAAGTTATTTGTGATCAAGTATCGCTTTCAAAAATAAAATATTAATTAGAAAAATTCGAGAAGGAGTGTAAGTTTTCACGTAATTTTAGAATGATTTCGAGCCCAAATATAAAAAATATATATCGAATATTTAAAATCGATTATATATAGTGCATCGCGTATGCCGATAAAAAAGCAGATTATATATAAATGCGTCGCGTATGCTTACTTTAGTAATAATCCAAAATATGCGCCAACAATCAGATCATAATAACTATTTTTTTCATATAATAAGATTTTGGGCACTATGTTCCTGGACAAATTGAATACTACTCCTAAATGGCCAACTAGCATTTTGTTCAAAGTCTATCATTGCATGTGTTCTTGCCTACTCAAATGGAAACATAAACAAATTTATGTGTGATAATCATGCAAGTGCTATTATGTTTTGAGTTAGACTACATACAATCAAACTCAGCTCATGATTACCAAAACCATATATCATAGAATAAATTAAAGGAGTTCAATTGATTTAATTTTTTTCCTTTATAACCTATTTAACCTTTCACTGCATATAAAGTTTCAACTAGCTACAACTACTGCCTGAAGGAGTAGTGGAGTACTATTCAAAAGAGAAAAATAAGTATGGAAAATATTGGGGTATAATTACAATCCCTGGACTGCTCTTTCTTTTCTCCTTGATTTTAGGGTTTTAAGGCAGGTTCCTTAATTGTGAAGTGAATTCAATCAGCTGAACTAGTACTGGTTTTCACGTGCAAATGTCTATTCAAGAAAGTTCCTTTTCGAGGCAAAGAAAATCTTAACAGTGAGCAACAAGTGAGCGAGTGGTTATTGGTTTCTTGAAATTGCTCCAGAACCACTGGATCAAGACAAAATATGATCCATGTATGTAGTCTTATAACCACTGGACCATATATAACCACTTGTTTATTGAAATTTTCATACAAAATCAAATTAAATCAAGTCTTATCTTATTAAATGAAATCAGATATATAAATAGAATATTTCAAATAAATTTTACTATGTTTAGTCATCATTTATTATTGGAATATATTATACGTTTGTATAATATATTGTATTGTAATATTTATTATTCGGGTTTTTGTATTATAGTCCATTAGGTTTATATCGTTATTTATATATAACTTTGTATTCCATAATTAATTGAATAGAGAGGTTCACAATATTCTTCATGGTATCAAATATTTTTTTTAATATTCTTTTCTCCTTGAGAGATGTGGTAATTATTTTCCTTTATTTAATTAGTTTTAGTGTTATGGACAACCATATGTATGTTAATAAGGAGAATAAAAGCTGGAGTTAACCCCGTCAGCTTTACAGGTTGTTCTTATGGTTGATCGTCGGTTTAATCTTTAAAGTTAAAATTGTGCATAGTGATAATGGAACGGAGTTTTTCTGTTTGCGTGAGTTTTTCTTGCAAAATGGTATTGTGTTTCAAACGTTTTGTGTAGGGACTCCACAACAGAATGGTCGAGTTGAGCGTAAGCATCGTCATATTTTGAATGGGTAGGCATTGCGCTTTCAAGGGAATTTACCCATTAATTTTTGGGGTGAGTGTATTTTTTAACTTGTGCTTTTAGGTGTCGTACTCCTTCTAATGTGTTGAATTACCGGTCTCCGTATGAATTAATTTATAATTGCTCTCTTGAGTATTCTGAATTAGGAGTGTTTGGTTAATTATGTTATGCACATGACCAAAAGAGTAAACTTGATAAGTTTGGTAGTCGTAGTAGGAGGTGCATTTTGTGGGTTACCCGTATGGGAAAAAGGGGTGGAAATTGTATGATTTAGCCACTCGTGAATTTTTCGTCTCTCGTGATGTTGTGTTCTATGAAACTGAGTTTCCTTATATCAATGATCCTTGTGTTGGTTCACCAAATCATATTGTCTCGAATGTACCGGATTTTGTGGTGGATTTTGAATTGGCGGATGGTGATGTCTACGGACTGACGAATGCCCTTTCTGTTCCGCCCTTGATTCTGGACGAGCAGGGGCCTGACCCACTATTTCGCCGGTTCTCTCGGATGAGGGGTGGATCGAGACCCTCACAGTTACCTTCGGCCTTGGGGGGTGATCCGCCTACTACGAGGCAGGTTGATCCAAGTGGAAATTGTACCACTAGTGGTGATTGTGAGTTAGGTAGGGGTCACAGAACTAAGACTCCTTCTGTTCGGCTTCGTGATTTTGTTACTAATACTGTTGAAATAGTAAGTCCATCCTCTTCTTCGGCTTCACCGCTTCCAATCCGGTCCTCGAATTTTCTTTTATCCTATAGCAAATTCGATTAAGCGTACGTTTTTACAGTGAACCGCAGACATTTTCTTACTTATTTCTAGCTAGCGGAGTAGTAGACTTTAAGAATTTCAAGGAAGCTATGGATGATCCGGGATGGCGAGGCCATGCATCGTGAAATTCGGGCTTTAGAGGATAATGGTACTTGGCGAATGGAAACACTTCCTCCTGGTAAAAAGGCTATTCGTAGTCGATGGGTATACAAAATCAAACTCAACTCTGATGGTAGTGTGGAGCGTCTTAAGGCTCGTTTGGTGGTCTTTGGTAATCATCAGGTTGAAGGCATTGATTATGGTGACACTTTTGCACCAGTGGCAAAAATGGTAACTGATTAGCACATTTAAATTTATTCTTCTTTGCTAAAATTAGAATTGCATCAGATGGATGTCCATAATGCATTCCTACATGGTGATCTTACGGAGGAAGTCTATATGAAGGTGCCACCAGGATTCTCTTGTGGTAGGCCAGACAAGGTATGTAGACTCCAAAAGTCTCTGTATGGTTTGAAGTAAGCTCCTAGATGTTGGTTCTCTAAGTTATCTGCTGCTCTTAAACGTTATGGTTTTATTCAGTGTTTATCTGATTATTCGTTATTCACTTGGTCTAAGAAAGTTGTTCAGATTAATGTGTTAGTTTATGTTGATGATCTCATATTATCTGGGAACAATTCCGTTGTTGTGCTTTCTCTTAAAGAATATTTGAGCTCTTGTTTTCATATGAAGGACCTTGGTATCCTTAAATACTTTCTTGGTATTGATTGCTGCAAATGATCACGAGGGTATTTTTCTCACAATGAAAATATACCTAGATAATATCTCACGAGGCTGGTTTGCCCGGGAGCTAAACCGGTGCCTTTCTTTGGAGCAGAATCATCATCTTGCGAGTTCTACTAGTCCTCTGTTGATAGATATTGAGCGTTATAGGCGTGTGGTGGGTCGCTTATTGTATCTGTCTTTTACGCGTCCGGATTTATCTTTTGTTGTGCATGTTTTGTCTCAATTTTTACATGCTCCGAGACATGATCATTGGGTAGCTGCGTTGAGGGTTGTCAAATATTTGAAGTTGCATCTTTAGACAAGGTATTTCTTTGGAAATCCTCATGTGATTTGTAGCTAAGTGGTTGGTGTGATTCTGATTGGGCTAGTTGCCCACTCTCGAGGCGTTCAATTTCAGGTTGGGTTGTGTTTTTGGGTGATTCCCTTGTTTCCTGAAAATCTAAGAAGCTTGAATCCGATGGCACGTTCTTCTGTGAAGGCGGTATATATGTCGTTCTTTATTCTTGTGAATTAAAATGGTTAAGGTTTGTTGTATAGTCTTGGTACCATCCACGCTCGCATCACATGCATTTGTATTGTGATAGCCGGTCGACTCACATCTTGCGAGGAATCCGGTCTTTCATGAGCGTGCAGCTAGCGGTGAGGTTGATTGTCATTTCTTTGCGAGGATGGTTTAATTGCTACTTCTCATGTGTCTACCTCTGAACAACTAGCGGATATCTTTACCAAAGCTCTTGGGAAACGACAGTTTGAGTATCTTCTTCGCAAGTTGGGCATTCATAATCTCCATGCTCCAACTTGAGGGGTGGTGTTGGAATATATTATACGTTTGTATAATATATTGTATTATAATATTTATTATTCGGGCTTTTGTATTATAGTCCATTAGGTTTATATCGTTATTTGTATATAACTTTGTATTCCATAATTAATTGAATAGAGAGTTTCACAATACTCTTCATTTATGTTAAATGCGTCCATATAGTACAGTCACTCTTATTCGGTCTACCCATTGGCTACATGTCTAACTTTTGTAGTATGTGCTTCCCGAAACTCCTTCGACTCGTTAGTTCATCTATTGAATATATTCCTTTTACACGATCATATCATCTAAAACCATTATGTTTTCCTTTAATTTTAACAAGTAATCATACATTTTTACAAATCGATCACTTCATTTCTACTTCTATCTTTACGCAATAAAATAACTCTTTCTCACTCCGCATTCTTGAATTGGGGTTTGACAAGGTTAGCAGTTCCTGTGCAACAAGTACAATTCCTATTAAGCAGAATCGCTAAGATTCTGTTTTGAACGGGAAGCAAAATCTTTCATTATTATCCATTTTTGCTTGCTTTCTGTGCAACAACACATGCAAGTGAGAGACTCATCTCATAGTCTCATTCAAAAGCTTATTCAAAAGCTTATCCATTACCTGGAAGAACTTTAACATGCTCATTGTTGCTTTTATCATGATGTTACGAGATATATCATTAATCATTGTCGTTCATCCTTCACCTTTCTTCTACATACCTTCACATGTTTTGTGGATCATGAATGTTGTTGCTATATTTGCCTGTTTGGCTATATAGACCATATAGCCCAAATGGTAGAACCTACCATGATATGGTCTATTTTGACTATTGAAAATCAAACTAGACAATTTTTTTAAATGAAGGGACTAGGAAGTGCTATAATCTAAGCCAATTTTAAAAAATTATGGCTAATTTATGGTTGCTTGCATATTACACGATCCTCTTATTTGCGCACAGATATGGAAGCCTTGGCGACAACATTGGAGCATGTGAATGTAAATACTACAAAAAATATTGCTCAAGCAATGCTCACTCATAGAAATGTCACCAACCGTTCATCAGACTCGCCCTGTGGGTGAGACAAATCATACATCAAATACTCTAAACCAGGATCAGTCATAGTTATAATTAAGTAGTACAACGTATACAGTATTTATTTCCCTCTTAAGCTCTTGCTGTTTCGCTTTTGGCTAAGTGCATAACGGCGTGCCATAGCAGGGTTGTAGAACCTTCTCATATGATCGGATAATCTGTGAATCGATTGGAGATCACCAATTGATGAGAGTTGCATCAGGAATGAATCAAACTTTCGATATGGTAATTTGACTCCCTTGCTAATGACTTGTTCCAAAAGGGAGCATGCATCTTTAGCATTGTTGCTATTGAAAAGTCCTTCAATCATCACACAGCAAGTATCAGTATTCCGCTCACATCCTCTCTTATCCATCTCGTGCCAAGCTTCAAAGGCACCTTCAATATCACCTATCGTGTAAAACATTTCGATTAGCATGTTGTATGTTTGTACACTGGGTACACATCCAACTTCGATCATCTTTTGATAAAGTCTTAGCGCTTCATCGCTCTCTCTATTGTCACAAAGAACCTTGAGAAAGCAGTTGTAAGTCACAACATCAGGAGGGTAGCCCTTATTTCCCATCTCTTCAAGAACCCTGTAAGCCGCTTCAATTTTTCCATTTGAACACATACCTTCAATCAATTCTTTGTACGTTGAGACATCAGGAAGACATCCGGTTATGATCATATCTCCTAACAGTTCAAAACACTGCTCCATCAAATCGTTTTGAACCAGAGCCATGATCATGATAGCATATGTTTTTGCAGTGGGAGATGATATGGCAGAACCTTGAGTTTTCATAAATTCCAACAACTCACCAGCTTCAGTTATCAACCCTGATTTGCAGAAGGTATCAATAGCAGTATTGTAAGTAAAGTTATCTGGAGTAAATCCTAGTTTAATCATTTCTTCCAATAATATCATGCCTCTTTTTGGATCTCTGACCCGACACCACCCGAAAAACAAAATGTTGTATGTCTCAGCTATAGGTTTCACCTTACCCTGCATTCTCCTAAACATTGACTCAGCTTCCTCAACTAGGCTACACTTGCACAACGCATCAAGAAGCAGATTAAACGCAAAAATTTCTGGCTGCGTCTTCACTCTTATCTTCTTCTTCTTGGCAAACTTCTGAAGATGGCTCAAGTGCTTCTCAGTATATTTTCTCAAAACAACCAACAAGACATCAACAGGGACCGTGCTCTTTTTGTTCCTCTTCATATAATCAAGAAGATCACACACAATGCGGAACTGTTTCACCTTATAACTAGTACTCGAAAGTATATCAATTATCGAATTATATGCACAAGTCTCGTGTGTGTAATTTTCTTGATGCCCTGCCCAAGTAAAGAACCTAAACGCTAATTTTTCTTCAAAACGTAACCTCTGCAACACTTCCATCACTAATGGCGTTGTCAATTCTATTTCCAAGTTCTCAAGAGCATTCTCCATTTTATGCGCAGGATTAGAATAATCAGTAACAACCTTAAACAACTTATCTGCAACGACATTTTTCTCATTCGTTATTGCATCAGATACAACTAAAGTATTCTCCAACTCCACCGACCCTACACTACAAAAGCGTCTAACAATAATAATACTATGATTCAGTGACCAAATTCTCGATACAGGTATGCCCGAATACTCATAAACAGAGATAATCTTGAACTGAGCTGAAACCGGAGCAAGAAAATGATGCTGCCTGATTATGGATTTTGATGAAACCAAATTTTTTAACATATCAAGGCTTCTGCTTAAAGCATTGTTATCAAACACGATTCGTAGCATTTTCAATGTAGAATATGAAGCTGATTATATAGGTATATAAGATGCAATTTTGGAAATGGACAAATACTTACTTTGTAGGTAAAGAATTTCCGGTTGGGCAATTCATCAAACATGTTGAAGGCATTGCAATATTTTAGTGTGATACGTTTAATCACTGGAGGAGTTTATGTAGTAAGTTGAAACAACAAGGCTATATCATATGTTGGCAAAGCTGATATCTAACGTAGGACTGAAACAATTTGAGTTGTACTGATTTCGAATTGAGTGACAATATTGAGACTTCGACCAATGGATAAATCTTTAAAATTAATCTAGAAGTAACTATCAAAGTTTATAATGTGTACATCATATATTATCATTTATGTATTTCATAATAACACATAATATTCGTAGTATATAAGCATATAATAAATCATTTAAATGAAATATGATGTCCTATAACTATATTGATGAGGTTATAAAATAATTGTTCATGATGCATTTAATACATAATGTTCAATTTTACAAACAATGGAAATATAAAAAGGAGATAGAGAAATTTTGAAGAATATCATGGAATGGGCACTTAATTTGAAAAACAATATAGTTTTAATTTATATATATCCAGAATCACTTGATACGGGACAGATTCATGTAAAGTAGGGTGATGCATTCCTAATCCTATCACTATTTTTTTTTTTTTTTCTAACAAGCGGTATTATTGTATATATCATAATTTTTGTCTTTTTCCATTTTGATATTGTTAAAAATTAGTATTTAAAAATATTGTGTAATATTTAGTTGTATAACATTTTCTTTCATTATTTATAAAACGCATCATTAGCTAATCTGGGTGACATGGAAATTTTCAGTTTTAAAATTGAATTGAATCGAATGTCTGTATAAAAAAATTAACTCTTTAAAAAGTTTATATCCAATCTTTTGTCCACTCCTCACTCCTGAAATTAATATATCCCATATATTATTGATGATGCTATGGGGTTGGTATAATATTGAATAGTTTTGGGACCAAATAAAGAGCTGGCTGATCATGGTGCTAAGTATAATGAAACGTCTCCAGAAGGTAAGCAACTGATTAATGAATTCTTGTTTGCCTTGTTGCAAGATGTTGACATTTTAGTCATAATGGTTTGTGAAAGGAGGGAATCATGTTACCCAGCAGGATAAATATGTATATTTTATTGGGTATCTGAAATTATTATTACTCTCAATTTGAATTAATTAATGTTTTGGGATTACGTGTCGAATTAATTTTTATTCGTAACTTAAAAATATACCTCCGTTCCTTTTTACGTAGTAGTTGTCTTTAGTCGTTTGCTGTAGATTAAGGAAATGAAAAGTAGTGAGGCGTTGAAAATGTAGATGGGCAATTAATTGAAGTTATATCATTCGTTGGTTGATAATTTAATAACAAAAATAGACAAAATTATAATGAAAATGTAGAATTATAAAACTTTATCTTAGAAAGAGCCAAGTAATTTGAAACAAAAAATTGGCGCAGAAAGACAGAAATGAAAATATGAATGGAGGGAGTATTAAATTGTCTCATTGTATTCGTTTTTAAAATATTTTCTAATATTATTTTATTATAATTTTTCATAATATATATAAGAAGTAATTAATTATTGAAATTGTGTCTCGAAAAGTGAGAAAGTATATTAATTTGAAATGGAGGAAGTATAAATTACCGGCTACTATTTAGTTTGTACTTCGACCTTGTATACACTAAGCATTTATCATATTACTAAATACTAACCTTAATGTTGTCTGATTCTCTTTTGTGAAATTAGTTAAATACAAATATGTAAAATATAGAGGTTGATATAGGGCCTAATAAAAGGTATTGAATATTGATAATTGATTATGATGAGTCCGAATTATTTATTATATTTCATGCGATATTTCATGTTTCACTTCATTGTTATTATCATTTTAAAATTCATTTTAATAATAAATAAAATATATTTCATGATATTAATAGAATGTGGCATAAAAAATCATACAACGTATAACAAGCGATTCGAAACCAGATCTGAAACCATTTTATTAGTAGGTAGCCTTGTTCTATGGATGTAATGGTTAGATCATTTGGGTCAATATAAGTACTTAAAAAGTTTATAAATGTTGTGGACCCTTAAACATATTAACGTTGGTCGTTGTCCTTTTGAAGTCCTATTCATACATAAAATTCTGCGTTGCCAACACATAAATGCTATGACCATTTCACAATGAGCAATGTAGACATGTCAATCGAATCGGGCCTCGGTGGGCCGCTCGGGAACTTGATCACGATTAGAGTTCGGGTCGGAGCATAGAAACCCTGACGACCCCGATTAACTAAGCTAGTGGGTCGGATTGAGGCGGATTGGGCCCAGTGGCTTTCTTGATTCGGCCATTTCAATATTCGGTGGTTGTCGGTCGGGGCCGTTGAGCACTTTAGGTCACTGATAACGTGAAATGCCAGCTTCGCCTTGATGCCACGTTAATATACATAACTTAATCGTTCTTGCCGGCATTAATGGGGGTACCGGTATATCCAAGCGATGCAATGTTTATAGTAGAGAAAGTGGGGTAGATTCGCGAATCACAGCATTCCGCGATATATCGCGGCGTTCTGACATTCCGCAACATATCAAACTATTAAGAAATAACATATTAAATCGTACGACAAACATAGTTAATAAGGCACTAGTAACATAAACATTGTTCAAACTTGACTGATACGATAATAATCTAAACTTACTAAAAGCGACAGTTAAACATGCGCTTAAGTATATAAATCGTTCGAAGCTTGTCAGAAATGCGTAAATAAAAACATTATTCCAAACACCGTAAGCTATTTATATGAATATAAACACATTCATTAACTGAAATCATAACTAACGATCGAGTCGGGGCATCATCAGAAGGTCGGTAGAGGAGGTGGAGCATCATTGGGGAGATCTCACTAGGAGCTTGGGGAAATGTTGTGCGATCTCTGAGATTGCCGAGGCATCCCGCCCCATATGGATCCTCATCGGCGATCATATCGTTGACATCCTCTCTCCCGGTCCTTACGTCAGCGTGACATCCTTGGCCGGGTTATCTCATCTTCATCGTTCACACCGTTTCTTCCAATGATATGTTCTCACTCAAAAATTTCTTCAAAGTATCAACTAAGGACTCCGTGGTTTTGACATCGGCGCCTACCATTGTTGTGGGGTGGATCCTCGAATTGAGAAAACGGATAGATCTCTTCCATGGCCCGCCCGATAGCAGTACCCACCATTGGAGCGACCTTCGGGGCTGCGTCCATTGAAATTCCAAACTTAGGTGCCTAACCTCCTCAAATTGTTCATAAATCTCCCACTTGAAGCGCGCCCTCACCACATGAGTAAACTTCAAATTTAGCAATTGAGCCTTTTCCTACCATCGGACCCTTATTAACCTCACGCTTACGACATTCTAAAACAAGGACATTTTTTACATTCACCAACAAATGGGATAGGATCATGCCATATTGTGGGAGAGGGTGTTGCGTTCTAAGGCAAAGATCTCTTTCATTTTTAAAATATTTAAAAGCATACGTTCATAAAGTAGTACGGGGGATACGTATTGCTCGGGGATTAACGACATTTTGAATCCATTTAGTGAAACGCCATCCATCACAATGACTAAAAGGCAAGAACTATGATTACAAATTTCATAGTTCCCGATCCTATAAGCCAAATACTAAAAAAGTTTTTGCGGTTTGGGTATCGATAGTTCCTTGTATACCACCACCACGCGTATCTTTAGTGATCTTATGACCGCTAAATTGTCTAGCAAAGATGACCGATTCCCCTTTACCCCACCCCATAGGTTTTAAAGCTGATAGAGTCTTTCTTTCTGATATAAACAAGTTGCCGTTTGCTTTTCACGGTCTCCGTAGAAAATATTCCACGAATCGTGAAGTTTTTTTATTTTAAATTTAGTACTATCCGTGAAGTACTAGATTGAGAGTAATACTTGAGCGATCCATCCATCACGATTATCGTCACTACAGAATTAACATAATTATTAGACATACTGGCACTATCACTTTGAACATTTTTACCAAGATTACGTTTTGATGCCATAATTTAGAAGAACAAATATCACAATTTATAGAAATTTGATAGATAATATCGAACCGGAGATGGAGTAAGGTAAGATTGTTGATTGCAACGAACAAGCCCTCAACTTGAAAAAGAATCATTAGACTTCAAAACCAAACAAGTAATGAATATTGTAATTCTTTGAAAGTGTTGCTTTGAATTGCTTAAGAATGATTGTGAATTGTAAGAAATGAGAGGAGGTATTGCCCCGCATAGAGCTATTCGTTGTTTGAGTTGTGAGAAATGAAGGATGATATTACGAGGGACCAAGCGTGGTACCATTTGCTTTAGGTACAATTATATCGATTGGAGCAAGCGAGAATTGCCGTCTCGATCAAAGCGGTACACCGGGTGATCATACAATTTCATAAAAGTAGCGTTGGAAACTGGCGTGGTACCGTTTAATCAGCGGTACGTAATACGTCATAAATTTCATATAAAGTAGCGGGTTGAACATTAAGGTGAGTAGTTCCGCCAGCGGTACCCGCGTGTAGGATTGCGTTACCGTTAGCTATCGTTATGGTGCTCGAGAATGTAGTTTAATTTAAATTGTATACCGTTGTATCAAAAATGTGCGAAATATTTTCTTGATCTATAAATAGACATTTCATGTTTAATAATCCGCAATTCACAAGTTCACAAATCATAAGTATCAACTTAATAACAAGTTCACAAATCAAGTTGCATGCCTACAGAGAAGAAATTCAGAGGAGTGTCATGCAAGAGATTCTTTAATGTTATCCTTAAGATCCAAATGCCCGAGAAAAAAATCGGGTTACCTCCTTTGTTCAAAGGTGTCTTCTTTTTTGCAAGGTGATTGTAAGCTAGGCCCCGGTGATATTGAGAGTTGTATGACGTGAATCGAGAAAATGGAAGGTTCGATGATGGTGACGAAACACACCATGTATACTTCACGGATGGGTGGCCCTAAATTTGTTGATAGTATAACCCTAGCAGATTTGTTGACTTTGTAACTTTAGGGTTTCATCTGAAAGGAGTGAGCAATAATCATTATATTGTATTCGTTGTCCGTTTGTACGGTATGAATGGTTGCAAGAAAAGGCTTATATCTTTAACTAGCTATTTGAAGTATTAATAAAGTTATTTCATTAGAAATGTTATTTGTTCAATTTTAAGCAAATGTTATTTGTTCAATTTTAACCAAATTTTAATGTTCAAGCGATGCAGCAATTAAATCTGCGTGTGGTGAATTTTAGGCAAAAAAAATTATAATAGTTTTTAAGCGGTGCCGTTTGAAATCACCGCGTCGACCGTCGTCTGCGGGTGCCGAGCCGACGAGGGCCGGTTCCCTTAATGGGCTGCAGGCGCGTCGAGGCAATATTCTGAGGGGGCACGGTTAGTTAGGCCCCGGACTAGAACAATGTAAACTACCATAAGATGCAAACTATAAACAATTAAACACTACTTTATTTAAGGCTTTTTGGCCAAGATAGTTATGAAGCCTCGGCGTAATTTTCATGTGGTCTACAAAAAACATGCTTGCTTTATGCGAGCGGGCACTGTCTTATTTTTCTTTATGCAGACGCGCGAAACGTCGTTAGCATGCGAGGGCAGCACTTAGCACAATTTTTCACTAAAATACATAATAAAATGACTATATTGCTGCTAAAAATACGTAGTGAAATAGTATTTTATCCTACGTTATACACAGAAGACAACGTTAATGACTATATTCACCTGCATTAAAATGGTATTTTGTCATGTATTCTGTTATTATAGGGAGGCTAAGCTATAGAGAGCGCATTTAAATATTTTCTGAAATTAAAATAAGCACGCTTTATTAACTTTTAACGTCACTCTTCATTTAACCTTTGGCAGCGCTACACTCCCTTCCTCCCTTCTGCCCCCCCTCCCCATTTCGCTACCATTGGCCCAAAATTATTCAAAGTTCAAAATACTTAGAATATATACCAAAAGAACAAAAACAAACATATAAAAAATGCCAAGATTTTCAAAACACTCTACTAGAGGAGATAAAAAAAAAGACAAAAAAAATATTTTTTTACTGAAAAGTTAGGAAAATCAATAATGGGTTGGAATTAAAACTAGAAAATGTAAACAAGAATTGATTTTTTTGATTCATAAGCTCTTCTTCTGCAACTTTTATTTCAGCAAGCAAAACTTTTGATTCATAAGCTCTTCTTCTAATCAAGAATTAAAAAAATTAACTGAAATTGAATAAAGATTGAAAGTTTTCCATAAAATGAGATGAATTGAAATTATGCCTGAAATTATTTATGTAATTAATGGATCAGTTGGTTTTTCAGAAAATATCAAGAAGGAAAATATGCAATTAGGGGATCATTTGGTTTACTGTAAAGATGAACATGAAAACTAGAAATTATAGTAACATCTTCATTAACTACCTGAAAATAAAGGTGATTAATTGTAGCAAATACCCCTAAACTGTTATACCCGACTTTGAAATAAGGATTAGCTTTTTATTTTGCCCAACGAAGAGCAAGCTTAAAGCTTTCACGATCAATTCTCTGAGGTAAGCAATCAAACAAACGGGGGATCAGAAGCACATGCCATACTCGATAGGACTCACCTGCAATATAGACCGATTGTTGCTATGGAGACCGATGGTTGGGGTGGGTTAAAGAAGAAATGGTTGGGGCTTTATTTTAATTATGTAAAATATTTTAAAATGTGTTCCTATTCTTTTGTGTAGTGTTAGGATAAAATAGTTATTTTAACTGTTTAAATGTGGAAAATTAGGTTTAGGAGTGTCCTCAGACAAGAATGATAGTTCAAGGGCGAGCCCAAATAAAAAGAAAAGTACAGTGGTTTGCCCAGACAAAATAAATAAGCTCAGGGACCACATAGATAATTACACAATAGTTTAAGAGTCTGTCAGCCAATAAACCTATATTTAATTATTGCTAGGGAACCAGCAACTACTATTACTATGGCAGATTGAAGTGGCCAGAAAGTAGCCATAGTATACCAGGAGTACATTTTTGTATGCACTTACCAAATGGCTGAACTCATTACTTCAGATGCTAGTACAATGTTTTGTTTGTAAACTATCCTTCAAATATTCACTCCAGCTATAAAATTTGGGTGATACGTGATTGAGGTCATTATCTTCACATGATGAGTCGTTTTATAACAAGCTTGTTTACTCAATTGATTAATAGTTAAATGTTGTAAACTCTTCAATTAGACAACTATACCTATCACCCAAAAATTGATAAAAACATTACATAATCATTTACAATACTCCTCGATCGTCTCACTTCTTCATCTGGTTATCACTTGGTTATATGTTAAACTTGACCTGATCGTTATCACCCGAAAGCTCGATAACTCCAAGCCGGGTAAGGACTATCGAATCACGCTAGCTCCACAATCTGACGGGGTTTAAATACATATTTTTATTCCATACTCAAAACATTTGAATAATAACAGAATGACTATTTGACCAGATTACTCAATATTCGCTCGAGCTCGACTCAATAACAAGAATAGAAGTAATAGAATTCTAATGTACACAACTTCTTTTTCTAACCAATGTCATTTGATCTCATTCAATTACATGTTGGTGAATGGTGTTGACATTGTTAGCTGGTTGGTGTACATAGTAAATGTTTCAGTTCCAACCAGACCCCACATGCCACACTCATGATTCATGTCCAAAAAAACCCACATAATTATTTATTTCTTCTTCTTCTTCTTCTTCTTCTTATTATTTAGCTTCCATGGTTGTCATTACATTTACTTTAAATCATCAATAACAAGGAATGGTTGACTAAAGCCATGTGGAAGCAATTGAAATATGTTTGAGCAATGAGCATAAAGCAATCAGTTTTATAACACTTTCCAATATTAAAATTTGTCATATGTACTTGTCTTAAAGCAAAAGCCAGCAAATTTGTTCACTTTCTTTACTCTCTTCACTTGTATGCCATTTTCTCAATTGATATCCAGCAAATAAAGCATAAACAATAACCGTTTTCATTAATTCTCTCTCTAGAAACTCTCTCTAGTTCATCATTCTTGAATTCACAAAAGTCTTATTTTTGAACCACAAGAATTATTAATTTTTGGTGTTTTACACATACCCAATTGCATAAATTGCCTAAAGATTGCACCTTTTTTTGCTTTGAGCACTAATGTACAAATTTTGAAGCTGTATTTGCAAATGTGCCATACCCATTTGCACAAATTGCCTAAAGATTGTACCTTTTTTTGCTTAGAAGCACTGAAGTACAAATTTTGAAGCTGTATTAGCAAATGTGCTATACCCATTTGCAGAAATTGCCTAAAGATTGTACCCTTTTTTTTCTTAGAAGCAGTAAAGTACAAATCTTGAATCTGTATTTGCAAATGTGCAATGGAATTGTGAGAAAGTTCTCATTTTTATGTAGTGATTGGAGTTCATAGTTGTGCTAGTGTTAATGTTCATGAATAAGCAGAGTCAATTGGATCATTTGTATATAGTTTTGTGGTGGTTTAAGAAACATGAGAAGATTAGGTACATTTTTTCACTGTATTGTATTATTCTGGTCTGTTTGGTTGCTTGAATTTATGATAGTTTCTCAAGTAACTGAGAAGGAGATTTTGCTTTTATTCAAGGGCAATGTTACTAGTGACCCTTATAATAGTCTGGGTTCTTGGGATCCAAGTGGAAGCCATTGTGAAGATTTTAGTGGTGTTTTTTGCAATTCAGCTGGAAATGTAGAAAGAATTGTGTTGTGGAATACAAGTCTTGGTGGAGTATTGTCACCTGCTTTATCAGGGTTGCAATCTTTGAGGATTCTTACATTATTTGGTAATAAGTTTACAGGAAATATTCCTGAGGAATTTAGTCAAATTGACACATTGTGGAAGATTAATTTGAGTTCGAACGCTTTATCCGGTGCAATCCCAGAATTTCTTGGTGATTTGCCAAATATAAGGTTTCTTGATTTGTCGAAAAATGGGTACACTGGAGAGATTCCGTTAGATTTGTTCAAGGATTGTGGTAGAACCAGGTTTGTTTCTGTAGGGCATAATAATCTTTCAGGTTCGATTCCTGTTTCGATTGCTAATTGTTTGAATCTTGAAGGACTTGATTTATCTTTTAATAGTCTAAGTGGTGGATTGCCCTCAGAGATATGTAGTATCTCCGGGTTAGTGTATTTGTCTTTGAGGAGCAATGCATTGTTAGGAAGTGTTCAAGAACAAGTTTCCGAATGTGGCAGACTGGAGGTTTTAGATATTGGGAGTAACATGTTTACAGGGGAGCCACCTTTTGGAATCCTTGGCTTTCCAAACATCACTAACTTCAATATTTCGAATAATGGATTTCAGGGGGAGATACCAAATGTTGAAATTTGTAGTGATAAATTGGAGTTTTTCGATGTTTCAGGAAATGGTCTGTATGGGGGATTTCCAGTGAGTATCACCGAATGTAGTGCCCTGAAGTACTTGGATTTAAGTTCTAATAGATTAAGTGGAAGTATACCACCTACGATTGCAAACTTGAAGCGGCTTTTGGTTGCTCGATTTGGAAATAATTTGTTAGAGGGGGTAATACCAACAGAGCTGGGGAGTATTGAGTTGCTTCAAGTTCTTGACTTGCGCAATCTAGAAATTGGAGGGGAAATTCCGGATGAGATAAGCAATTGCAGATTTCTGCTCGAGCTGTGAGTCAAATCATACTTATTCAATCTACATTATTGTAATAATATTTCTTTGGATTAGACCTTAACAAGTATCTGATATTTCCCGATGCAGGAATGTTTCTGGAAACTCTTTACGTGGGGAAATTCCGCAAAATCTTTACAACATGACATATCTTTTAATTCTTGACCTTCATCATAATCAACTAAGTGGAAGCATACCTTCAACACTTGGCAATTTGTCTAACATACGTGTTTTGGATTTATCAGAAAATTTGCTGTCTGGGTTCATCCCGTCTTCAATTGGGAATTCAATGAACTTAACTCACTTTAACGTCTCATACAATAACTTGTCTGGTCCTATCCCTGAATCTCAAGGCATCCTGCAGTTTGGAGCTTCGGCTTTCTCTCACAACCCAGGTCTGTGTGGTGATATATTGGGAATGTCATGTACAGCTGTTAATACTTCCAGAGTCAGGAAGCCTAAGTTGAGTGCTTCTTCTATTGTTGCTATCATTGCTGCTGCATTAATTTTTATCGGGGTTTGTGTGATTACTATAATAAATATCAGAGCTCGGAGAAGAGAAAATGAAGAAGAGACGCCTATGGTCGAGAGCACACCATTACAGTCTTCAGATTCAAATGTTATCATAGGGAAGTTGGTTCTCTTCAGCAAGAGTTTGCCCTCTAAGTATGAGGACTGGGAAGCTGGAACGAAAGCTTTGCTCGATAAGGAATGCCTTATTGGTGGAGGAACGATAGGAACCGTGTACAAGACAAACTTTGAAAATGGGATTTCTATTGCAGTGAAAAAGCTTGAGACTTTGGGAAGAATAAAAAACCAAGATGAATTCGAACAAGAAGTTGGGCGCTTGGGTAGCCTGCTACACCCTAATCTTGTTCCTTTTCAAGGTTACTATTGGTCCACATCAATGCACTTACTCTTGTCTGAGTTTGTTCCGAAAGGAAATCTATATGATAACTTGCATGGTCATAGCTATCCGGGAACGAGCTCAGGTGCAGGCAATCCTGAGTTGTATTGGTCGAGGAGGTTTCAAATAGCACTCGGAACAGCCAGGGCACTAGCTTACTTGCACCATGATTGCAAACCACCAATTCTTCATTTAAACATGAAGTCCGCTAACATACTTCTGGACGAAAACTATCAACCCAAGTTATCTGATTATGGCTTGGTGAAGTTACTTCCACTTCTTGATAGTCATGGAGTAACCAAATTCCACAATGCAGTTGGTTATGTAGCACCAGAGATGTCTCAAAGCTTGAGACCCGATGAAAAATGTGATGTGTACAGTTTTGGCATGATTTTATTGGAGCTAGTGACGGGAAGGAAGCCAGTTGAGAGTTCTTCATCGAACGAGGTAGCAGTTCTTCGTGAGTATGTCAAAGGATCGATAGAAAGGGGAGCAGCTTCAGACTGTTTTGATAGACGACTAAGAGGTTATGCAGACAATGAGCTGATTCAAGTTATGAGGCTAGGTTTAATTTGTACTTCTGATATCCCTTTAAAAAGAGCAAGCATGGCCGAGGTTGTGCAGGTTTTGGAGACTATAAGAAATGGAATGGGAACATAGTTATGAGTTTGCTGTCCATAATGGAATAGATGACATAAGAATTGCTCATCGGGAAGGTTTCAAACGAAGAATACCCGCTACTCTGCTAGCTTATACTATTCCAACTCGAAACAAACTAAACATTCTTTTGTATTCATTTTGCAGTCCCGGATATAGATTTCGATTATGATCCTGCAATAAAATCATTCTTTCTGTAAATTTACTATGATGGAGTCATAGCAAGATTCCTCTGTCATTGAATCTTTGTTGTTTTATTATTACTGTAGTGTACTTATGGGAGTAAAAAGTAGACATGTATGATATGCACCAGATTTCTACATAGCAGGAAATTCTTCAGTCTGTTGTTCACATGGCCATTTCATTTTCTGGCATATTAGCGGATTTCTACATAGCAGGAAAGCCTATAGGTCTTTAGGTGTTGTAACTTGTAACACTCCTTGGATGAAATTAATGATGTTAGTGGTTCGGGTAAATCGGAAACCATCCGAGAACCCGATCGCTTTATCCAGCTCGACATCTCCTTATAGTAGTTACCGTCGGGGAAATGGTATTTTTTTAGCCGATGCTCGATTAGACCCTAATCAGTAACACGATAAATATGTTTGGGTATATGTTGAAAGTACCTAACATTCGGACTGAAATACCCAAAATTTGGACAGAATATACAAATCCTAATCGAACACCACTTTTTTTCAATAAACGAGATTCACTCAGTAATAGACAAAAAACCTGACCGAAAGATCTCAATTGCGAAGTTTCCATCTGCCTGGACCCTGCCCAAATTTCGCCTCGATACCTAATTTAATCGAACGATATTGCCCCGCCTCCGCTCAACCAAATTTTTTTATCCTATACTGACTGAATTCCGAACTGCACTCATAACAATACTAGACGAAATGACACACTTCAGGTTAAATTCTGCCTGAGCTTCAAGTGCCAAATTGGTAATTCTAAAGATCAAAATAATAACCGTAAGAAACCGTCATACCAACTACTCTCTCCTGTAGCCTAATGCTCTCGATCTTGGAGGTTTAATCTGCCCTCCTACCCCTTTTGGCGTAATTCCTCCACCTCCTATTTTATTTATCGAATTAAATTTCTAGGGACGAAGGTTGTACTATTTTGCTATTAACATCATGATAATTTTAATTATTGTTATTATGTTGTATGATAATATATCCAATGATACTGTTTTTTAATGGGATTTACTATTAACATCGTGATAGTTTAATTATATCAAAGTTATGCGTGTCAATTAACGGAATATTAATTTTGATAATTGAAAATGAAACGGAACAATTTTTTTGAGATGTATTGAGTACTACTCATCCAACTTTTATGGCATTGTCTGAAAGTAATCTAGATGAAACTGAAGAAGGTGTCTCTGCACTAGTTAGAGGTATTACCTATTGAGTTGGAACTTTAAGTATGAACTCCCAATTTCCAGATTTATGTTTATCGTAGGAATGTTGAAAAAGATTATATATATTTGTGAGCTGAAAATCGATATATAGCATATTTTATTAGCTTATGTTGGGCATATTAGGTATTAGAGGGTAACAAACCTTAGTCTCTAATCTGATACTTGTAATGTATTTTGATTTGATCTTGCATGGAAACATTTCACAACCAAAAGCAGAATATACAGTCTGGTATTATAAGTGGGACATTAATCCTCTTTTTATTATTTATTGCTCCTGCTTACTGAAGGCTCAACCTGATAACTAGTTATACAAACACTTTTACAATCTATATGCTAGTAAATATTATCCATCTCCTTTTGTTTCCGATTTTTGCAGGGTTATCTTTTTGCAATCCCATGATCAAAGATAACTTCAAAGCTAAAACCAAGTTAATGAAACCTACTGTTAGTCAATTGGCTAAGCAGGATAAAGCTCAACAGATGGGCACCTCAAGGTGAGTCTTTTAGAACCTTTTTATTTAAAAGTTATGTTTAGGTATTTGAACCAAACCCAACTGACACTACAGATCATTACCGACCCGGTGATTCCCCTTGAGTTTTATTATTGGCTTAAAGTAATAATAACCTCTGTCGGATATGTAAATGGCTCAGTATAATTATATTTCATCTCCCGTTATCCTATAGGTAATTGGATTACTCTACTAGAACTGCTAGATCAAAGAAAGCATAGTTGTTTTATGCTGTTAGACCTACTTGTTCAAAGAAAGCTAACGATTTTAGATTATTAATTTAGTATAGGGAGAAGCCACCTTTCCTATGGTATGACACGATTCATATCCAAATTATTGCATCGTTCTTCTGTATTATTAGTACTAATATAGGCTAACTTTTATTTTTTATTTTTTCCACTTTTGTTCTTTTCGGCCTAAGGTTTCTGAAGCCTTTGACGGGAAAGAATCAGAAAAACTCTGGGAATCACAGTGTCATGGAGATTCAAGCTCCCAAGAGACGAAAGCTTGAGGGTGGTCACCCGTGCAAGGTCTATGTTTGCTCTTTTGCAATTTATGTTTCAAGATTTTTTTATATGCTAGCTCTGTTGGATGCTGTTCTGCAAAATTTACATTCTAACAGAGTGTATCATTAAATTGTTCATTGTTCTTTGTTCTATATCTCAATTGTATACTTGTCAACAAAATTATAAATTCTATCGTTGGTATCTTTTCCACACTACACATCTTTCTTTTTTTCTTTTCCTTAATGTTACCTTTGTTAAGCTCTTCATCATTTTGTGTTCTACATCCCATCATGAATGTTCATATAAACACTGTTGTTTATAGATGTTTATTTATCTTTTCATCAAAGATTTCAGCCGCACGTTTTGATCAACCATAGTCATATAAGTTTAATATAGCTTCAGAATATTCCTAAAGTTGTCTGTTCATTCTGCTTGCACAACACAGCAAAGTAATTTTGTCCACAAGGGACCCAACAAGGTAGTTTACATGCTCTTGGAAGGAGCAAATATATTTGGGTTCATAAATTACACCCCGTCATGCTTGACTAGGACAGTTGATCTGTGATATGCCTGACAAAGGGGTCATTAGTAATCACAGGAATTTCTGATCACTTACATTGCCTTTTTTGTTTTTACCTGTTATTGTTAAGAATGTGCAGCCAAAGATGCGAATTACTGTACCCAGAGGACCTGATCTTGAAACAGCTCAGAGGGCACAACGGCTGAGGCTAGTTCTACCCGGTTATTTTCCTCAAGTCATCCATTATTTGATTGCATCGATGTGATTAGGCATGTGTAGGCCAAAAGCTGGTAAAGAACCTGCTGATATGATCAGGACTGTTCCCACTTTTAATGCTCGCCCATCAAATAGAAAGGAGGTTAGAAACATATCTCTTCTTCCAACTTTCTCTCATTCAATTTATTAATTGTCCTAAAACATTTATCTGCTTGCAGATTCTTGAACATCCATCTTCATTATTTCCAAAAAGGACTACCCCACAACTACGGGAATTTCAAGTACGTGATGTCCTTTTTTGCCTCTTCCAATTTTGCAACCAATCACATTTCTAGGCATAGGTCATTGTTATAATGTTACATTTCTAGGCATAGGTCACATTTAAGCTTAGATGGTAACTGTGTATTCATTTTTGACACCATGTAGATGATGTTAGTTCTCTTGTTCGTACGTAGGAATTCCATTTTAAAACGTCAGAGAGAGCTATGCAACACTTGACTGCAACATCAAGCACAATCCTGCCTAATAATTCCGCTAAGGTTCAGTACTAGTAGCTATAGTATTAATATAAGTTGCAAGTTATAATGATTTTACACATAGTCACAGAGTTCGCTAGAAATGCAATCGAATTCCGAACCAATTCGTTCGTACCGAATCTGAGTTCAGTTCGTTCTTGTCTGCCATTAATTCATGCCTAAGCGAATTCGTGAGTCTCAAGCTTTCTAAAAGAAGGGTGGTGTGTGTACTTCATTTGTTTTATTTATATCTATATTTTATTTGTACTCTCTTAAATATGTGATGTGTGTATAAAATTAAATTGTACAAAATGCCTTTTTATAAATTAATAATATTTACAAATCAATCCATAATTAAAAATTATAAATAAACAAATAATGAATGAACCTACCCCACCGGGGTTCACCTAAACTAAGTAAATTCCGTACCAAATTGTACCGCGTATTCCAAACCGTACCATGTGCCATAGATTTTACACTGCTTTTGATTTTGATTACCACTTGTCTGAGGCAAATACTAGGGTAGCCAAACTATTGAATAGCTAGGGTAGCTTTTACAAGGTCAAGACTTAAGGTAATTTTCTTTAGTGGAAAGATACAGAGTTGTCACAAAAGCTTCGTACCTTGATATAAAATTTATATAATTAATAGTTATGTTTCTGGCAGGTGCATAAGTTTAGCAGTAACTTGGCTACTGAATGTGGAAACAGAGAACCCAAAAGGTAAATTATGAATTACACTAAGAGGCTTGGTGTTATTTGAATGATATGGTGATTATATGCAATATTCAGTTTCTGAATGTTCTGTGCTCACTTCTTCTAGACCAAATCCTATGGATTATCCAATGCAAGAGAGGTGTGAATCATCTCATATTTTCAAAGCTCTCCCCCTTAATAGGAAGGTAACAGTCATCTCATGTATGTTCATTATTGAAATTTCACTTACAATTGTCTCTTGTTGAATGCGATCCTTACTAGCAAAGGAGACATTGGAGTATTTCGAACTACCAAAAGAGAAACCACAGTGCCAATGGTTATCCACAACTACATATAGGATATATTTCTTAGTTATTACTCCATCTGTTTTAGAATACTTGATCATTTAGCTTAAAACTACTTTAGTAAAGAGATGGAAAAGTAGTCGATAAATTCATACGGAGTAATATTTTGTCACTTTCAAAGACTGACCAAATTCTTAACCAATGGAAATGAATATAAGAGACAAAAACAATAAAGTTGAAACAATTTTCAAAAGAGAAAACAAAAGGTTGCATTTAGAAAGTAAGTGATCAGCCAAAGCAGCAACAAGAAACTTTTCCTTAATAATCAACTATTTCAAGATGGAGGGAGGGAGTATTAGTATATTTGTAGTAATCAACTTTTTTATTTGCATCACAGGAATTCAATTTTCATACTGAGAAGCGAGTCATCATAACCTGCCAATTGACATGTTCAACAAGGTATGCATGCATTAGGTTAAGTGTTGGATGCCAACCTTTAATTTCTCTCAGTTCATTGAGCTGGCACCACTTCTAGTTTTGTTTGCTTAGATTTTTTGCTTCACTAACTGTTACTGCTTTCTTTAAAACGTTATTGTAGCTCTCACTTGGTTTTGACCCTCAAGCAAGTACTGGATCTCAGTTGAAGCCGTCACGCCCTAAGTTCTTACTTTCAAAGGTTCACTTGTGTCCTTGTTTTTTTTTGTTGGTCATTGGTATTATCATTTATGACTTATCCAAATTTTATTTGTTAATGAACTCATTGAGGTTGGTGGTTTTTTATATAAGGGCTCAAAAGAGAACAGATGTGATAATATTTTGAAAGAGCAAGAGGTAAGAGAGAATTATTCTTGCTCATCATGTTGGGTATAGTGGTCAATACATCTGATTGTGCGTCTTTTTGTCTCATGAAGGTAAAAGAAAAGTTAGCTTGGGCTGGTAGCAAACAGAATTACTGTGGCAGCGTAAATGAAGCTAATCCACCTTGTGGCATAACCAGGTTAGTAATTGGATGTTTCCTTGCATATTACGGAGTAATATTTATTATACACAGTGTCAAGTTAATTTGAAACTACTGTGTAGGAATCTCAGGATTCGTTGATTAAGGAGGGCCAGTACTGGATTCATGTATATATGAATTGTTAGGCGATATCACATTTTTTTGTTTTTTCTATTCTTGTACGATTGGATACAAATGTAGAATCTCTCATATAAATCAAATGTACATTCTTTATCTCTGCTAAAAGATGGGCAGGCATTTCTTAGCTCTGAATTAGTGAAACAACCTGCTTCTTTCTTTAAGAAGCAATTTGATGTACAACTACAGTTCTCTGATCCCATTTTTAACAGTTAGAAAGAAAAGGTTACTCTTTCTTCTTCTTGGTTATCTTGCATAACCCCTAAATTTGTGCATGGTGCATTTATGCAAGAAAACCACAGCCCCCTAACCACCCTCTCCTCCTCCCCCGGGTTCACTTCTAACATTCATCACTATGGTATGTTTTACTTCTTGCTCGAAATCCCTCAATTCCTCTTTGCGCTTAATCGACTTAGGGAGCTTTTAAATCAAGTTAATCAATGAATCTGGAACGAGTTATCTAGAAATGTTGTGCATGTATTCTTAACATCCTTTACAAAACATTGTAGTAATAATTTAGTAGCTTCCGGGGACAATGTCCGGAACTGAATACTATCCTAATGCGCTCTTAACAAAATATTTATCTTGCTTTGATAGTTTGATTATTGGTTCACTGATGGTGGTGACAGATGAGACTATAATAGACTGATCAATATGTTTTTCCTTGGCCATTTCATTCAATTTTCCGGAGCATTAGTTCTACCCTTCAGAATCCTTGTCTGCTGAATTTTGCTTTCGTATGATGGATGAAATAGAGGCCTGCTTTGTCCATCTCCTTATATTGTAGGCCTTCTTCAATGGCTTCTTCTCTTTATTAACATATTTCTTGTTCGTTATGGCTATTGCAAGATCGTTGGGAAACAGAGTTCGCCAAACGAATGCATGGAGGAGGGTGGACGCGAACAAGACAGTAACCATTGCAGATGACATGAGAGATAATGACAAAGCAAAAGTCTTGGTAATGGCAGAAGGAACATCTTCTGCATACTTGATTGTTGCTATTGCTAAGGTTGTCATTGGGAATGTGTAAGACCACCATGCTACTGAGAACCTGCAAGAAAATAATCAATCATTATAGAGGAATTCCTGTTTACATTTGAAAATTGTTTAAGCATTAAAATGATGGTGAATGGTATAAGTACTTGAATCCCCTGAAGAAGTTGATACGAACTACCAGAGAAGAAAACAGGAAGAGAGCAATAAAATAGCAAGTCCTAGATAACCCATCAGAGTCTCCATATATAGCTTTCCAAGCAATACTAGCGGCCGCCGGAGTAGCAATGAACATGGAATACACCGGATGCAACTCCTTCGGCAAGGCTTCACTTGTTGGCAATCTCTGATACAATGTAACAAAAACAACCAAATAATGAGCAAAGCCTATTGCCCACAAGAACTTCCCAGCTTCTTTCCACTCCACTTTTGCAGCCAAAATTGCCCCCACAAAATTCCCAACTACAGACAAATGTGATGACGGATTAGCCACCTTGGATAGCCTTCTTTTCCCTCCTGAAAGCCATTGTCCATAGATTTTCAAATCAAGAAACAAAATGGGTGCCATGAAAATGCACCATATTGAAGGATGCAAAGTTTCTGAAGGGGAAATTTTATGTGGAACACCAATAGCCAAGAACATGCAAACAATCCATGGAGCAAAGAAGAAGTTCACTCTAACAGGGTGAAAGTACTCTCGTTTCACTGCTTCATAGTAGAGGGTGGCTTTGAAGGTGTAGGTGATCGAAACTGCAATGAGTACTAAGAGAGCTATGAGCCAGAGGAAGAAGTTGATGTATGGTGGTATGTGGAGGAATTTCATGGAGTGGCTTGTGGAAAGGGATTTCCAGAGGATGGCTTGACTGCTTAGGCCTAAGCAGATACCGAAGCATCCGATAGGGAAACGGAGGAGGAATGGCCATTTCTCATCTTTTGGTAAGAGTATGTCTTCATAGTCCTGCAAAAAATCATGTTTGGAGCTTGGCTTATGATCACCATCTCAAGTATTTTCAACTGATATTGAATCGACTAATCGAGTGATGAATGGTACAGCCAATGGTACTACACAATAACATGCCCCAATAATTCTAATAACCTACCGACCACCGTTTATGTAAAGTAAGAGGTTCGAATTGTACGCAACATTATCTATGTGATAATAAGGAGGTTTTTCCGATAATATGGTTGCACATAATGTCGAGCCAAAATTTGAATTTTTTCAGAGTCAGATTTCTTAATTAAATTGGACTGTATATAGTCTATTTTGTGACTTGGAGGTGGTATATTTTCAAGAACTGTGCTATAAGTAATCAGGAGATAAATAGTTGAATTTTATTACCTTGACTTCATCAAGTTCAGGGCCTCTAAGAGCAGCAAAGTATCTTCCAGCAGGAACACTTTCATTGACAGTTTGATCATCAACAGATCCATTCCCATCACCATTTTCTTGAACATTATTCATCAACCCACCACTCTCCTTTTTCAAAGGCAACTTAGAACTCTGCCTAACAAGAGATGATTTAGTTCTAAACATATTAAAATCCCCTTTTCTTCCTTCAACAACACCAATTCTTTGAGCTGAACCAAACCCTCCAAAACTTTTCCCACTTCTCTCTAGAACATTCCTCTCATTATTATTATTTGAATTACCTGCATTAAGAACAGAGAACCCTGTTTCTAGTGAGACTTGCCTGCTGAAACCTCTTCCAGGGCGTTTCGCGTCGCGTATTTTATTAACTGTTTTATTGAGTTTCTTGTCTGTTTTATTTTCTGCCATCTTGGGTTTTTCTTGATTTTCTTCTCCTTCGCCTTCTTCTCCTTCTTCGGGTACTACTTCATGTATGTCTATGTAATGTGTTCTAAGAGAATTTTGAGATTTTTTGTTGTCCATTTTGAGCTTCTTGTTTTTGTTTTGATTATGGTCTCATACAAATAGGCTAAACACTTTACTAGATGCATTATATTTGAGGAAATCACGAGATTGAAAACAAATTCAAATACTTCTTTTTCCTTGATGGCTGAAATTGGTAGACATCAAAAGTTGTGTTACTTTTGAAGGGATTTCTTGTGACTTTTGAACCATTTGTGGTGTATAAACACATATTTTGGTCTAAGGTTCCAGCAACCTTGGAGAGTTGATAATGCATGGCGTGCAATAAGGGTAATATAAATATATGGTAATGCAACAGTATTTCACGGGTAAACCTATTATGTGTTGAGTTAGACATCATATGGAGAAATCATTTGAAAGCGAAGGGTACAAATAAAAATGAAAAGTCATGGATTTTGGTCACATAAAACTTACTTCCTCCATTTCAATAAAAGGTTTGAATAATCACTTTAAAATATTCAATTTTAACTCTAATTACATCTTATTTGATAAGTTTAGATATTCAAAAGTTTGACATATAAGCACTTATTAGTGTATAGTCTATACTGATATAAATCTTTGAGAAAATCTGAGTCACAAAAAAATAAATTATTTATTCATAAATTGAAATTGATTGATTGTTTGTTTGAAAAAATCTCAACAATTGGATTGCGATGGAATATGGATAAAGAATAAGTAAAACTCAATCAAGCTAAGCAAAACTCAACAGCTACTTAAAGATGTAAATCCCCTAATATTATTGAACTCCAAACGAGTTTAGATAGATCAACAACTTGGTTCGGTTCGACCAGCTTATCTCTTTATGGACCAGATTAGTACGTATATTAATTAATTAGCATGCAAATTTTGGACCATAATGAATACATAATTTGTTATCAGTTCATTAATCCAAGATATAGTTCAATTCCTCAAGAGAGCATGGATTTAAGTAGCCCAACAAGCTATCAGTCAAGCAGCAAGCTAAGCCAGCAACAATTCTTTAATATTATGTTTAGGCAGTTAATTTATTAAGGCTTTGTCTTGTATGAAAGTGAAATAATATTAGCAAAGGTGACTTAGTCGGATCTGCCGTTTGTCTGCATGCATAGTCCATAAACCAACGCCTAGAGCCGCTCTAAGCCGGCTGCCGATCAACATTTCCCCTATGACTCACTCTTCAGGAGTAGTTGAGGGTATATATATTGGATAACAATTGTGCTACAATTACATCTTCATATCTCAATCTAAGTATAATTTCATTGAAAAGAAGATTGAAAAACAATAGTATTATATATACATATTATTACTATAGTACTAATATTAGAGTTATTCGATCTCAATATGGGTTGTGTACATTTTTTCATCTTCACCTTGATAGCTATTTCTTCAGCATTTGTGGCTCCAGCTTTGGCAAAAGAATTTATTGTTGGTGATGAATCTGGATGGACTCTCAACTTTGATTACCAATCATGGGCTATGGGGAAAGAATTCCACAAGTTGGCGACAAGCTTAGTATGTTACATGAGTATTTTTACTCTTGTTTTCTTTTATGATGATAAAGATTACAATTACATATTCATGCATTACATTATTATTTAATATACAATCAACAATTTTCTTGTAAAGATTTGTTAGATATCCATCCCTTTCTTGTTTTAAATTCTACTACACATATATTTTTTTGTCTAGTTAATACTAACAATGCAAATTTATAATTGTAGTTTTCAAATATAAGCAAGGATATCACAACGTTTTTAGAGTTGATGGAGTTGGATTCAAGCAATGTTCAACAACTGCTTCATTAGGTGCGAACCTAAGCAGCGGAAACATAATTACTCCCACACCCGGAAGGAAGTGGTATGTATGTGGAGTTGGTAGACATTGTGTCGATGGAAAAATGAAGTTGGTCATCACTGTCTTGCCTCCAACGGGATCTTATTTCCCGCTTCCGGCTCCGGCTCCAGCTCCTGCTCTGGAAAAAGAATTTATTGTTGGGGATGAAGCTGGATGGACTCTCGACTTTGATTATCAAAGATGGGCTATGGGGAAAGAGTTCCACGTTGGCGACAAGCTTAGTAAGTCACATGAGTGATTTTATTTTTATTTTCTTTTGTGTTGATCAAGTTTGAATTAATATCATGATGCATTCCATTATCTACACAACAATATTGTTTCTAAAAGTAGATAATTTTACCTTATATATTATCTTCTTGTGAAATGATAGCAACTTTTACCTTGTTGCCTCGTTACTAATAATGCAAGTTTATAATATTATTGCAGTTTTCAAATATAAGCAAGGAAATCACAATGTTTACAAAGTGGATGGACTTGGATTCAGGCAATGTTCAACGGCAGCCTCATTAGGTTCGGCCCTGACTAGCGGAAATGATGTGATTAGCCTCACGACTCCTGGAAGGAAGTGGTACATTTGTGGTGTTGGTAGACATTGTGCCGACGGAAATATGAAATTGCTCATCACTGTCTTGCCTCCTTCCGGGGCTTATTCCCCGGCTCCGGCTCCATATTATTCTGGTGGTAGCAAGTATGGTAGCCCATAGAGTTACTAATAGCTCATTTTTGGCACGCCGATAGTTTAGGCAATCGGAGGTGGAACCTTTCCCAGATCCAACATAACGAGAATTTGATGCACTATAATATTACTTTGTTTTCAGTATATTTTTTCTTTATGCTACATTGTTGCACTTGATATTTGTTGCGTTTTGAAGTATGTTATTAAGATAATTGGATTATTATGAATTTTAATGATGAAGTTTGGAATGATGTACTCATGCAACGTTGAGGCGTTCAAGTATTAAAGTCTTTCTATTAATATAAAATCCGCGTACTATGTAATTGTTAGCTAGCATTACTTTTATTGGTTCATAATAACAATAAACAATGTCACCAATCCTATCCGCAGCCCCGCCAAGTTTTGGTGGAAAGATGAACAAGGACCGCGGCGCTACGAGTCATCTCCCCTATCAACACTTTGCCGGTACCGTCACGCGTCACAAGCGCTTATCCGTCACACTCCAAAGAAGAATTGGCCAAGGCCCCCTATTAAAAATAAAATAATGTGATCAACTTTACACCATCAATATCAATAGTATCAACGTGGGAACAACAGACCGGTATCGTATTTTTTCTGGCGCTTACATTTGGGACGCTTATTAGGCGCCACTCACTTTCACCATTGTATCATCACTTTTGATCAACGGTTAATAATAGAGTGCTGTGATTTGTTAATCGATTTTTGTATTAAAAAAAACCTCCTACAATTAGCATTTGATAATATATTTCCCGATTTTGCTGCCTATTTTTTCTCCAATTCGATTGTTTTTACCTTTTTGATTTCATGCTTTTATTTTCTTTCTTTTTAGATTATAGTTTATGTTTAGATGATTCATAATTTAATTTGTAAAACATTCAATATTATTTTACTCTAATTATTGATTATCATGAATCCTTAAAAACTCAATTCAATATAGAATATGATTTTTTATTTTTTTATTATAAATTACTATTTTTTAGTAATATCACTATTTTTACCTTTAATTATTCATCACCATGAAGTTTAAGTTTTATTTAAGAATACCAATTATTTTTTTTTATTTTGTATTACTTGATATAAATATATGATTTTTTTCTCTCGTGTTCATGACTAAGATTGTATAGCGTAAAATCACCATAGTCTTTTACGGTATTTCATTCATCGCTTTCATATTGCATTGATTTTTCATGTAATGTCATTAAATGCTTTATCGAGTTAGTATCCCATGCTTTTTATTTCATTTGCATAAAAGATTGTGATCCTTCTATTAAGATTATCATGCATTCTCGATATCCTTATATTTGGATTCAGAACGCACATGCTTTCGCACTGGCCGCTTAAAACAATAACACTTTGTGCAGCATGAAAACGAAATACCATTCGACGAATACGCTGAGACAGATCTCAAAATGAATACCACGACATGAGTATTATGTGTATTATGTGAATATTATCATATGGAGAAATCATTTGAAAGCGAAGGGTACAAATAAAAATGAAAAGTCATGGATTTTGGTCACATAAAAGTTACTTCCTCCATTTCAATCAAACCTAAGGCTCAGATCATGTTTGATCCATTGCTTTTGTTTCTCTTTGAAGCGGACTATTACAAATTATAATCGACTTCAAGTATAGACTACAGCGCAGACACGGGGCTTTCCAACTGAGCGAATCGTGGTCAAATGGTCTTCTTAGGGCGATTTTGAGCGATCCGCCCAGAAGTCTCCTCGCTCTCTTGAAACCCCACCTGTGATTCTTCAAGTCCTAGATCCGCCGCTACCGAAAAGAGCGGGTTACCGGGAAATGATCAGAAAAAGCTCGACGCATCAAGTCGTAAAGTGAGTAAGGATAACAATAGTTAAGTATGTAATTTGTACTATGAATCAAAGAATAAGAATATCACGCTTCGGGATTTGCATTGCTATGGCCACAATTGGGGAGCACAATTCACGGTGTAAGGGATATTGTAGACCATTCATATAACGAGCTCATCTGGACTTATTCTAAATCCACATCAAAGCCATCGTGATCAACGGCCATCTCACATTTAAATTCCAAACTCCCGAGGCATAAAGCAGGCCTCTGGGCGATCGAAAGAGAGCCGTAAGACGCACAAACTTCTCGTGGCTCCGCTAAATAAAAACTTAGAAACTTTTTAACTACTCATACAATCTAAGTTTACGCAATCCAATAATACTCAATAATAATGTCTATTTTGCTCCATGGAACTTTTGCCTATAAATATAAAATATGTAAGTAATCATACTTGCATCTCTACCAATCTGCTATACTACACAAATAATAAACCTACTCCATCCACAGAAGTTTTTTGAAGAAGCCAAAGAGCAAGGAAGAACCTCACTAGTTTGATGATTTTCCTTGTACTCGTTGCTTAAAGTACGTTATGTTGGCAATTGATTAAATATTTAAGCAATTAAGCCTAATGTTTTATTTATACTTATCATTAATTTGGTCCTGGCTGCATCAAGTCGCGCTGTCATGTACAAATTATGAAATTATCAAGTTTAATCGAAATCAGGGACCAAATCACACCCAATATCTCGGTCCAAATTGACACCACTCTTTTTATTTAGAATGATTATTAAATCATATTTTTTTAATGGCCGTATTTAATTTTGGAACCTAAAACCAAACCTAGCCTTATCCCACTAAATAGGGTCGGCTATATATATGAATACGATGTCTTCAATCAGTCATGTGTTGTACCATCCCATCCGTTAAACGACCCATGAACTCTATGTCCTTCGATATAGTCTCAAATCAAGTCTTCTTCGACCTACCTTTGCATCTACGTCCATTTATGACTATCATAACTTTACATTTTCTAACTAGTTTATATGTTGGATGTCTTTTTAGATGATATACCATCTCAAAGGTTTGTCCCTCAATTTTTCTTCTATTGTGGCAAGTTTCAACCCCTACCTTCAACAGAATCACTTATTTCTAATTATATGTATCTATATATGCGTGTAACTCGACACAACCACTTAACATTTCATTTCGCTGGCCGACATATTTTGAATACGATGATACTTTACTAGCCAAGATTGATACATATATATAATATGTATTTATTATTTTACATTTTGACAATAGTAAAAACATGAATTATGATACTAAAATCACTAGTTAATATATGAAATGATAATATCTTCCTAGTGGTCAGCGACGCTTCCTCCTTTCATTTCTCTTAGCTTTTCCTTTATATTCTTTATTTTATTTAATTTTCTATTCATATTTGCATATCAAAATTTTCAATAAGATTAATTACGGGTACTCTTAAAATGTCATGGCGACAAGTGACACTACCGTAAAGTTAGCGGAAATCCCGCATTCCCGATGTCAACAGGGCACTTATCGATCGGTCAAAGTGTGTTCGCCGCTTAATGGCTTAAGAGAAACGAGAACAAAGCTGAAACTCCTTGCCTTCACGGCGAACGATCCATGCAGTCGCATCGCTTCTGTACTTTCGTCCTCCTGCACTGCACTGCACAATTTAGTCCCCGTGTCGCGTACAAAGTTTAATTTCGTCCTCCAACTAACGCTCCGCTAAATTTTAACACTTAAATTTGCATTTTATTCCTTCAGCTGGGTATTGTGCTGCACTTTGATCCACCAAAATAACGCCTCATTTAATCTCATTCCGCTAAGATTTAAATGATAGTTTTGGGAACCAGTGCAACTTTGTGCTATTTAATGACTAAAAATGATATCGGTAACACCAATAGGATCAAAATACAACTCTGACCATTTTTTCTCTCATATCGCTTTTTACACCGGTCATTCAATGTTTAACGTTGCAAATTTATGTTGGGCGTGTCTTTGTTAGAGAGTTAACGTCAAAAATAATATAGGTAATTAGTGATCTAGTCAGAGCTGCACTGTGAAAGGGTAACCGCCATCGATTTTCGCCGCTATGTTGTTAAACTCAGACCAATAAAAAGTATAAATGAATTAACCGACATAAATTATTTTGTAACATCAAACAATAAAACAAATTATGTAAAATTACTATTTTAGCCCCCATTTGTAAGGCAAAGGCTGAGGAAGTTTCATTCGAGGGAAAATTAGTGATTTAATTTATTTTATCGCTTGACATGTGACGCACCCACAGCTGTTCGGTTTTCTCATCTCATCGTGTTTCGATTTTTGCGCCAGCAGAAGTCGGTTTCGTTTCTTCTACAGCGCGCAAGCCTAATCTAAGTGTTCTGCTAATCGGTTTTTTTCATATTAACTATATAAATTTCAAAAAAAATTGGATATTAAACGTTGGAAAATATATTCACTTAAGACGAAAGAACATTTAAAGTTAATGTTTTTTTAAATTTTTATAAAGAAAGGTTCGGGCGGGATTCTTACAATTCAATGCATTATTTCGATATTTTATATAAAACTCATGGACTTTTCTCCGCATATTCGGGAAAAGCTCGAGACACTAGTTATTACTTACCCTTACCAATTAGTGTTCTCGGATTCATCACGATTATACCATCAAGCTGAAATCAAATTGACCGATTCCTTTTATTACGCCTGCTGTAATAATCACAGATCAATTCATTTACCGGCTTAAGTAAACATGCATTACCTTAACTTAATTGCCTTCACCTTAGTAATCAGATATTACTAGTTCGGTTCTCATGATAATTTATGGGTTACGAGCGATCATGATCTTACCATTAATCGTTATAATAATAGTAACTGTCAATTATTATTATACAACTTACTATTATCTCTGGGAGTTTGTATGTCACACACATACAAAATGACGCTGATTATATTTCATGTGATTAAATTAAACTATTTGCTAAATCGAAATGATTGTAATAAACGAATATTCTCACTGAGATTTTTACATTGATAATGTAAAGTAATTTGATGAACCTCAATTAATTAATTACCAATCAATTAATTCGATAGTTAGTTTGAGCTTCGTTAGTAACTCTCATAGTTACTATTAACAACTTGTTAGTGTTTGATTTACTTAACGGTTTAATTAAACTTAACCTGGGTCGGCTCATTGCCTATTCGTCAGCTTTAGTTCGACATACTTAAGCAAACTTATTAGGTTTTTCATCATAATGTTTTTCATGAAACGAAAACAAAGCCTAGCCTCTCCTCCTCCTCCCATACGGTCGGAACATCAAGTGGTGCTAATTGAAAATTTTCTCTTGATTTTTTCTCATCCAATCAACCCATGTTCTAAAGAAACACAGTAGGATTCAACCTCTCCCCGCGCGCAACCAACTAGAGGCACTACATCAAGTGCTCAAATTTGGAATTCAAACGGTATATCATGAAAAGCACGCACATAGACTCGCCTAAGATCATCAACAGAAGCTCGCTTCCGTTATTCATAATTGTTAATTATGCTGCTTTTAGACACTTATATCATTTCAGGATCCTGGATGTATGAATTTGGTGTTTATCACAAATGAAATTCATACTAGATTCTAACATCTACAACTCATATCATAATGGTTAATAACGGATTAATGTATATCAAATATCTTTTAATATTCACTTTATGTAAAAGATATATTATGTAACCAAATATACATAAAATATACAAAATATCTAAATAATAAAATATAGATTTGGTTCGGGTTTGGCTTGCAAAACCACAAATCTCAAAAAGTTTGTTGTGATTTTTTAAAACCAAATCGTCTGGTTTTAAAAAATTCAACCAAATTGATTAAAATCGGTGTGTTTGATTAGTCCTACTCTAACACATCGGAAGTTTAAGACTATTTCACCTTTATATAAGCCGCCCTGACGTGGTCCGATGTCTCAAGTGTCAAGATATTCAAATAAAACTACTATTTTCAATCCATTTTAATCGTCAAGCGACTTTTTCGAAATTAAATTTCAACCATCAATTACTAATTATTCCTTTATTCTAAATCAACTCAAATAAAGTTCCCGACCTTTCTCCCGTAAAATCGTCGGAATACTCCTCCGTCATATCTTCCCGAAAAATCAGAAAAATCATCGCATTAAACCTTCGTATAGATACCAGAAAACGGTACCAAGATTTTCGTGAGAGGACACCAGAAAATGGCTCCAAGATTTTGTCAAGCATTTAAAGATATCTACAAAAGCCTATCAATGAAAAAACCCGATCTTCCCAAAGCTCACCAAAAATATTCCAAATCAAACTCAGAGCAAGATTCCAAGCTCCCCTTGCCCGCAAAAATAAAAAGTCTTTATTTAAAATTACTCCTCAATAGACATCCTTTAAAAAATCTCATTTAAAAACAAAAATAATCAACACAAAATGCCGCTCACACGATCCGACCTGAACAACAAACCACCTTTCTATATACGCCGCTTGCCAAATTTATCTCGTCAAATTTAACTTCAACACTACACGTGTACTCATAACATTTTTACCTTTATCAAAATGGATAAACTCAAAAATAATCAAAATATAATTCCTCTTTCAGTAGCACATGTGACTATTCGACCACCGTAAACAACATCATCTTTTGTTGAAATATAAAATGAGAATATTATTGAAAGAATCATATTCCATTACAACTTTAGCGCCGATTAACTGTCCTAAAACTAAACCTAATAATAGTACTAAACTTAAACCTAAACCTAAACCTAAACCTAATAATAAGATTTCACCCTAATATAATAGCTCACTATTCTAATTTACTCATAACCCTAATACCCTTCCTCATCATGGTAATTTGATAGAATTTTCATGAGTTTGAAATAATAATAACAATAATTATAATAAGAGACAAAATTAAAAAAAAACATAAATCTTCTTTGGTTTCTTTCCGGATCAACTTCGAGACTGTGACTTGCCGCCATAAACGCCGTTGTCCACTCTCCGTTGATACTGTCTTATCGACCCGAGGCGACCTATCACGCGACGCGAAAAGTCGACAACCGAAGGCACAAGCACTATCACTATCCCTCACGCTAATGAAAGGCAACCTGCGCTTAATTATCACCCTCCTTACATGCCTCAACAACACGGCTCTAAACAAAAAATTTCAACTATCACTTCCTCACACCTTGATCGCTAATAATAACGCCCACTTAACCAAACACTATAAAAGATAATAACCGACGCGACTACAAGATTTCACGAACTCCTTCTCAAGTCGGAAGCGGAAACTCCAAGTGAAACAAACATCACGCAACCGCAACCAAAGAACCGTCATCACATATAAAAGAAAAGTTACAAAATCCATGAACTTTATCTTTTGGCAAGATATATAACTCAATTCCCTGCTTTGTCCAAATCTACCATAAGCTTCAGAATCGAAAACGTGAAAAATAAAGATTTAAAAACGTAACAAAAACTTACTTCAAGTAAAGTTAAAAGGATTTCGTGAATCACGAAACCAAATCGACGAATAAAAAGAAAATATTCTATTTAACCGGCGGTCGATCACGTGTTTTTATATGACGATCAACCACCCGATAAGGATGTGGAAAAATAAAATTTTATAATCTTACGCCTGACACTACGTTAAAATATAAAACGAGAACATTATTGAGCAGAATCATTGCCCATTACAACTGGTGTCCCTTTATTTATATAGGCAAAACTAAAATTAAACCTAATAATAGTACTAAACTTAATCTAATAGGCCCCAAGATTTTGACCGCACTAATAACCCTAATATTCCCAATATTTTTAGTTTCAAAACCCCAATTTTTTTTATTAATTAATATTTATTAATATTTCAAATACAAGATTATGAAATTATTACAAATCTAATGTTCTTTGCTAACTAATAAACAGCTGTAGAATATATTGTTTAGAAATACGCTCTCCACCGAGATTCGAATCGGTAATCCCCTTTGGCTGGCACCGATGATGTCACCAGTTAAAGTTCTCAAAAATCTTACTCATTATGGCTAATACTAGCAAAACCAAAACCCCCAACATCTCCGACAATACCAAGAAGCTCAAGCAAAGCAACTAAAGCCTCCCGATATTGTAATCGTTACGAAATAGGAAAGCCAGCAGCTGCGGACATTTGCAAAAGCTGCATTCACGCTAGTGAACATTACGACCAACGAAAGTGTCGCAATTAAGGTTATCGATAAAGAAGATCCTTAAAGTCGGGTTTAATATCTCATATCAAACGGAGATTTCCATTTTGTTGACGGTTAGACACCCTAATATTGTCCATTGTTTGAAGCATGGCTACTAAATCCAAGTTTTTCTTTGTCATGAGTACGCCGGGGGAGTTGTTCAATAAGGTTGCTAAAGGTAGCCAAGGAGGAAGACAAGCAGTGAGTATTGATAATATGTCAATTGCTTAATTGACGTTTTCATTTTTTTTTATTAGGTTTTGGACATTGGTTATTTTTTAGTTATGTTATGAAAATTTACGAGAAAATAATAATTTGAAAATATTTTTATGACAAAAGCCCTAATCATCATACATGCTCATACTGGTTCTAGTTCATCACTCACGGCTTCAAAGTGTCTTTGTTCATCACCAACGCTTTTACAAATGCGCCTAATACGGGTCCAACCTGCATTTTAAGTCTAATTTGATGTGGTTTCTTGAACACACCAACACATGACATCTCGTAGGGTATTTTAGTAATTTTATAAATAATCGACAAAGAAGAAGACGGATTTATACAAAAAATGATTGTAACTCTTTACAAAGAAAGACTATGGGATTCATAACATTTAAAACCGAATTAATCTTTAGAAATTAAACATCAACTAAATCTATCAGTAGTTTCCTTTTCTTAACCTATATCATCAAGCCATGTGAACTATTCGACACCGAAGTCTTTCTTGTGGATCTTGATTTATGCATCTATGCTATATTAAGAACTCTCCAAGATGGATCAACACTCTCCGCCTTCTCTCTTGCCAATTTCATCTCGAACAATCTACGAAACTGTGTTTCCCGTAATTTTCCCTCACTTCCACTAGTCACCTTCTCTACGTAGCGAGCTCAAGAAGTACTACGCCCTCCTTCGTGAGGAATATTAAAATCAAAGAACAAGCCATTAAAACACCTTGTGAGCGCAGCTGAGATTTTACCTCACCCATAACGAAGCTCCATAGATTTTCGCGACAACCTGCCTCGATCAGACTGCTAAGTGTCTCCGAGCCTTTTCCTTGAAGTCGTGGCTTGACTTCGCGGATCAAGTGACCTTTCATCATAGCGGCCGATCGATCTTTGCCGCCCGGTTCCATCTTTTATTTTCTCCTGCTTTTTTCTACGGCTTGTGGAGGCGACTTCACTATCAAGAAACGAGGGAGTGTTTTTTGGTCTCAAAAGTGAATCCATCATAACGAAAGGCTTATCTCGTGGTCGTGAGGAGTTATGTTTGACAGATACAGGCGGGTTTTATAGTAGTTATCTAAAATTACAAATACCCTTAATTATTAATCGAAACTACTAAAATACTCCTCCGAGACAAGTTACGCTACGTCACATGTTCAAAATTATCCAAATTAACGACTGGCCTGGCTGACCATATCGAGCATTTGTAAAACATCATGATGAACAAAAGACACTTTGAAACGCGAAATGATTTAATCCGCAACCCAACCCGCAAACATGTATTTATTTATCAGAGGCTTTTTGCCCTATTTTTAAATACATATCGAATCTTCAAGATTCGGTGTGTCATGTATAAATAATCTGGCACTTTGTTCCTGGGATGTTAAAGAGTCCCTTTATTAAATAATTATTTCTCAGGTGTAAAATAAATCTAATTATATACCCTAAAAAGAGCTTTTTTAAGCTTAGCTCTTCAACTATGTTTTCTTCTTACTATCCGAACTGATCTTCTAATTCCAGCAACATAACCAAACGTTAACGATTTACAAAACGAAGGACATGATTTATTTAATCGGCATGCTTTTAAGATTTTTTTTCTTCTTCTTCAAATAACGAAGACTCCTTAATTAATTCCCCGCCTCAATAAGAAATAAATGGACGCACGTAAGAAAAATCGACAAAGCCGGGTTTTATTGTCTAATACCCACCAAACGATATTATTATTTAAAATTGAATTTAATTGTGTAATTTTTCAACAATTAAATATTTGATGTATGTAAGTACTTAAAGTAATATAAAAAAATTTATTTGTTGTATTTTCTTGATTTTATATTTAATTATACATAATTTTGATATATTAAATTATTATAAATATTAACAATGGTTGCTTCGTCCAAGTGTTTGATTCCTCTTTTATTATTTTTTTTATATTTAATTACATGTTGACTTACGGGTCATGAAAGCCCCTAGATTGGATGAAAGCTCATACAAATACCGAGCCAAACATGCTATTTGTCTGCCTCAGCAGATCTACACAGATCCAAATATACACACCACTGACCACCCTAACTTATTCCGTATTTTATGTGTATACTATAATCATAACTCCGCACGGTAAGAGAGGGAAAGTCAGCAAGGGCAGGAAAGCATTAACCTAGCCGAAACTCGCTGCGATAATAAATCCTAATATGTACTTCAGAGATACCGACCTAGTAAGTCAGATTGCGACCACCCTGCATTTTTGAAAATTTTGAAAAGAAAAATCGATTTTTTTGATTTTAGGTAAAAATTAATTTCAACAAAACGACGCTGCTTTCATCGATTTTAAAATCGATTTTGTGACAAATCATTTGGGTTTACCTGTACCCGCACTCCAAAATCGATTGGGTTGATTTTGATTGGGTCATTGGCCAACTTAATGTGCCACCGAATTTGCATCTAATGTTTTATTATCGCGGATACCATGGTATGCAGAATAAACACCAAGTTCCTCTCTACTCCCTTCTACGTCGTTTTGCCAACTGCTCGTTTCATTCATGCGCTCCTGGCCTGCCTCCATCTTCTACGGCCTCCGTCTTCAACTTGCTAGTAAATATCTTTAGTTTTATTATTATTTTGTTTAATTTTAAATTCTAACCTAGTTTAAAAAAAAATTTCTCAATATGATTTTAAAAATTAGTTTAACGATGATGTTTAATTTTTTGGCTAAATATAGTTTAATAGATAAATTGCTTGAGTTTTTAGCTGATTAATTAACATAATTTATTTGTCGATTCATCTTGTTTAATTGATAATTTATTTGTTTGATTCATTTTATTTTAATTGATGTTCTAGTCTAATCTAATTCTATTTCTAGTCTCATGTAATTTATTTAGTACCTAAACATATATACCTGCTCTCAAGATATACCGTAACTATATATACCGCCTAAAGGTTCATCAAGAATTGATAAATTCTAGTTTCATGTAACGCTATTTCTAGTCCTTGCATTCATTTATACTGTAATCAGATAATCGTAATTTATTTTTATTTTTGTAATTCTATTGTAATTTGCTATACCGGTGATACACCGTTTAGTTAAGAGTTTGATTAACAATTCTAATCTAATATAATTGTATAAATTGATTGATTAATAGGATGAAAAAGCCGTTGCATGCTAGTTAAGAAAAGACGAATCTAGCTCAAGTTCACAAGTCAAGATCACAAGTCAAGTTTCTCCGCACTTCGCTAACGAAAGTTATAAATAAGTGTCGACTTTTGATACATTACAAGTCGATCCTGGATATGAAACAAATTGAAGTTCCATCCTGATATTCAAGACGATCTAAGGAAATCTTGTGATTCAAAAAGCGTCCACATCAACCTCGCAACATTGATTTTCCTTGACTCACTTGGTAAGTTTCGTCAGTTTATTTAATCCTGCATCGTACGATAAATATACTGCTGGGTTGGCTTCGAGTATGTTGTTCACGAAGATAAAGCATATCGCTTGCCTCGTTATTTGTTTAAAAACGGCCTGACATGGCGGCGGGGTTTCGCGAGTCATTGGATTTAAAAGAACGGAATAACCGTTAGGGTTCGCACTCATGTCAACGGTAGCCGTAGTTCTCATCTGATCATGGCACAAATGTCATGATCTTACGAACCCGAAGCAAAATATCGCATATTCATCACGAGAATAGCGACCAAAATAATATCAGTATGTAGTACTGCGCGACCACATTACTTCAGAAGTAGGTATCTTTTAAAGCGCTGGTTTTCCATTCCGATAGACGACAAGTCCGCGACTTTCCTTATAAGTGGTCCATTCCGTGGAATCGTGGAACTTCAAGGAGAGTAATAAAGATTTTATGATATTTTAAATTTCGCCTCCAAAAACAATACCTACGCTTTCTCCTAAGATTCGTAAGGTTCCTTTTGCGCCGCTTGTTCTTTGAAATAACCCGCACGTATTATTGAGCGGACGTAGATGATTTTTTCAGGTGTTGATCACGTAATCCGCGACAAGTGCGGGTTTTAACAAATGGTCAGTTTATTCGCTAAGGTTGATAAAGGCAGTCTTTGTTAAGGAACGGTTTCGCATCAGACATGTTAAAGAGACGAGCCAAGGAGACAATTTAAAGAGGCACTTTTGATTTGTCGTCTCAGTAACGTTTGAGTTTCGTTTAGTATTCGCGGCAAGCGTTACATTTGAGCGAAAGCAATATGAAAGGCCGGTTAAGTTGGTTACAACTTTAATTCAAATGAGAATTCATCACCTTACTATGTATTGATTGCCAAGACATCAACTTCGGGCCGCACTCGGCTGTTGGCATGCAGTCTCATCCTCAAGCAAGTAGTAATTTTGTCAAGTGCGTTAATCTCCTCATATTTACATTCACTCCTCCAACAAAGAGGCAAGAACGCTTCGAGGAAAACAAGCAAAACACTATAACGACTCGACTGGCGAAGCGCGCAGAGAAATCGAAGTGGACAAAATCAACAATCGCATGGCCGAGCAGCGACACTGTCAGTTCTCATTCCGGACTATAAATATTCGAGGACTTTGTAATGCGCTATCGATCAAGTACTTCATGAAATAGGAAATGATAGCTCATTCCGTAGATCTGGGGAAGCCGAAATGTTTTTGATTTTCTAAAATCATTTGACTTTATCTTCCTCGGGTTATTTTTGCCGGCTGACGCTTAACATCACACACGATTTGAATTTAACTTTACAAAGATTTTATCAAGATCTTCAATGCCTTTAGATCTAATCAATGTTTTCAAAGAACTTCAAGAAACGGTGGAACGGCTAATGGAAGACGTTAGGCGATGTTAGTACTGCACCAAGAGATCTGATCACATGTATCTAATCAACACGATCTCTTGAATTGCTCTGGTGAGCAACCGCAGCGTTGAACGTGTCTTTCTCAAGTAATGAATCACGCGAAAAATGACAAATCTTTTCTACGATTTATCAATGGTTAAATGACCGTCTAAGAATCCTTTTCTAGAACGAGATGTGCTTAGTACTATTAGTAATAAGTCATATTTTAGCACATTTTCAAAAATTCCGATAAGATTTTCTTTTCAGAATGAATACTTTCTACATTAATGTAAATTTTTACTGACTATGGTTAAATTTTTTACACTGGCACCACCGGATTTTGAGTCCCTGGGTCCGACTACGGTACTTAGGAGTAATCTTTTAGAATGACCCTTGAGATTAATCCCAACAGAGTATCTATCCTCCATTTTCTCCCTCCTCCCCCTCTTACAATACACCACATACCCTTCTCCCTCCTCCTTCATCACCTCCATCCACTCCAAGTGGCGTCGCCGGAATATTCCCCAATTATTTATAAGTCATCAGAAAAGCATCCCAATAGGTGACTAATCCCTTGATTTTTTGAATAACTCTGATCATCATCATCATAATCTCCAATAGTATGGTGTTCATCAAGTTGAGGAAGCTCCAACAATGAATAACTCTGATCAAAATTGTTATTATTATTGTAGGCTTGCTTGTTCCTGAAAACTCGAATTCGATTTGGTTTTTTGATGATCAATTGCATTGATAGTTTGAATGGAGAAGATAAATCATGCATGCAAGAAACAGAAATTTCACGCGGCTATGGGCCAGCCACGAAAGCCGATACGATTTCTTATCAGTTGCTTAAGCGCAGCCTGCCACCGCCACAGATGTCATGATGACTCTAATGTAGCTCAAAGATACTTGATAAATAACACCAGGCTTATGCTTTAACCTTTCAGGATTATTGAAGCCTATAATATAATACGTAGTAATTAAGTGTTCATATTGTTATTATTAATTTATTATTACTCCAGTAATCAGTTGTGAATAATAATGTTGAATGATCGACAAACAACTAAACCTTCTTTCTCTGATATTAAATCAGTATATCATGTTAATTTATTAACTAACAATGCATGATTGAAAATGTGCATTTTGATCGAATAAAAATGACCAAATTTATTATTTTATTATTATTTGTATTTATATTTTTTTGATTTATTCTTGTCATTTTATCGTAGTCCCCTGCTTAAGAATTTTGTTGCTACGGTGCTTAAGAAGGATATAATAGTAATTTCTAATTGTTTTTTTTATATATAATTTTAATATGGAGTATTTAGGTGCAAAAAATTAGGAGAAATCTGGCTCTAAAGAGGATCGAATCATGTCCTCCTGAAAATTCAATAACATTACCAATTGACCACATAACCAAATCTGTTAGTCGCCCGGCTGAAATATTCTTATTCTCGGTTGGTTTTATTTCTTTAATTCATAAATATTTTTCATCAAAATTTAATTTCATATTAAAATTACAATCATATTTAAAATTTATGTTTATTGAACCTATGAAATACTTAAATCTTCATTATTTCTTTATAAGATTTTTTTAATTTGTAATTTTCTTTTTCATTTGTATTGAAGTATTCATATTTTTTTTGTACATTTTGGTTATATTTTAAGATTAAACTAATCATTATTCATCTATGATGGATATCAAAATTATATAAACCTAAAATTAAATTATTAGTAATTATTGTAGAATTAAACTATCACAATTAAAAATTTATATCGTGTCAAGTCAGATTTTAGCATCTTAACTAAACATGGTTATTTTAACTAAATAATTACAACCAAAATATGCACAAATGAGCTAATTATTAAAGATAACATATTTACTTATTTAATTTTTCTTTTCATTGCCACCTCAATAAATTATGGTTACCTTAACTTAAAAAATACAACAAAAATGTTCAATAAATGGTTACTTATTATTAATATAATGATATATGTCATATTTAGTTTTTATTACGATAATACCGAAGAATATCGTAACGCCTCCTGCAATCCTGCCTATGACGCTATTGGGGATTACTGACCTACCACAAACCACCGCGAGCACGCTTTTGTCATCACTCACGCCAGCCACCGAGAACTTCCCACGCGGCCACCCATCCTGCATTCATTCCTGGCCAAGACGCTAACATCGCAGCTTCCATGCAGACACCGAAGCAAGAGCATTTGACCTCTAAGGCATTTAGCACTAATCAAATCATATCAAACATATCACACACACACGCATTTTTATGGTCGGTATTACAAATAATGACTACTTTTACTCAATAAATACAACCAAAAGCGCAAAAAATGGTTTATTTAATTCTAAAAATATAACCAAAATATACAATAAATATAAAGGTGTTAACAAGTCATAGAAAAAATAAATATATAAACAAAATAAATCCAATAATAACTTAAGTTCTATTTCCTCACTACCATATCATTCTAATGTAGCACTTTGTATATATGATATACATTATGATTTACTAATATTAAATATGCATAAATTTTAAATAAAACCCAATAATAACAAATAAATCAACATACACAAATGATTCTTCCTTTCATTATAGACAAATAAATATCGTTAAATAAAATATTTCATTCTCATTCAAGAATTACTTAATTTTTCATTACAAACATGTAAAACTAAAACATTAAAAATGATATAAATATATAAAAGCTACATCATATCACTAAAAAATTATACTACTATATCTTCATCTCCGTTTCAAAAATTTCTTGATCTTCATTTCCAAATATAATTTAACATATATGTTCACCACCGCCACCGAAAATATTTCAAAGAAAAAAAAATATACAAAATGTAAAGGAATATATATTAAATATTGAAAATTAAGAAAATCATACATTTGAAGTATTACATAAATCATTACTACTTTTGTTGCCTGCAAAAAAGAAAAAAATAAGCACATGTTAGTTCAATATAACTTGAGAACAATAGCATATATTTCGCACTATCTATTCATCTAAAATAAAAACTAAGGCATAGATAGATGAATTAAGCAAAATTATAACAAGGTCCTATGTGGGACGATGTTAATTGTGTTTTACATCGATTGACAAGATATTTCGAATGTGATTAATAATATCCTGATTTCTCGTACTCTATTAATAAAGAATTGACTGAACAAAATTGAAGGTGGTACACTTATGAGTAATCTTGATTATCTTTGTTAATGCATAAATCGAGAAGCTCATAATCTCAATTCAGATTTTGACCAAGACACCAAAGAAGGGACACCAGCCTTGTTTGAAACATATACAGAAAAGTAAGTATATTATCACAGTAGCAGATAACTAAAAGAAACATAATTAGCACTTGAAAGAACCCCAACATGATTTGTCTAGGAAATCTAACACACAGCAAAGATCATATTAATTAAACACATTTAAATACATGTAGCAGTTGAGAGATAGGAGATGTCTCACTTCTTTACGGAACGCCTCCTCTTTATCTACTTCTGTAGAATCATGCCATAAACTGATTACTGCATCACCACTTCCAGTTGCAAGCATTTCAGTCTTCTTCCCTACAACCAAACCCCATATCTGGTGGGACGGAGAGAAAAGGTGAGTAGAACCATAAAGGCAATGTTTGAACAAAATAACGTAACAAATTCCTAATCAACATTCTGAAAGGAGTACAACATAGTTATATGACTATCACAATGTAAATCAAAGGTTTCATTACGTAAAAAACATAAAATAACTAAGACTCATGCAAATAAACAATTGAACGAAATTTTTTTAGAGCCATACATTAGCCCAACAATGTACCACTTCCTTCCAGGAGTCGTGAGGGTAATCACATCATTTCCGCTAGTCAGGGCCGAACCTAATGAGGCTGTTGTTGAACATTGCTTGAATCCAAGTTCATCCACATATTGTGATTTCCTTGCTTATATTTGAAGACTGCAATAATAATATTATAAACTTGCATTATTAGTAACAAGGCAATAAAATACAAGGTATGTAAAAGTTGCTATCATGTCACAAGAAGATACGTAACGTAAAATTATCTACTTTTAGAAACAATATTGTTGTATATATAGATAATGGAATGCATCATGATTTTATATCAAACTTGATCAATACAAAAGAAAATAAAAATAAAACCACTCATGTGACTTACTAAGCTTGTCTCCAACATGGAACTCTTTCCCCATAGCCCATGTTTGATAATCAAAGTTGAGGGTCCGCAGGGGCGGATTTACATGGTGGTCAACAGATACCCAGGACTACCCAAAAACAAAGTGAAATGTTGATTCAGATGGTTAAGTTGCTGACATTTCATTAGAGACGCCCAGGCTCGAACCTTGCAACTTGCACTCTTTCTGCTTATATTTTTCCTTCCTTTCTTCTTCTCTTTTAAAAAAAATCTTTCCACTATATTTTTTCCATTCTATTTCTTTCTGCCACCTAAAGTGAATCATATATAAACTAAATTATAAATTCTAGTATATGGGGAGGTTTGGATTTCCAATTCTAGATTCTGTTTCAGAACCCATCTCTTGTAATTTCGTTTTGTATATATCCAATCTTGGCAATCATAGGTTCATTTTTAACCCAAATCATGTAATTCTTTTTAATTATTCTACTAGAATTTCTTATGTAATTTCAACATTGGTTTGCTCTTAAATTTGTGAAGGTTTGATTCAATTATATTTTCATTTTTTGTTTGATTTTGTAATAAAAAATGCTGAAAATTATTGTTTCATGCATAATATGCTCGAGAAGTGCACAAAATATCCCCAAAAAAATTCGAAAATGCTAAAACTCAAGTTTTTGTTCGATGTTTTTGGCTAAAAAATTTACGTTTCTGTGTTCGAAAATTGCTAAAAAATCGCAGAAAAGTGTTTGTTTTCAGTTAATAAAAAAGCTCGCTTTTCGCTAATAAACAGAATTCCCTTAGAAAATGGCGAATTTGATTAAACGACTCTTAGTCATTTTTCTACAATCATAACGAATCTCCAATTCAAACTCACTCTATTTTGATTATGTAATAGCCATATATTATTATTAATAATTTTTTTACGATTTTAAATTATCAGTTAACTATCTAGATTTTAATCCGTGATCCGTCTGTGGAGTCCATCTAGCTTCATCCCCAACAATAAATTCTTTTGCCAGAGCAGGAAGTACTGGAGCCGGAGCCGGAAGCGGGGAATAAGATCCCGTTGGAGGTAAGACAGTGATGAGCAACTTCATTTTCCCATTAGACACAATGTCTACCAACTCCACATTGTACCACTTCCTTCCGGGGGAGTCGTAAGGGTAATTATGTCATTTCCGCTAGCCAGGACCGCACCTAATGAAGCAGTTGTTGAACATTGCTTGAATCCGCACCCATCAACTCTAAAAATCGTTCATCCTTTGCTTATATTTGCAAACTACAATGATATTATAAATTTGCATTGTTAGTATTAACTAGACAAAAAAATATATGTGTAGTAGAATTTAAAACAAGAAAGGGATGGATATCTAACAAATCTTTACAAGAAAATTGTTGATTGTATATTAAATAATAATGTAATGCATGATGTAATTGTAATCTTTATCATCATAAAAGAAAAACAAGCGTAAAAATACTCATGTAACATACTAAGCTTGTCGCCAACATGGAATTCTTTCCCCATAGCCCATGATTGGTAATCAAAGTTGAGAGTCCATCCAGATTCATCACCAACAATAAATTCTTTTGCCAAAGCTGGAGCCACAAATGCTGAAGAAATATTAATAAGGTGAAGATGAAAAATGTACACAACTCCATATTGAGATCGAATAACTCTAATATTAGTACTATAGTAATACTATTGTTTTTCAATCTTCTTTTCAATGAAATTATACTTAGATTGAGATATGAAGATGTAATTGTAGCACAATTGTTATCCAATATATATACCCTTCAACTACTCCTGAAGAGTGAGTCATAGGGGAAATGTTGATCGGCAGCCGGCTTAATTAGAGCGGCTCTAGGCGTTGGTTTATGGACTATGCATGCAGACAAACGCAGATCCGACTAAGTCACCTTTGCTAATATTATTTCACTTTCATACAAGATTACAAAACAATGTCATCCAAAGCCTTAATAAACTAACTGCCTAAACATAATATTAAAGAATTGTTGCTGGCTTGCTGCCTTATTAATTAGCTGTCGGGCTACTACTTAAATCCATGCTGGTCTCTTGATTAATTGAACTATATCTTGGATTAATGATAACAAATTATGTATTCATTATGGTGAAAATTTTGCATACTAATTAATTAATATACGTACTAATCTGGTCCAACGAGATGAGGCTGGTCGAACCGAACCAAGTTGTTGATCTATCTAGACTCGTTTGGAGTTCAATAATATTAGGCAATTATATACATCTTAAGCTGTTGAGTTTTGCTTAGCTTTATCCATGTACTATGCGTATAAAATTCGTATGTGAGGGTATCTTAAAGTAAAACCTGCCTCCATACTCAAACGAATTGTTCTTAAAAAAAACTCGCTTATAATGTAACATATAAATGCAGATAAAACACGTGTATATTATTATTTTTATTTGAGTAAAAACTTGTTTTTTATCCTTAACTAAAATATTTTCTAATATACTAGAAAATATTTTTCTTTCAAAAATATTTATCCGAATTTTGAAGTTGCACAAATAAAAAAGAGAAATAAAGTGATAACTCAATAAACGTTAAAACATATTCGTCTACGTTAAGATTTACGATGAATACCATTGCAACGGAGAATATGAAAAATTAGAAATTCGAGATTCGGGAGCTCAATAACGCTGATACACCTATTACTGAGATGACGAATGAAGACAGCTGACTCAAATGCAATTTCGAGAGAGAGAGATATTTTACATTTAAATGATGATATTTATTTAGTAGATGAATAATTTAAACTTTTTGAAGTTGTTTTTAATTGTGAACATAAAATCCATTATATAGTTTAAATTAATTATTTTAAATAGGTATTTGTATCGCGAAAAAGATTTTATTATTTATATTGCGCCCAATAATAAAACCCACTTGGGAAAATCTTTATCGCCATGTTAGCATTTATCAAATCCAGAGTCCCAATATCGCCCAGATTCTCCTACCTACGATCGCCTTCAGCCGGCTCGACTTAATGAACTCGAAATTGGTGTGTTTGATTTGGATAAGTCCTGTACATGGCCTCGGGACGTAGACTCGGCCCGACGTTGGGATTTGTCCGAACCAGGCGCTTTAGCGCTGGGATCCTGCATGGTCAGATATACTGGGATCGCTACTAACTCTGGTCTCAGAGGTCTCTGGGGTCATTTGACATTACGGATTTAATCGCTAGCCTGGGAGCCCGGGTTCTCTTTTAGCAAATAGTGGTCTTTCGCAGCTTTTGTCTCACAGCCTCTCGCGATGTATTCCAGCGCCTATTTGATGTGTGAGTGGGGCTCTTTAGCCGTGGATCCTCTCCCCGGATTCGGCTGTGGGCCAGCAGGGCCTTCCGCAGCCAGTTTCCGTAACTCGATTCATGGGCGAAGTGGCTTCAACAAAGATTTATTCCAAATTGGGCTCTCGATCTGCAATGTGACCTCAACAAATGGATTCTGTCTCTCGATTGCGGCACAGGGCTTCAAGCAAATGGCTTCAAGGCCCCAGATTGACAAGCAGAGGGCCTTCATAGTATGCTCTAAATGTAATCTTCTAGCTTTTCTACTTATTCTACTTTTCTTGGCTTCTTCACTGTCAATTTTCAATTGCTTCTTTTCGACTTTGGGGTGGTGGGTATTTATAAAGCTTACTGCCCGATCCTGACGGTATTTCATTGTTTTCATGATCATCATCTTAACTGCCGATTTTGGCGCATCGATCCTGACCGTCAATAACTTGGAATTACTTGACTTCCAAGTAACCTAATAGGCGCCCCTAGGGGTATTTTAGTCATTTCGGCATGAGGGGCATTTTGGACATTTCGACATGAATTTTATTAATAAATACCCCATATACTTCCAAAGGTACGTATTATCACACTCGAGTCCACTGCCATACCAGATGCTAGTCAAGATAAGATACACACGCGCCTCCATTGCTCGACAAAGACACACTTCAATTCGCCGATTATAATTGCATATTGTAAAAATAATTACCAAACATAAATAATTTCTTAAATTAATTACTCAAATAATATACGATTAATATTATTAAAATAATTAAACTAATACATGCTTAAAAAACTTAAAAAATAAAAATAAGAAATTAACATACATACTTAAATTCATGAAACTAATTCAATATATAAGATTCTAAACATGATGAATATTCCTTTAACAATATAAATGTTGAAATTTGGCAAAAATATAAGCATTCCTTTAACATTACTAATTTCAAAAATAAATAATAAAAAAATATAAATAACTATTGGAAATATTACTATTCATTAAATTAAGATAATAATTCAAAAATATAAAAAATACTTTCGGGCCACAAGACACACACCGGAGCGCTAGCTTCACGACATACTTCCATGCCGGTTACCGCTTTTAGAGCAGTATACACAAAGCAGTTTCAATTGTCGACAAGACACGCCTACACGCCGATTTATAATAACATATCAGAAAATAATTACCTAACATAAATATTTTCTTAAATTAATTAAACTAATAATATAAATTAATATTATTAAAACAATTTAATTAATAAATGCTTATCAAAAAATTAAAAAAAAAACAAGAAATTAACATACATGAATTCATGAAACTAATTCAATATGTAAGATTATAAACATGATGAACATTCCTTTAACAATATAAATGTTGAAATTTGGCAAAAATATAAACATTTACTTTAACATTACTAATTTCAAATTAAACATTAAAACATATTATAAATAATTTTTATAAATATTACAATTCATTAAAATTAAGATAATAATTTGAAAATAAAACAAATACTTCCAGCATATGCAGCACACACTCGAGTGCGCTTCAGGAACATAGCCAGATGACAAGCCGCTTAGATAAGATACAAATGAAGCTTAATTGTTCGACAAGTACACACTTCACATGTTGGATTTATAATTGCATATTGTAATAATAATTACCTAACATAAATAATTTCTTAAATTAATTACCCAAATAATATAAGATTAATATTATTAAAATAATTTAACTAACAAATGCTTATAAAAAAATTAAAAATAAGAAATTAACATACATACTTAAATTCATGAAACTAATTCAATATATAAGATTCTAAACATGATGAACATTCCTTAGCAATATTAATCTTGAAATTTGGCAAAAATATAAATATATACTTTAACATTTCTATTTCAAAGATAACCATTAAAAAATATTATAGATAACTTTTATAAATATTACAATTCATCAGTGGGCCGAGTCTATACTAGCAGTATTATTCTAGCACGTCATAAAAAGCGCTTAAAAATTACTTCCGTGGAAATCACTTTCATGGAAATGTAGGCACCCATCCGACAAAATTAAATAGACCTTGATCCAACCCTGTTATAAGTCTATTCATGAACAAATCGGGACATCGGGTTGATTCACTTGTATATATTCCACCTCATTCATCATTCCATTAAATATTTTTGAATTTGTCACATTACATATCTTTGATTTTGTGATATTGACGTTGATTTTTTCGTTTAGCCTGTAACATTCTTGAGGGAATTTCCGAAATGTTCATAGTTAATATATGTCAAATGCACTTTAGTTCCTCTAAATGGTTGGTCTGCTGAAATGGTACCTGTTATTGTCACAAATGGTACTTGTAATTAATTTAATTTGTAATATTTAAAAATTATCTCTAAATTAAGATTTTAAGGTATATATATTAAAATTAAATATTTTATGATAATTAATATAATATTATTTTTGAAATATTTTAATATATTAACTTTGAATAACGTTAATATATTTTATTATAAGTTTATTATTCTCTATAGTTATTATGAAATATTTGAAGATATATATACACTAACTTATAATAAAATATTTGAAGATATTTATTAACTTTTGGATTTTGAAGATATATATATATATAAGAAATATTTCAATATTGAATATTTCTATAATAGCATTGAGGATAACAAACTCATAATAAAATATTAAAATAAAATATTAGTGTATGGGTACTATTAAAATAAAATAGTAACCTGGTTTATTATTCAACCACCATTGAATCTGAATCTACATCAACAAATTAAAACCCTATCGATCTAATATCTGAAGCCGAAAGCACACATCCGTATCTAAGTTCGAGCTCGAATATGTATCGAGCGGAGTTCAATTGCCCACTTTTGAATTTATTGGCTCTATAACACCTCTAATTGGATGTAAGAATTAAATAATATTTGTTTGAGTGCGTTTATGACTTATGATAATCAATGTTACTTTTGAATTAGTGAACTTATTAATATATTTTATGATACTTTAGGCATTTAAAATCACCCAAACTAAACTGCTCAAACCTAACATCAGGTCTTAGACATCGAAAAAGTATGTTTTGATTTTGACATTTTAAAATCCTCTCATGTCCGGTCAGTTTCAAAACAAGACAAAAACCACTCAAATTAAACCGTGTAAATCCCTAAGAGTAGTATTATTATCGGTCCAGTCCTATCTGGTCCGGGTATTAGGAAAAAAAAATTTGAACATCAAATTATAATCAATCTGGTATAGATCTCGGGCAAAAAATTCGAGTAATTAATGGGTATTTTGGCTAAATAACGGTATCGCTAACAACTCTACCTAACAATATTATTTGAGGTATTATATTGTGCTTCGAACAAATTTTCTTTCTAAAATTTGACTTGTAATACTACTTCCATTCCTGTGAATTACGAAATTTAATTACAACTGATTTTTATAAATTATATGGTCTTAATTAGTTAATTGGTTTACATAACCATAATTATTTGAAATTAACAATAGTAAAATTTATTGAATATAATCATATTTTGCAATATTAAATGTTACGTTATCCCTTTCATTTCAAGAAAATTATCCCATTTTAAATTTTGTTGACTGAACTTTTTATATGTGAAATTAAATATTTTGTATGTATGTTGTATAATATTTAATGAAAGGTATATCAACTACTTGTATTTTTAATTTATTGTATACTATTAACATAATATTTTTATGTATCGATTAAGACTATAAAAGTTTATTAATTTTGACTTAACCAAAGACAAATTTTTTTGAATGAAGGGAATATCATATATATATTTAAATAAAATTTAGATATTTATAAAAATATAAAATTGTAATTTTATCAATTTCATTTTGATTGATTGGTTCATACTCCCTCCTTCAATTTAATTGAGAGTTTTTTTTTTATCAAATAACTCCTCCATTTTTTAAGTTAAAATTTAGTCAATTAACTTACAAGATATTAAGTAGTTGTTTTGTTTACACATGTTCATACTTATCGTGATTCTCATGTATCATCATCCACAATTCTAATAAAATAGGGGTATACTTATCTTTTTAAATCCATAAGTAGGGATATTATAGTATTTTCATATTTAGTTATTTAAAAAAAGAAAAATTCGAAAATGATTCAGTTACGTATAATAATTTCTTCTTCATTTTTTTTTTAATTTTGAAATCTTGCATTTTTCATACATGCAACTATACTTTCTATCAAATTGCTTGTTTCATAATATACATGTTTGAATAATCAATGAAAAAATTGCTGTACCACTTGGTTATCTGGAATAGTTTCCATTTTTGCTTTTTTTACTTCTTGTTTTTGGCTTCGAATTAATATTCTTAGCAACCATTTTTTGATTCATTTGTATTGGTTTTGGTTGGTTATTCAATCTATGGAACAATTGAGATTAAATTTACAGTTACAAGTTATAACCATCGAAAATCAAGTGGTTACAATGCAGTGAATTAAAGCTTTCAGTTTGTTTGTTTTTTGGGTTGTTGAATTTATGAGTATTAATTGTTGTTTTATGTGTAATAAAATGGGGGAATGTCGGTTGGGGAAACTGTGCTTGGAATTCGGAACTGGGGGAGTGATAGTGGATTGTCCGAAAAATGAGAATTATTTATTATTTATTTATTCAGTTTTCCTGATTTTTGTGATTTAACCATTTTATCTTTGTATAAGCAAATTGCTTATTAATATTTTGTAAGTACCTAAATCACTCTCAATTATTTAAATTAAATTAATTTATGATATATATTACAATTTATATACGCGTATTGTTATAATATTAGATTATGAACTAAAATGACTTAAATAAGATTTATTCATAATATACCTTAAATGATTTTAATTAATTAGTCAAATCTTTCCGTTAAATCGAAACAAACAAAATATTTGTTTTTTTAAATTACCTAAAAATGCATATATACTGACCCACTAAAGACTAGTCCATCAAGGATAAACATGAAGGCCCACCTCAATTTTCCCGCAAAACCCCTTCATTAATTCACTATTACTTCATTTCCCGGGAAAATTAACCGCACCATTCCAACCACTAGATCCCATCACTAAAAAATCCAAAATCCAAATCACCACTTTTTTCTTGAACAAAACAACAAAATAATACACCAAGATTATTCCAATCAATTTAATCCAAACAATTAAATAAAAAATTCAAGATTCCAATCAATAATTCACACACTATGTTCAATCAATAATTCACAAACTATAAAATAAATCAACATTCCAATCAATAATGCACAAACTATACAAATAAAACATGATTATTTAAACTTCATTTCTAAGCAATAGATCAGATTCAATCATCTCGTTCAATATTAAAAAAACTTCACATTATTTTAATTAATAATCCATAAAATACTCCAGTCAATTTAATTTAATTGACGTCAATCTTTTTAAATCGAATCTCACTCATTAATTATTAATTATTCATTGTTCTATAAAATATAAAATTTATAAAATTAGATTCGTCTTTTAAAATACTTTTACAATATTATTTTTTTAATTTTTCTAATAATATAATTAAAAAATAATTAAAGATTAAATATTTATCTCGATATATGAAAAATTCAATTAAAATGAATTGGAAGCAGTATAAAAAATAAATCAACACTAGTTATACAGTAACAATTCGCTCAAGAAATTATTTTATCATTTATAATAAAATTATAATGAAAAAAATTAAAAAACCTAAAAAAGAATAAGATATTTAAAAAGCTATCATAAAATAATGATAGAGAGTTCAAATACTTTTATTTTCTTTCATGATAATTTCATGAGATTACATAAGTAGATAATATTTATATGTTAGGGCTTACTGGTAATTTATCTTGTTGTGCTTACAACTTACCAATAGTTTGTTTTAAAATTAAAATAAAAATATTTATTAAAAAGCCGATAAACAGAATATTAATTGACTTCACTCTCAGAACCCTCAATACACCTTCAGACATTATATATAATATATGATTTCAATCTATAATTCACAAACTATAAATATAAACCAAGATTATTCATTATTCCAATCCATATAGTACGTTCAAATAAATAAATCAAGATTATGGACACCCCTTCCTCCACCACCACCACCACCACCCCTACCCCTACCCCTGCCCCCCCACCCCTCCTCCACACCACCCCACCCCTCCTCCACCACACCCCCCACCCCTACCCCCACCCCCACCACCACCACCACCCTCCACCCCAACATCCTCACTACTCAACCCAACAATGAACCCCAACACCCCATCAAGAACAATCTACAGTGACCGTTTCATTCCATTAAGATCATCTTCAAATTTTGCACTATTTGATCTAACACCACCCCCTTCAAATTCCCCTTCTTCTTCATCTGATGACTCAACCAATGCCTACACTTCCCTTTTGAGAACTGCCTTATTTGGTACCCCTCACAATTTTGCTAGTTTTGGTTCAAAATCTTTGGATTTTGGTAACGGAAATGGGAATAATAATAATAATAATAATATTTTTAGGTTTAAGTCTGAGACTAGGAGATCATTGTTTTGTTTGTCTCCTTTTTTGTTTGATGATAAGCTTAAAGGGGTTAGTCCTACTCCTGTTAAGGCTCCTAGGAAAGTGCCCAGATCGCCTTATAAGGTCAGTTTTTGTTGTTTTCTTGATTTTTTTTATTCATCAAGATTTGATTTTTATTAGGTATTTGGTGGTTTTTGTTTATATGGTGATCTGAAATTTTGGTTGTTTGTTATTTGGTTAATTGGTCAAGATTTGATTTTTATGGATAAATGCTAGTTTATTTTCATATGGTTATGTGGAATTTTAGTATTGTCTTAAAATTCGGTCATTGTCATTGCAAAGACTTAGCATGCTCACATCATTTCGAGTAATACCCATGGCTATACCTTAGTGGTTTAGTTTCATTCTCTTTCTTAAGAAAGATATTAATCTCTTTTGGAGAATTTGGATTGTAGGTGTTTATTAGTGTTTTGCTTATATGCATAGGTACTCGATGCACCGGCATTGCAGGATGATTTCTATCTGAATCTTGTGGACTGGTCTTCACAAAATGTATTGGCAGTAGGATTGGGAAACTGTGTTTATTTATGGCATGCTTCGAGTAGCAAGGTGCGTATATATTTTTGATTATTTAGCCGATTTAAGTTCTGTTTAGTGTTCGATATCAGATAAATGGAGATTTCTCCTACATTTTTCTTTAACATTGGATCTGTCTGGTTTTGCAGGTAGTGAAATTGTGCGATTTGGGAATCGATGATAGTGTTTGTTCTGTGGGCTGGGCGCAACGAGGCACGCAACTGGCTATTGGAACAAGCAATGGGAAACTCCAGGTAGGCCATCGTAAGTTTGGTTACTGCCCAATTTGCTTTATTGGTACACAATTGTTGTGCCATACATGACAATTTCTCCTATATAGGGACCTGTGGTTCTAGTTTCTATTTTCCCTAGTGGTTCGAGTCAAATGCAAGACTCCATCCCTTGACATTTAAGCTTTACATTTACTTGCAGATATGGGATGCCTCTCGCTCTAAGATCATAAGAACTTTGGAGGGACATCGACTGCGAGTTGGGGCCCTTGCCTGGAGTTCGTCTATTTTGTCTACAGGAAGCCGAGATAAGAGTATCCTCCAACGCGATGTACGTGCTCCAGAAGATTTTGTTAGTAAGCTAAGCGGACATAAATCTGAGGTGAGTTTCCTTCTTTATTCCACTAATTCAAACTTTCAAGCTGTTAAATTGAAGGGCCTCCTTTCTGTTGTTATTTTTTAGGAAACTTCATATCATGCCTTCCTCTTTGAGAACCATATGTTTTTCAGGTTTGTGGGCTAAAATGGTCTTACGACAATCGCGAACTAGCATCAGGTGGAAACGATAATAGAGTATGTACTTAAATCCTGATTGTCCCTTGCTTGCACTTTGTTTTTTTGTATACATTTTGAACATTTGCTCATAGTTGAGAGTATCCTCCATTCAGCTTTTTGTGTGGAATCAAAATTCAACACAGCCAGTACTGAAATATTGCGAACATACTGCTGCTGTTAAAGCAATTGCCTGGTCCCCCCATCTCCATGGACTTCTTGCTTCTGGTGGTGGAACAGCTGACAGATGCATTCGTTTCTGGAATACAACTACAAATTCTCACCTAAGCTGCGTGGACACTGGCAGTCAGGTATGTCTGATTGTTAGCTGGTATTTATTGCTTAAATAGAAGATCCCTATACTTGGTATATGAGAGTTCATGTATCTTTCATTCATTTAAAGTTTTATTCTGCACACTCGTTTAGGGTGGGGGCCTAGTCGAGGGTGTTTTATTAAATTTTCCGTTGCATCTCTTTGATTATGAGAAATGTGTTCTGGTTATTTACCTTTATGAATGTATATATGCCTTAGTATATTTACCTCTAAATCAACATTGAATTTGGTGTGCCTGAACAGGTGTGCAATCTTGTATGGTCTAAGAATGTGAATGAACTTGTCAGCACCCACGGGTACTCCCAAAACCAAATAATAGTCTGGAAGTACCCAACAATGTCAAAGGTTCGTCGTGCAACAACATTTATAAAATATATCTATGTGATTAATCTTTAATTTATTTTTTACAGGACTTATATTTTTTGTTGATATTGTTAAATTTTGCAGCTGGCTACTCTAACTGGTCACACATACAGAGTACTTTACCTTGCCATTTCACCAGATGGACAGGTACTTGAGTTGAATTGCTTAAGCTGATAATTGTTTGTTACATTCACTGCTAGCTTGCCCTTCCTAATCCCTGTCTAATTTATGCAATATATCAAATCATAATCTATGCATATGATTCTTGCAGACAATTGTCACTGGAGCAGGAGACGAAACACTAAGATTCTGGAATGTTTTCCCTTCGCCCAAGTCTCAGGTAAATATTATATGAAGATCAATGTGTTCCAGATAAACTTCAAAGCGATTGGTGAATGGATACGTCTGGTTGTGATTGAGTGTGTATTTTAATTTGTTTTGGCTAGATACATTTATTTTATTGTCTTACTAAAACATATAGAAACATTAATATCGCAATTAGGAATTGTGATCACTCTAGTACAGAGTAACAGTTTCTTTTGTCAATCTTGCTACAGCCTGGTTGTTTGTTACATACTTCCCATTTGAACCCCCCCCCCTTCCCTTTCTCTTGCAAGAAAGTAATAAACGCATAAATGTATAATGTCTACACTATCTTCCTTGCAGAATACCGAAAGTGAAATTGGAGCATCATCTCTTGGGAGAACTCAGATACGCTAATCATCTTTATTTATCTAACAACCGGAACTCCGGAGAGTCTGGTTCCTTGTGCCATGAAAGGCAACACTGTCACAAGTAGAACTTCACACACTCCAGAGTGATAAATGGCTTCAGATATCGCATGAGGGGACGATGCAGGTTTTTTGCTTCTTGCAAAATTGCATGGTTGAAATTATTTTGAAGATGTTTGTAGTGTACAGAGGGGACTGGGAAGGTGTTATATAATGCTCAATAACTCCTCCCTCTCATTCTATAATATACGGAGTATTTACCTAAGGAAACTGAGGAGTGATCAAATTAAACTCATTCATATTCATTTGTAAAGTAGTATGCCTTGGAACTCCCTGGTAACTATTCTTAGATCATCAATATTTTGTGAACATTATTGTTCTCTGCTCATTCCCATTTTATCCTATGTAAGTGGCATTGAAGCATTTTAGTCCCTAATAAAGTAATAATGCAAAATATGTTTGCACATTTGTCCCACTTCTTTTTTACCTTGTGTTTTCTACGGAGTAATTCTGTTTTTTCTTAATTTATATTTATATCTATATCCATATACTTTTTAAAAGTATGAATCTAGAAGGTTTTCTTTCATTTTTTATGAAGATTATAATACCCTCCATTAATTTTTATAGTTACATGCAAAAAGAAAGGAAAATTAAATTCATTACATTTTATTGTAAATGAAAATTTAAGTTACAATAGTATTTAAGATAAAGAATGCAAATTAAATTCATTAAGTATTTTCTTTAAATCATAATTAAAAAAGTCTTTTGGTCATTATGACTTATTATTTCACATTTTAGGAATTATACATAATAACTCTCACCCTTTCATTAGTTCTTTAATAATATAATATAACAATTACTTTAGTTGTATTATAAACAATATATAAGTAATACAATACTATGAAAATAAAATATGACAGTGTTATTAAATATTTATATCAAAATATTTGAAGTTAAACTTCGTATTTATAAGAAATTTTGATATTTTTATGATAATAGACATGACTTAATATATCTTAGCAAAAGAAATATTAGAACCATAAGTATAATATAATAATATTGAAAATAAATAAATAAAAGTTGTACAACTAAAAATTTTAAAAACTAATAGATTCTAAATAAGTTTAGAAAATATGTTTAATTATTTTGAAGTAAGTAATTATACAAATCATATGCAAAAAGAAGGAAAATTGAATTCATTAAATTTTAGTGTAAATGAAAGTTTAAGTTACATTAGTATTTAAGATTAAAAAAATGCAAATTAAATTCATTAAGTATTTTCTTTAAATCATGTTAAAAAGTTAGTCTGATATTATGACTCGTTATTTTAACTTTTAGAGTTAACACATAATAATTTTCACACTTTCATTAGTCTCTCGGCACATATAATATTCCTCTTCATATTAAAGACACTGCCCACTTCACTTTAACTTTTCATACTGAACTGACCATATATATTTTTTTATGCTTTATATGATGAAAAATATATCAATGGAAACAATTTTTATTTTTTATTTTTACTGATATATTTTCATAAAATATTATAAAACACAAACAAAAATATATACTACCAAAGCTCAAATATTAAAAAGACAAAAAGCTCAAAAGCCAACAATCTTAGAACTGAGTGAAAGATAACATTTTCTTTATTCGTATAAACAAATCGTGTTCATTATTTATTCAACAATATAATATAGTATTCTCGTCTGCAGTAACTACAATCTGTATCGAATCGTAATCTTTCATGTAGATCGCCGATATTGACCTCAAAAGTAAGAAACTAACAAGTTCCCCTTTTTATGTGTTTAAGGATCTATTGCTAATGGTAAGTAAGAATGAACACGAATATTACCAATTAGGTTATTACTAAATGGATTAAATTCCTGGCCCAATAATACTTATTCTCATTTGACTTTCATTTATTTAATTCATAAATAATTTTTCTCAAAATTTAATTTTATGTTAAAATTACAATCATTTTTAATTATTTATAACTTACTAAACCTATGAAACATTTAAATATTCAGTGTTTCTTTATAAGTTTTTTTATTTTGTTGTTTTTTTCATATGTATTGGAGTATTCTTATTTTTTTGAGTACATTTTGGTTATACTTTAAAATTAAACTGTTAGACATTAATTTATAATTAAATTATCATAATTTATTATTTCTATTTCATGTTGGTTGTATGTTTAAACATCTGTAACAGAAATGGTTATATTACTTTAAAAAGTACAACCAAAATATGCAATAAACGTAAGAATTATTAATTTAATAGTTATAGAATAGTTTTAATTTCACATTACCATCTTCGACCAATTATGGTTATTTTAACTAAAACAACTATCCAACGTTGAAAAAGATTAATTTAATAAAAGGAAACTGAAAAAGAAAAGTAAAAGAAAATGAAAATACTAGGTAATAAATTTATTAATATTATTAATTCAATATCATAAATAACTAAATATGATTATATATATTTAATGTAAAATAATAACAACTGAAAAAGAAATGTACTCGTTGTAAATTAGTGAAATTATTAAGAAAAATGGAAAGCACAAATATTAGATTAACCAGTCAACAAAAACTCATGTAGCAGCCCAACGGTTTGAGCGTTGATCTTTTCAGCCAAGGTCGCGGGTAAGCATCTTGCAGTATCTAAGTAAAAACTCGGAACCAAGCTTCACAAGTTTATCACAAAATTGATGTAAATAAAGGTAACAAGGAGGAATTAATGAAGTTAGTACATGTATAGATTTCGGGTTAGATTACATCTTTTCTCTTGTAGTTAAATATTATTATTGGATTGAAGATCTCAAAATTACTAAATCAACATATAGTAAATACTTTAATAAATTTCTTGTGTTCTCTAGATTTTATTCTTTCTTATTCCTTACCGAATTATGAATAGAAATAGATACGGTGCTTCTTCGATTATAATGACGAAACTAACTATATTAGATTCTTTAATAATTAATTTTGAATAATAACATTTTTCATATAGCATAAAATTTGAGATTAACAAGAAGAGTTGCTTATTGATATGAAAATGGTACACACTTATTTGATTTTCTTATTTCAATATAAAAATAAATTTTGAATAATTATATATTTATATATTATGTTTATTCTTTGATCGTTTCTTTAGTATATGCACATAAAGAAATATGTTGATATTTCAATTATTCAATATATCGAAACTATTGATAGTGGAGCATTGAATATCGATTAAAAAGATTTTTTTACTTTGGAGATATATATTATGAGTTAATATATTGATTTTTTTTTTCTTATATATGAATTAAAACACACGAATTCAGTAGAAGAATGCTTTAAAACTGAGTTAAAAACTATCAATTTAACTAATCAAATTTATTTTTAATTTGATTGAGAATAGTTTCTGGAAATGATATGTATGTTATTAGGCGTTATAATTTGTAATGCTATTTAATTTTATTTATATATCCTATATGCCGACATCATTTGGCCAATAAATTCAAGAAAATTAATATTTGATGTTCTCCTAAAAAATGAAAATACTTCATCATAAATGTAAGTAAATACAAGGGTCATATTAATTGAATCTTGAATAATATAATTAACAATAATATGTTTGCATATACTTATTTAGGCTTTTATTCTTTTTCTCTTACATTTACATATAACTAAGTGAATGAATTGGTACATTACTTCGTTGCTTGTATTATAAATATATAAATGAGTAATTATTTTGTATTAGTTGAAACAATTAACTTTAACTCTCATAATTTATAAATTTATTGTTTGTACTTTAATATGCTTAATATATATGTTAAACCTTATACGAATTCAAGAAAAGCAAGCTTCAATTTTGTTTTTACCTAATTTTCACATGTAAAATATTACTAGTAATCATAAAAATCAATTAAATTTCACATTATATGATTTGATGAGAATACATTTTAAGACAATAGATTAGATAGCTTGGAAGGAAATAATGAACATATGTCCTTTCTATGATAAGTAAAATTAAAGGGCCATTCTTTCCCCATCTATCATCAAACCTATGTACCTGCAATGCAAAAAAAATATTACTAAAATTCAATAAAAACACATTAGAAATGTGTTAATGTTGTTTGTTTACTTCATTAATTATAAAAAAAGTGAAAATTGCAATACATTAGGAATGATCAAATTATAGTGCATACATTCCAAGCATCAAGAGTGTAGCTTGAGGATTAGAGTTCCTGGAGAATAATCAAATGTTGATCCATCAAGAACCCTTAAATTATCAACTCCAACAACTTTATAATTGTGATCAACTACTTTTCCAACTCTACATCCTCCATGATAATGATAAATAGTTAACACATTATCCTTACAATATTGCTCTAATGATGTTACATTATTGCTCTTCTTAGGTACTAAATTAATTTTGGAATTTTGGACATCATTAAAAAGAGCTTGAAGTGTCATATTTTCGTATTTAAATTTGGAGAATGCTTTTGATTCAATGACTTTTCCAATTACTCTCATGCCATCAACACATCTTTGCAAGTCTTTTGGATCTTTGAAATAATTAAATGTGACACGTGGATTATCAGTAGGATCCAAATTTTTTAGCTCTAAATGGCCTTTTGAAATAGCTCTTGATGCTGCATTGTCTATTGTGTTGCTCATGGTACGGTACTGGGACTTCACACAAGTTTTAGGAATGTAGATTAGAAAGACAAACAATTGCAAATATATGAGGGAGGGGGATTGAGTATTATCTGCCTCCTTTATAAATCTTGTTATGTTGGATTTTTTTTTTTATAAAATTGTACATTATGCGTTGGATAATTGCATTATAATTATTTAAGATGTCCACAGTATATGATGTACAATCAATTAAAATATGAGACACAATGAAAAACTTATAAATATGACAAATGATGCATCATAAAAAGTTGAGCACACAACTGAATGGAGGTGAAGTAGTAAAATGTTGAAATGAATACATATGTACCTAATAGTAACACAATTCATGACATGAATATATATGTCGTCTTGTAATAAAAAGTTGATGGAAGCAATTCTTTTTATTACTCGTGTATGAGGTCTTGAATCTTTAAACGGATTTGTCAAACTTTATTGTTCAATATTTTCTGATCAATTATTAATGTATTACTTAATTATATGTTATTAATTATCTATTATTATTTTCAATCATTTTTAACTATTATTTTTTATAATAATGGATGTACATGACAACATTTGTTAATATTTATTATTCAATTTTATTCTATCAATTATTAATTAATTTATCATTATTAATTATATATTATTAATATGTTATGCTAGTAACTAATTGTATGTTACGGAGTACTAATTAAAGTAAATAGCACAAAATAATTTTATATATTGTCTCACTCTAAGCTTAACTAAAATTTTAGTAACACTCTATCTCGAATTCCATCGATTTCACTATACGAAAAGCAATGAAAGATGAAGACAAACAAGAATAATATCAACAACTCATGTTTTATTTAACAAGTCAATTAAACTAGAAAAAAAGAAACATAACATCATATTACATCTTATGAAAATAACATATTATACATTGAAATTAAAATTCTTAAGATTTTGAAGATGAAAACTTATAGATTTTGTTAAAAATTCATCATACTTATAACCAACTTCAAATCTACCATAATTAATATCAAAAATTAATTAGGCAACTAAATTTGTACTTTTTCTTATCTATTTTTTCTAAAAATTAAACACATCACAAATTTAATGTCTAACATTAATATAAAGATTCACTCATATTTAGACAACCAATGAGCACAGCACATATTGAATATCTATATGAGCATACGTTGTGCACGATGGATATGACAACAGATCTACACCGTACCGTGGATGATTCATTTGAGCACATCATGTGCATGTTAGAGCCTTAGTTTTCTATTTTCATGTTTGACATAAATAATCAATATAATTTATTTATCATAGCTGCTATATACAATCATAAAAAATTACTAAACGCAGTTGATGAAACTTTTATGACAAAATATCCTTCATACTTTTGCACTTTACAAAATTTAATAAATATTATAATTATCATATATCTTCCTCATAATTAATAGAGTAATTTGTTCATCAACGTTCATTCTCAAGAATTAACCATAATGATTGGTCTCCTTCATAAAAAAAATTCATTCACAATATTAAGTGATATGTTCCATAATGAAACTAAATTTGACATACCGTTATTAGTTGCAAATAAAATCTTTTCCACATTGGCATGCAAAAACACTGTAAGCCTATCAGGCTTTGCATATTCAAGAAGATCAGCAGCAGTATGCCTTTTTACCATAGCCATCAAAAATTGTTCCTCCAACTTTAGTACCAATCAAATGATCATACGTGAAATTATTACTCCCTCCGTTTCAAATTAACTTTCAAATTAACTCGAAGGTTTGCTTTTTTCTAATATTTAAGGGTTCCTATTTTTATGAATGAACTTCCTATTTTACCCCTACAACTTTAAAATTAATAACCAACTTAACTTGGACCTTATTTTCTACTCTTTCAACTCGACAATATTTTCAACTAATTCACCGTGACCATATTTTGGCAGACGTCACTGCGACTATATTTTCGACTCAATCCCGACTGAAATCGTATTTTTCTGGCCACTCAAAACCATATTTTCGTCCGATTTGACTAATTAATATATTTTCTGCCTGTCAATCTTTTAACATATTTACTGAGCCGACCACCGACCATATTTCGGCCCTGCTCCTCGAAACCATAATCGGCCCGTTAACTTTCTGGCCGATTTGACTGCAATGGATGCCGTCCGCTTCCCCTGAATGCTTGGCCCGCTTCGACCTCGGCTCGCTGAGCCGACTACATTTTCACCAGATGCCTGCCCGACCATATTGCCAAGTTTCGAATTACATTGATTTCGACCATGCCGAGCCCGGGAGCCTCAGAATATTACTGTTGAGCCCGGAACATGGGGTCTGCTTCAACCTCATCGATACAAGACATACTGATTCCCCAACGAGCATTTTCACGAAAGTATGGTCCCTGCTGTACTTGTTTAAAAATTCGCCCGGCCGAAACGTGGTTCAAATAAATGCGCCAGTACATTGGCCTCCTGACGAACTGCATTAAAATATATTTGGGGTCGACTGGGTTATGGAACCAATGATGTTTGGCATACTGGTGCCACTTTTTAAATATCTTGATCTGTTAAAATCCCAAAAAGCGAAGCCATGGAGTTATGACTCATGGGCCCTGTATTACCTAGTTTACACATGGTGAAAGTTCTGATTCAATATATCTTTTACATCCATGAATGAGGAAACCAATGAGAGTCAGAACTTTAAAGAAAGAGATAGTCCCCATGTTATCATCGTATTGGTTTCTTCAACATAGAGAATTATAGTATGGGAGTTGAGGCACAAACATTTATATCTCCTCCCAGAAACCTATATATCGAACTGAATAGTTCTGCCTCAGTGTCCATTGTGCCTATATATCCAGATAAAACATCCAACGAAAAGAAAAATTCACCTGAACTATTTACAACATTGATACAATATAAACAGCTTATTCTGACAAAACACAGCATTGTTAAGAATATAAACCCCATATTGAAAACCAAGTTGCAAATCTGACTTTTGAACATGATAGACAATAGCTATGAAACAGAACCACAATCACTATCATTATTGAATAAGATCTAATTACTGAAAAAGAAACATTAAATACCTGTCCTCAAACATGTTGCTAATGGAGCTTCCAACAATAACATTCACTGGAAGGACTGTTAGACCGAGGGATGCAAGAAAAATCGCAACTGAGCTTGTTGACCATTGAAAATAGTAAGCCGTTACAACGCTAGATTCTGAAAGTAAAATCTCCATGGCATATTTCAGCATGAAGTAAATCAACAATTGTACCTGATGACAGTACAATTTTTATCAGTGTCCCTTAAATATATGAGCAGATCATGGCTAGCAAAGATACAAATAGTGTCTCCATCTAGGAATCCGAATTCACTGTAAATGCAGTTTTCAAGAAAGAAAGAAGGCAATAGGAATAATGGGGCATGGTCAGAAGCTGGTGCTGGTTATTAATCTCATAGCAATTTTCTCAATTTCTAAAAGCTCAACACCAGTTTATGTGAAATCATCCCAACTAACTGGATAAATCCATTGCCTGAAAATTCTCTTATAGTATGAACTCCTAGAGGTCCCACCATCTCATGAAACATGAACAATCAAGTATTAAGAAATGTTCAAAGCCCAAAACAGAATCGTGATGCAACTGGAACCTTACTGCATAAATGTGTTGTTGTTATCCTTTCTTTGTTGAAGTTTACCAAATAAGAGTCAGAAATATCACATAGGGACAATCTAAATCATCTTTTTTTATTAAACGAAAGTGTAATACAGAAGTAGAGGTATATTTTAAATAATACAAGTCTAATTATATTAACTCAATAAATACTAAATGAATTGATTCGTATGAGTATACTTATTAATGAATTCTAATCTAGACCAAGAATTTTTAATAGGGAGAGTAGTCTATAGTCACAAATAGCAAATTAAACTGTAGAGAGAAGTTTTATTATAGAATATAGACTGATAGAAAGAAGTTCAATTTGCCAATTAAATACTCCAACCAGTTTGGAGATTCATTTGTTGATCTTGGTTCTGCAAGTTTTTATTATCTTGTCTCATCTGACAAAAGTCTAACAAAGAGGGTTGAAATTGTTGTCAAAATCAAACGATGGGATACTTTACCGGACTCATACCTTTACAGATGGTGTAAGCAGTCTATATGCTGACCCAAATGAATTGGCTGGCTGGTGAGATTCCTCAGAAGCTTCCTCGCTTATATCACACTTTTCATCATCATCATCATCACCTTGACTCTCTTGTGGTGGTAAAAGCAACGGTTGGGCAAGACCCTTTTCGAGCTTGTCTTTTTCATCTATTAATTAGTTTAGATTTCAGTTGTTTATTAATAAACCAACACAGTTATAGCATATTCATACGAGCATAAATACAGATAGAAGCAGAAAATGAGCAGAGGAAAAGACAAATTGGTCAGGGGAAATTATCATATAAAGTTTTTACTTAACTAGATAGGATGAGAGGAGGAAAATATGAGTCTTAGCCCAATGATTATAATAGTATTGAAGCGGTTAACTTCTTCTGTCCCGTGATATTGTTAAACTAAAAGCAACTGAGAAGGTTATACCTTCAATAGATTCTTGCTGATCAGCATTTTCCTCGGGTTCACGAAGAGGTTCTCGAAAGGATATCCACAACCAGGCGAGATATGCTAACCATGCAAAAGCCATGACCCAGCCAGGTAAAGTATCTTGATTAAAAGAGACTTTATATAATTTGAAATTGGTCTGAAGCAACCCAGCTAGTGCAGGTCCACATGCCATTCCAAGAGCACTGGCGCTGACAAAACCTGCTGATGCTTGCATACGAATCTTCAGTGGCACACAGTCACTGATATATCTTCGATTAACTGCTCTAGCAGAACCCAACCTGCAACCATAATAAATGAATAGATAAAGTTATAAGAAGAGACGAAATTACAAAAAAAAAAGCCATATAATGCCACCCGAAAGAAGAATAGCATCACACTGAAAATGCATCTTGTCCCCTAACCTTGGATTCCAAAGTCCCTCTTGCATCATAGAGCAAGAAATATTATGACCAATCTACTCAAAAGAAATGAAAAGTTTTCCCAGGTAATTTACTTGGGCACAGAGGTAATGGAATGTAACATTGACCTTTCATCAGTTATTCAGTACTCTTAAGATTCACGGAATGACATGATTCCAGGGATGAATATGAGCAAAAGATGAACTAGCCATATGGATTCTGAAACATTAAATCTTGATTTGTGAAACAGAACAATAATGTACCACAATCTTACTAGACAAAAAAGTTTTTAAAAGATCTTTCCGAGCATAATATATATCCAATTCCAATTTACAATTTATGGACATCCGACTCTGAAAAAGAATAGTGCTAAGTTCTGTATGGTCAGAGAGAATAAATTATTTAAAATAAAATTTAAAAACATGCGACGAAGTCATTATCCTAGATCCAGAAAATAGTACATCTGATGTAGAGATGAATGAAATGTAGGCAGGTATCACTGGCACAGATACTCACCCACATAACACCCGGCCAAGGAGAAGCACTGGTAATGAATTGAGATCATAAGCCAATGCATACAGTGCATTTCCCAAAAAGAGCACTATACTGCTGAATACCAGAGGTTTGAAGTATGATTTATTGGACCAAGCACTGAAATAAACAGAAGAGAAAATCTGTGCAACCGCCATTGCTCCAATCACAATACCACACACTGTTGCTGCAGCACCAAGACTCATAGAGTAATCATCGGCTGTTGGAACAATTATGTATGTATTCACCATATAGAGGAATGTATTCATCAAGTTTAGAAGAAGTGACATAAAATGGTATCTCTGATCATCAGCATGTTCCTCAATAGGAGCAGGCAACTCATCTTGCATAATAAATGCATGTTGAGCCAAGAAGTGCAGGAAGTTTGTAGAATGTGTTAATCGGTCAACAGCTTCTTTTATTGAGTCAACAACTGGATCCTGCAGTCGAACATCAGATCAGATCAGAAGCACTGTTAGAAAATAGAAAAATTTAGGAAGGCTATCCCGCTGATGAAACAGTACTCAATGGAAACCTGTATTGGTAGTGAAGGCTCGTCATATATCGACAAGTAGCTTCTTCTCTGGAAATTCTGAAGCTCGGTAAGATTCCGGGAAATTGCCCCAACGACCGCTCCTAACCCCTGTGCGTATCCATATCATCAAAAAATGCCTTTCTCTATATGTTTTCACTAGGGTGGCATTTGGACAAGAAACAAACTAGCTAAACTTTTCTGGGAGGTAAGAACAAACTTGTTAAGTTGAAGTCTGGAAAGATGTCTATGTAGTGACTCGAGATGAGAATATCTAAGAGACTAATATTTAAAACAATTGCAAAAGATTTTGGGTGAGAGTTCTTACCACATGCTTGAACACTTGTTGAAGCTGGGAGTAAGGATGATTTGCACGAGTTTTAACATAATAACCAGTAAATCTGTAGCCAAGACGTTTATCAAACTTCTTGAGGATCTTTCGCAGACCGATAGCATTTATTTCAATAAAATGAAAGAGATTCAGAAGATCTCGCCCAACTTCTCTATAAGCTTCTTGGAAATCAGTTATTTTGTTAACTTCAGGCTCCTCGTGAAGTGCATCTTGCTGCTCATTGAGTTCGGCTATCCTGCTTGCAAGTTTTCCTTGTTGTTTTAGCAGAAAGAGAACAATCTTTTCAATCTGGCATGTAACGGAAACTTTTCACCATCCAGAATTAAGATTTACAAACTCGACCTAACTCTCCCTAATTAAGAAGATCCAGACAGGCATTTTAAGTTTGAAATCGGAAAATAAGGATCTCAACCAGCTTCCTATTTTAAATAAATTGGCACAAAGACAAACCATTTATTAAATCGAAACTGTTAACTAACCATCAACTACTGGTATTCTATGATATACAATAAAAGGAAAAAGTAATTAAATTTCTTGAAGCTGTGACTCTTCACTTGAGATTCGAAGGTTGTCTATATTTTGGAGGATAGAAAATTTAACTCAATATTCTTCCAACAAAGAAATATGCATAACAGCATAAGGAGAACTCTTTAAAACCTTCAAGAGGTCCAGATATTATATATTCAATATGGGGTCGGTATGACGAGAAAATTCGATATGGGAAAACTGGATATCAAACGTCCCTATGAAAGTGTGTCATAGGTTCAACAAATTTCGATGAAGTCCTCACTAATCTCTCCATATTAAGGATGCAGATAAACTCAAGGGAATTTTAACCAGAAAAAGAATAGTTAAAGGACATTTTTATCACCTCAATGTACATAATAAGTTGACAAGTAATGAAAGAAAATATATGCACCATTTAGAAGGTATACTAACAAACCTGGTTATCCAGCATTCTAGAGAAATCCTTGAGTACATGTCGACCGTCCAAGGATTCATTCTCCGTTTGGTTAGCATACTGTTTAACTTTTTTCTTCATCAACTTGTAATTGATATAATATCTGAAAATTATCAGATACAGATTCCATCATACTGAAACTATGTGTTAATAACATAATATTAGGTAAGCTGAATAACATAATGCAAACTCCATCATGCAGTGAAACTCTTTTGTTTTAGTGTTTCACTCTGCTTTAACAAGAGAAAGAATAAGAAAAATGCAACTCACTCTTTCCATTCTTGAATTTGCCTGTCCTTCAACTTTTTCCCAAAGGCAACCATCTCTTATGCATAAATATCGACACCCTGCACAAAAAGTTGTGGTTAAGTAGTTAAGGTGATGAGAACGTATACCCTGACACGATATCCAATTAATTCCAAAAGAACGATTCCAAAAAGAAAGCATGATTTAGGTTTCCACCTCTAGACAAAAGAGGCAAAAGCAATTGTGGAGTATCAAGGAGCTTCTAATTGAGGATGTGGGATTAGCCAGAGTCAAAACAGACATGCATCACACACCCAAAGTTGCAGCATTTGAAGGCTTCAGTTACTGACATGGCAAGCCAGCAATAGCATAATAAACTTTTGAGAGGAAAAATTGATTTCTTTCCCCAGAAACCAGAGGGAAAATATGATATGAATTCCAGTAATTAATAGCCACAGAAGGTGCCTAATTCATCCACAAAATTTAAATTGTCTAAAAAAAGCGAAGAGGACTCGTATGGACTCCAGGTAACAACGTTTCAGGTTAGGAAAGAACAAATGCAGGCTCCCTAAAACAATAAATGCTAGTCGTTTTCTCTCAAAATTCTTTCCTGTTACCATAACAGCCACTTCACAATATTTTACCAGAAATCAATAAAAATACAATCTTTATTCTCCAATGTACCAATTAAAATAAAGCTAATGTCTAAACCAGAGCTTCCAATACTCTCAAAACTATAGCATCAATTCATCACAATATATAACTCTAGCTAAATCTGACTCACCCAAAAACATACATATCCAACAATCAATCTACACACAAAAGAATATAAACACCCAAAAACCACATGAATATATAATTATATACCTCCAATGATACTCCTTCCAATTCATTTTAATTAACGTTTTCCTCATATCAAGCATTTACCATCAATTACTTTTTACTCGTCATTCAAAACTATATATGTCATCTCATTGGACTGATTTTCAAATATTTTCATTATTTTCTTATAATTTTTCGTAATATAATTAAAAAATAATTCATGGTCAAAACTTGACGCGTGAAAACGAAAATACCAATTAAAATAAATTGGAGTGAGGAAATTAAATATATATTCTTACCTTAAAATGGTGGTTTTGCCAAGAAAATTGAAGTGAGCTTATTAGACGAGCATCAACAAACCCAATGGTGTAAAAAACATTTTCAATTCCAAAAAAAAAGGTTCCCAACAATGTGTAAGTGTATATATATATTATATATATTAAATAATTAATCCAAAATTATATAGTATATTTAAGGTTTTATTAGATTTGGTACCAAAATCAAATCTTCGTAGGTTGTCAGAATAAGTGTGGTCTTATTAATATAAAGAATCCAAAATACTGTAATAGAAACACTGATGTGTGACAAAAAGACAAACGTGATGAGAATTGTGTGTACCTCAACCTCAAGAAACAATGCTCAATTTTAGGCCGCAACGACAACAGTAGATGACATTATGATCACGATCATGAATCTGCTTTTGTCATACAAGCATTGCTTAATATGGTTAAAGTTTTGCAATCTATTACGCCAATCAATATATCCAACGTATACTCGACGAAAGTCACCGATACAAAAAGAATGGTTCAATATCTCATCATTAAGAATTACTCAATTCATTTCACCTTTTATTTTATAACTTATATCTATTGATTTTTCTTATCCTCTTATATTTTCTAACTTTTATTTTATATGTCAAAATTCCTACATCCCATCTTTTCAAAAAGAGGAATCTCAAAAAAAAAATTATTTTGAACAATTTATGAAATGATTTCAAATTTACATAAAATTATGTGTAGATGAAGATGTGTTTTAGAAAATGAAATAGAGGAAGTAACTCATTTCTTAATAATCAATATAAAAATATTTAGAACGACAAAAAAAATCGATGAAGACTTGTTTTAATTATTTTTGTTAAAAAATTACGACCAAATTAAGATGAATTATTTATCATTCAATTCATTGGGATTATAATCTTGTCATCATTCCCAGAATAGCTTGGAGCGATAAGAAAGGCTACAGTTACTCATTACTGAGGAGTCCTCTATAAACAAACTTGAAACAGTAAAAAAGTTTATATGAAATGACTATTTTTCCCCTAAATAAAACTTCTTCAAATACTAACTTACAAATAGGGGGACTAAAATAGTAATTTCATCTCTATTTTGTACTGTTTCAGCGTGCTTTCAGATTACTGAGTCTTACCTATAAATGAAGACAAAAAACCATTTATTAATATAAACTGTATAATTAAATAATTTATGACATGACTACTTGAAAACTACTATTCCTCCATCTCAATTATTTGATATTTGTAAGGAAGTGATTTTATTAAAGAACATCGATCACAATTTCAGTGAGTAGAAAGATGATCAACCAATGTAAAAAGCACATTGTGAGATAATTGATAAACTTCAATGCAAAAAGTTGTATTTGTAAATGAAACGATCACTATAATGAAAAGTTATAAATTTTCGCTAATGAACAATTTCTATAATCAAGAATTAAGGAGTATATTTCACTGAACTTGACTCACTGAAAGTAATCACATATTAAAACTTAACTCATCACTGAAAGGAAAAAAGATTCTGCACAAACAGTTTAATGGCTGCATTAAACTCTCAGAAAACTCTTATAAACGTCAATCGATCGATCATCAAGCTTGCTCATGGTCGATTCAGGGTCAATCATCATCACCGGCCGAATTAACGCCATCTGAGTACATTTTTACTCAGATAGAAATATAAATTTTTCAACCTTAGAGTATATTCATATCATTTTTTGTTCATAGATTTTTTTCTAGAGTACATTGTACATATATGTATTAATTTTTTTTTACAAACAAAGAAAAAAAGCCAGACTGCTTGCACCATGTTGCACAAAGAACCTCGCCCACTGGAAAGTGACCACATTTTTGAATTGAAAACTTCCTCTACCCTCGATCACTTCTATTAACTTTCCTTGATTCAAAACCTCGTAATGCATCATCTATTTCATTTATGCGATCTTTTATTGTTCATCGCTTTTAAACATTGTAATGCATTGGTAATATCATGAATAGTTATGCAAAGCCTCAGCATAGCTCAACCTGTAAAGAGCGAGAGTTAATGCCAAAGATCTCAAATTTCTCTACGCTGCTGCAATCTAATCACGAAGTGGCGTAATCTCGTATCAAGCCTGCCTGCCCCTAACCAAATAGCAGACATCCCGCGATTCACCTTCTCCGTAGAATTTCGTGACACGACCCAAGGACTATTAGTGTAATTTTCATACTTTTAAGTGAATAGTTATATGCAAGTCATAAACAATACTTCAACCTTTTCAATAGAAACTAGCATACAACTTGGATCTATTTTATTTGTCATGACATGATTGAAGATAAGTGGAAGTTTTCAATAGCAAAAATGTATGAGGTACGATGCTCATTTTACAATTTACTAATTGAACCGCCTGCCTAAAGCATTTGGGACTTAAAGTTTAATAATGACCATAATAGCTCCGATCAATGATTATTACAAGTGTCCAAAAATATTTATCAAACTTTATAATAGCTATAACATGTATAACCAAGCATATCTTACTTAATTAGTATGAAAAAAAATAAAGGCAACACGTAAGATAATGTAATTGAATATATAAGATGTAAGTATATATGATATCAAATTGGAAGTTGAAAAGAAGTATTTAGAGAAATGAGTTTGAGCCGGGCTAGCCAAGAAAATGAGTTTTCAGTTGAACAAGCCAACATCAGTGAAGTCACACAAGATTGCAACAAGATAGGTTAACATAGACCCATTTAGAGTGTTAATTGGGAGGTATGGTTGGGGACATAAGGAGTGACAGGTGTCATTTAATTACTAATAGTGATTTACTAAGGTTTTACGGATTCAAATAACAATTATCTAACCGATTACCAGGAACTCTATGAGATTATAAAACAGTAATTTAATAAGAGATTTCGTATGTACCTTACACCTTGAAGCTTGTATGGAATATAACCGGAAAGAGCCTCCTAAATTAGGCTGTCTCTAAGAATACCACACCAACGATTGATCGGAAACTCTTCCTTCTGGGCTTTTACTAGAACAACAATTAAAGTGAACAAAAGACTTTAGGAGGAAGAAAAAGCTAGTGTTTTTCTATAGTTGAACAAGAGGGTTGGAAAAGGAGAGAGGTTTTGCTTCATCTTTTCTCTAAAAAATGAATAATGAATGAGCAATTTAATTATGCAAGTTAACCCCATTTATATAGGCTTCTCAAGTACATTCTAGAACATTAAAATCTCTATCTTACTTTTAAGGCTTAGCAGACAAGGCTAAACTTCTTTCACCTTTTAAAAAGAACATTCTAGAATTCTTCCAAAAAAGAAGATTCTGGAACTATCTCTACCTTCTCCTCGGTTCACGCGCTAAGGGTGGAATTTCATCATTGAATTTCCCCGTAGTTATAATCGTATTATGCTTGATTCATTGTCAGCTTTTAATTCTCCAGCCGATTGAAAAAAAGAATATATTAATTTACGCAATCAACATGATTAATATATAGATTATGACGGACCCTAAGTAGCTCATCATAACCCTAATGTCAATGCAGAGTTAATCCTAATATGTCAATTGTCAACAATCGAATGTATATAACAGAACTTATATTATTTGAATATAATTAAATGGGCATATCGTTGTACAACTTAAATTAACTGACATATTTATGAGATCTAATATCTCATATTTCCAACATGACTAACCAAAAGACCATATTGCTAAGACTATCCACACCAATAAATATTTCAAAACACAAATAATCTATGTCCCATCATATTATTCCATCTCCATATCATCAATATATCCAATAACTTTTACACTTCACAACAATAAATATTTCAACAATAATAATTTTCTTTTTCGTCACATCACCAACATATACCCCACTATTTACAAAATTTAGTCTATATTTGAAGAGTTCGAAAAATAAATAAATATGATCTAATTCTTAATTTTTACAAAATTTCGACTAAAATTTGTAATTAATATAATGGAGGAGAAGGAAAGTGTGCATTAAAGAATTAATAAAAAAGACATTTTCTCCATTAAAGTATGCATTAACGCATGAGTTAAATCCAAAACCAAAAATGACATGTGTCACATGGAGAAAGGGTGGTGGGTTTCACACTATATTTGTTATAGCTCCTCCGCATCCCAAAGCGCGCCTCCCGATCCGATACAAGCGAGCTAAGGGGCTCGTTGATCTCAATACTGTAGGGTATACTCAGAGTGCGAGTATGACTCGTCGCTTCAATCGAAAATTATTTTCACATTGGCTCTAATAGGGAGTATTTGAAAATAATACTATATTTGTGGACAATAGCTTTATGTAAAGCCTCAAGCAGCCATGACGTGTCTCAGGAGTATCACAAATTTTTTATTCCAGAATAATTGAAGAATTATTCAATAATTCTTCAAAATTGGTAAAAAAGATACACCCTTCCAAATACTTCCCTACCGTATTTAATTTAGAGCTGCTACAACATTTAGTTGGATGTTTGCTTACAAAAAGTGGTAAAATAGTAACTATATATTACTAGAAAAAATAACCTGCCAGGGATGAAAATAAAACCGAGAGTATTAACTAACTAACGTGAAATTACTAAAATACCCTCAACTTAAGATGGTAAAAAAGACATCCCCGCTTTATCCCACCATGATTGCTTTACAAAACCGAATTGATCTAATGGTTTTAAGGTTATAGCAAAATTGCTTACAAAATGATAAGCTCAAAACTAGTCCTCCCTACTATAACTAAATATTTCTTCAAATATTCCCTATTAAAAATAATGTAACGTGAAGATAAAATAATAAAGTTATTTAATTATCTCCATTAAAATGATCAAAACCAAAAGATCACATTAATTTTTTATATATAGAGGTTAATAATGGGAGAACAGCAATTACCCACATGATTGAGATTCTATTGACATCTAACCCATGGATCAATCATGAAATTTATTATTTCCTATTATTTAATGCTTTGACACTTCTTCCTACAATACTTCTCCATGAAAGTTGGTTCAGAGACAACCCTTCATGTTTTGATAGAGTTTCAATAATTTTAAAACACAAAACCTGTTTTAATATCTTCATAAACACTCTCATTTTTGGTACCACAAAACCCATTAATATCTTCATTTTAAATTAATTGATTTTCTCAATTTTGGCATAATAAATCCTTTAATTAATAATTTTTATGATATTATAAAAAATTACAAAAAATAAAATATTTTTTAAAAACAAATTCAATAATATCAATTTATATCTTTCAATTAAGAATGAATAAAATAATGTATGATCAAAGTTACACAGAATCCTAAAATGTTAACAATTAATCTAAATGAATGCAAGATTTTAAAATCATACATGTCCTCATAACTCATCACCTAATCTCTACCCTATTCTAGCATGGGTTCAAGTTAATATTGTAATTATCAGTCAGATTCAAATAAATAATTATTTGTGAGTAAAAAATAATTTATTAAGATATAAATAAACGACACATCGAGATTGTAAAAACTATATTAAAATATAAAAAGTTTCACATCAAATTGTAAAACTAGCATCAAAATATAAATAATCAAATATTATGAAAAAATAAATATTTTCTAGATAATAAGGTATTTTGAGATGATAGGTTTAGAATCATGGGTTGAGAGATAGATCAACACTAGCATATTATTGAAAGGTCGATATTTTTTCACGTCACCCGACGCCTTCTCACTCCCACTCAAGAATATAAAAAGAATAAGAATAGAGGACGTCATGTTAGAATTGATGCTGAAAAATAATTAATCTAATGAAGATGAAAGTAAGAAAGGGAACATACATGGCATACATTATCCGACATGAAAATACCACAAAATAGTGGACAGGCCAGCAGAGCTTCTCGTTGCTACTTCCACTAATCTTCTTCACCTAAGCTCATCAGAGGCAAAGAATTTCAGTGGAAGCAGCAAAAAGAAGCATAAGCTTGGACCACCCTATTCTACATTTCTTTTGCAGAAAAAATAACAGACAACAACCTTAAAAGGGATAGTTTCACCAAGACTTCATAGTAGTAAAAGTTCTATAAAAACAACAACAACAAACTCCCCTATCCATTTTAAGAGCATGGGGTGGTTATTTCCTGCCATTTAGCCATTTTGAATAGTATTGCTTGGCTTTGACAGGATCAATTATCTTCAACGCGTTATCGATACACTTGAGGTATGAGAAGTCCTCCACACTTCCGTCAGTTCTAACCAAAAAGAAACATCGGGATCCTTCATATTTCGAATGATATCCAACCTGAGAGCAAACCATGATACCAAAAAAAAGTGAGCTTAACTCGAATTCGAATGGTATCCATGGCATCTGTTCACATTAAGTCAGCTTTTTAACAAGCATTAGATAGAATAGATAAGCGTCAAAAGAAAAGCTCAAAGTACTTGAACCATAAGAAAAGTGAGCTTAACACGAAATTAAGTCCTTTAGAATTCATCAACCGTGAACACCAGCCATGCATAAAATGACGGTCAAAACAAGTTCCTCATGACACCATATTCAAGTAAATTAAGGATAAGCTCCTCAGAATGTATACTTAACTACATTTCCTTGGAAAATGCAATTATCTGCTTGAAACCAATGTGAACTTTTTTTTTACTATACGTGAGTCAATTGGAAATATACCATACTTTCTAAGAGTCCTCAGTCATATAACTCATGAATCAGATGTGAAAATGATATAAACGAAATAGAAAACTGTGGGTTCGTTCTATATTTTGAAGTTGCAAGGTTCAGTTCACCTTAATTTCATGAGCTCCACTCCCAAGTTTCTGCCTTTCTCGAGGATGAAAACGCAGAGCCCTCAGAACAGTATGCTTGTCTGAATCACTCAACGGACCATCATCATCATATCTAAACACACAGAGACAAAAAATATAGAAGGGCAAAAGAATAAACACCTTTGGTTTCTCAAAAATAGCAGACAAGTTAAGCGAAATGGGATCAATGACGAATCTAATTATGCAATTTAACTTTTCAATAGAAAGAATTCAGCCATCACATACTTGTATAATATGCGCCTCAACTCCCGAGAAAGATACCGAATAGTGTCGAGTGTGAGGCTAGTTCTTAGCTTCTCTGATAGCCAGGGATTCTCTGCAAGGGATCTGCTAGAGGTGTCACTATGTTGTTCTGATGACTCGACTTTTGCAGTTTCCTTCTGGGATCCACCAAAGGTTCTCAGTAGACTATAGACATCTGTGGGCTTAGCAGGTTCATAACCCTGAGAAGGATCAAGAATAGGAACAAAGAGTCGGATGAAATAATGCAATTGATAGTGCAAGCAAACAAAACATGAAAACTCCACAAATTACACCACGGGAACAAAAACTAAAAAAATTCGAAAGGAAAACAAATGATCTAGGATTGTAGCAAGGAAGTAACATTAAATAACCCTCTACTTGGGGACATTTGAATGGAAGGAAAATACCTTTCCAGCATATATTAAGTCAAACTGAAAGCCTGTTCCAAGAGGAGGTTTGCGCCCCCAGGATAGAGCATCCACTGTGCCTTCGAGGTTATCTGTAACTCCCATCTTAGCTGCTTTAATAAAGCAATCCTCAGGTCTCTGCAGCAAGTTTCAACAATAAAGTCAAGAGAAAGGACCAAGCAGTTTACTGACATTAACATAACAATGAATCTACAAGGATGAAATAAACCATAAAACAGGCTTGACTAAAGGGCGAAGAAGTAGATGTATTCTTTCTCTGGTCTGCAAATCCTTTAACATTTAATGAGACAAATTTCCCCGTTGTTGTCAGACAATTACCAACAAGAACCATATGTTCTGGAAGAATTTTTTTTCCAGTATCAGCAACAGCAAATTTTAGTTCCTGCAATGAGAATAATGTATTAGCTTGCATTAGTTAAGGCAGAATTGTCGTAATAACTGCATAGTCTGAGGATTGGTGACAACTGAAAATTTTGGTTGAGACTGAACTCACAGTGAAGAAATAATTCAATGCAACATCAACACCAAAGGCTTGAGAAGTATCATGAATATCATCTGGATGACTGCGATCCCAATCAATCATATCCCATATAGGGAGGCAGCTATCCATTACAACATTCCATAATATCTTGTTGTCACATTTTTCAGACATAGAAACCCGCAAGTAAATTTCACCGGTTCTGTCAGAACATTTAGGCTCATCTCTCCATAATATATCAACCTTCTTTAATTCACTGAATCCTGGACAAAACATATTGGTCTCTTTTAAAATATAGTCTGGACAGGACTCGGGAGAAAAGGTGATATTGATGAGAAGATTTCTAATGCCTAATCATCATATATATGTACTCATACTATCACTTAATGTATTGGGAGTTGAGCAATCAACTAAAGAAATGCAATTTGAGCTCAGTTTTATAATAATACATTTCTCAGAACATTCTATGGAGTCAAAGATTTTATATTCTTTAGCTCTTGGATATAATGGAATAAATCACAAGTGTGGTAGTAGTAGTAGTACAACTCTCATACATGATCTGGTAAAACAAGTAAAAGATAAAATATATTAACCTTTTACAAGTGTCCCAAGAAGGAACGGTACCACCATGTCACGAAGCAAGTCTAGTTGTTGGGCAGAACTTCTGTCATTTTTCAATCTTTCTGATATGGAAACTGTGATGCAAACCTGGGCTCTCTCACCTTGAAACTCATCTTCTGAACAAACCCTGCCAATAAATATATGAAATGAAACAAAGGAATGATTAGGATCTGTGAGTGTCACACAACCAAGATGATTGTTGTTTCAAGAACTTTATTTGAAAACTCTACTCATACAAAATTAACGTGCTTAACAATGAAGATCAAGAATATAGAACTATACCTGTTTGTTATCTGCAAGATAGGGAAATGAACTTTTGATTTCATCCTCAAATTATTATAATTCAAGTTAAGAGCATTAATGACGGAATGCAATTTCAATGCCTTCTTCTCTGCAACTTCCTGAAAGAGATATTCAGTTAACATAGTAATATTGTCAGATCTGAATACATCTATTGCTGATATATTACCTTGCTTATGTGAAAATGACAAACCCATGGACTGACGTCACGACTACTCATTTCTGGAGAGAAGCTAATACAAGCAATAACGTGAATTAGGTAGATGTTGAGAAGATATATTTAGTGAGTACTAGATGAAAAGAAAATTAGTTAAAACAATGCTGTACCATATTGTCACATTTGAAACGATATCCGAAAACCATAGTCTCTCCAAATGTGATTGAACTTCGAGAGCTCCATGTTCAAACCCGTATGCCTTTCTAGCAAGTTTCTTGGACAAATACAGTGTTGCAGTTTTATTGCCACTGGCCCTTTTCACTCCACATTCCAATGCTTTCTGCAAAATTTAATTTGGAAAAGAAAAGGTTACAGCTGCTGCACCGTAAAAATGAGCAGGAATGACAAAACTAATCACTTATGGACTTCATCTGCTTCTACAGAACCAGCTGTAGGTTCACTATGTACTTTATCTGTTTCTACAGAACCAGCTGTAGGTTCACTACTCCATTTACATTGATAATTACAAAGCTCTCACAAAATTAAATAATAAAGCAGAAAAAAATGGTAATGAAATTGACTTTCGTAGGATTAAGCACATAGGAACCAAGGACCAATCTTAAACAGAAGAATGCAGCAGATATACTAGTCAGCGGACATGTTCGTTAGGAATTAAAATCCATGCTTTTATCATTAGATAGATGCAACCTCCAACTAAAATCTTCGTTTTTCTTTATCAAAAGAACCTAAACTCTGGTTTCAAAATTGTTGTGTTGTAAAAAGTATCCATACCAGTAACTACTGGCTTCAAAGCTAAATGCATCTAGAGGCATGTGAACTAACATAAGACAGAATCTGGAAAGTGGGGAGGGGGAGCAGACAACCTTCAAATTTAGGAGTGGTGATGATTCTAGTGCACTGAAAGGCTGATCTAGAGCACTGTAAGCAGCTTCAGAAACAGCACAGGCAGCCAATACACCAACAGGGTGGCCACCAGGGATATCACAAGCAATGCTACTCTCATCTAGATCTTTACTGTTAGCAGTATTGGAAATTTCATAGTTTGTCTTCTGATAACAGAATTGTACCAGTTGATTTCCGTAGGCATTTCTCACTGTTCCATCATAAGCAATATATAGGTCACGCATAAAGTACATTAACCGACGGTGCAAACTTCCAGAAACATCAGCATGACCACTAAAGGAGCTGTCCCGGGTAGTTAGTGCATGCACAAAGCATTCAAGAGGATTTAGGCCAGTTAGGAATGAATTTTTAATCAGTCCACAAGGGATGTAAGATTTAGAATATCCAGATACGGCATGACTTCTATGTGTGGAATCTTTATGATTGTTCCAAGCAGCACAAGAGAGCTGATGAGGTAGTGCAAAAGATAATGGAACCAGGGACTGCTGTAACCCAAGACAGATGGCCTGCTGGACTAGCTTAAGAAGATTCCCCTTGCTTCCAGCTTTTAACATTGCCATTAAGGAATTGTTCTTGTCAGCATAGGAGTAGGCGAGGCACTGAACATCAAAAAATACTTGCTTAAAAGCCGCAACAGACACTTGGCTCAAAGCAGCTGATGTTTGCTGTTTTAGATGCATGAATTCTGGTTCACAGTTCATAAGATTTTTCTGATCCTCACAGTTTCCAGAGAGGAAATCTTGGTTACCGTCCACCATCAACAGTCTTATATAAGAGTGCAACTGTGCTTCTCGTAGACCCCGTGACACATCCTCTAGCATATTTTGACGAGTATTCGCATCAGAAGAAAGGTAGAGATCCGCCAATGAAACACTGAGCCCCCTATTTGACAGCCACTCACAAAGAGCTTCCTGGGCATTATACAAAAAAGAAAGAGCATGTTGTTTCCACATTTTGGCAAAGGCATAAAAAATGTTACCCTGGGCATCACGCAACCAGGAAGTTCCATTACATGAAGAAACCAGCTGGCCATCCCTAACAAGAACATTGTTGGGTGGAAATTCATAGCTGAAATCAGAAGGCAAGAGAAGACTGAATAATTGATTCCCTGTCCAAAATCCAGTTTGTGTTGGGTTTTCTTTAGTGAGTCCTGGTGATTGCAACTGCCAACCAGAAAACATTTGCAACTGTTGCATCTGAGACTGATTCATGACCACTCCATCCTCTAAGAGTAGACATGCAGAAGTCAAACTATCATGACCAATGGACAAAAGGTTTTGACCATTCTGCCCATCAATTAACTGTTCATCTAAAGAAACTAGCTCTCGAAGCTCAACTTTTGCATCAACTGACTGGGGGACATACCCATGAAGACAATCACCATCAAAGTCTCCACGCAGAGGAGAACATATTAAGGGGTTTATTGAGAGAACAAAATTTATTGGTAGAATTTTAACAGATAAAGCGATAAGTGAATGCTGATGAATAGATGGAGGCCTATTTATCAGCACAATGTCTCCATCTCTAAGAGGTCGGTGTACAGTATCGCCAAGCTTTACCTCATCAATTGATCTTAAACATACCAAATCCCCATCTCGGCGAACAGAGATCTGACCCTTCCCAAGAATCATTAATTCGCAGTAAAATAGAAGTTTATCCCAATTCCATCTATTAAGAACTTCAGAGACTTTAAGCCTTTCAGCAATATGCCATGGGACGCCAACTTCAGATAGTTTTATGTATGGATCACCAACAACAACCATGCGAAAGGCATGATCACTTCTTTTTGCTAAAAGAAGCTCTTTCATATATTTGGAACCAGATGGAATAGCAGCAGAATCATTATTAGTTGACTTCTCAGGGCGTAACTGCAGCATCACAATTTCACTTTAGAAGCAAAAAAATACCTTCAAACAAGGAAAGATGGTGAGTTTGCTACTTGCCTTAGAAACTTGTATGCTCTCAAGGACACGCCTACTTAAATCATTTGATGTCCCTTTAAAATCAACCAGCCTCTTATACCGCTGATTTCTCTCATCCTATTTCAAAGCACAACCAGTGAGGGGGGGCAACATAGAAGGTCCACAAAAGAGAGTATTTTCCGAATTGTCAAGAGAATTGAGGTATGATGTACTTACAAAAATCATATGTTGCCCAAATTCTGTGATACGATGAGAGTTGGGGGTTACGATGAGACAATTGAGGAAGATTGAACTCTTACTTTTGAATAGTACTTCAAGAAACTCTGGGCTAACATCTCGCAACATGCTATACACCTACAAATGTAAAGCATCATGTAGAAAGCACGAATTAACAGAGAAATATTTCTTATACAAGCATAAATAACAGGTGCAAAGATGGATGCCGAGGGTTGTAGTGAAAATCGAATGTATGAATAACGCTCAATATTATCAAGTCACTCAATTTCATGTTATAGCTTAAAGCTGACATGACAGCAGCAAAAAATTTAAGTTAGCTAACTCGAAATTCCACAAATTTGTAATCTCATACCCTATATCTATCTTGGAACCACGTGAAGTTATTTAAATCTTATTCTAATGCTACATGTTGTATATAAATCTGTCAAGGGAGTTTATGGCAAGGCGACTAACTATGATATAAAAGATGTCCTCATAGAAAGTGAACTAAATGGTACAGCAATTACTAATTCTTGAGTAGTAGAAACAACATGTCTTTTGTTCTCTCTATAGCGGCTAAATCATTCTAAACATTTTTTAAGTGAATTCCACGAATGGAATTAATACTAGAAATAACCACTAAATTAGTAAAAGATCCAAGAGTGATCTCGGAGAAGAAACGCTGGAAAGAATAAGCTGAGAATAAACATTCAAAATTGTAACAGGATATAATACCTGGGAAGGTGATAGAACTCTTCTATTGGCTTTCATATCAATTTCCTCTTGGTCCTCATCATGTGGAATAACTTCCCAATAGTCAGATGGCAAGCCCGCTCCATGGCTCTTACTCGATGACTTCATTGACGCCTTATCACTTGCTTCTGCAATAACAGCCATCTTTGCAGAAGGATCTTTCAAAGATAAGTAGAATTTCATTTTTGGATAACGATCCCTTGAATAACCCTGCATATTGGACAGATAAGCAAACATATTGTATATGGATAAAAGATAAGATAGTTACGAGTAACAACAAACTTACAGAACAGTACTTGCAGTTCCTATTTTGATGCAGCAATGATGAAGTATCGGCACTCTGATACAACATAAGAGAAAATTGATATCTCAGAATAGAGACTTATATTTGCCAGTACATCAGCAAGTGGACGTCTCTCACACAATATGCCCCATTAAGAACCATTATATTTCATCAGATGCAAAATAATTGTTAATGAGAATATTAAAGTAAAGGATATCAGAAAAGATAGAATTTAATAAAGAAGTAACTGCCTGTTGTACTTGAAAGAAGTGCATCACAAAGTAAAGACTGCATAAACTGCTGCTGGTTATTACTTGGGGCAAAATAATAAATTAGCTAATTTACTCCTCAATGCCAGCTGGGCTGAAGAACAATGTAAAGTTCCCCAGTATGGTGAACAGATGAAGACAAAATATGGCTATCTTCATTGACCAGTTATACCATCTCTAATATTTAGTTTTACTTCATTCACACTTATGAAGTAAAAGCTTGAATGTAAATGAACGCAAGCTCAAATCAGACTCAACTCATTTTTGCAATAACACATGCCAGTACAGGTAGGAGCACATGTATATGCATATGCATGTATGGTTCAATATATTTGTCGGTCTAAACCTCACCCCAAATATTTTTATCTGATTTACTAAATATTTCAGTTAAAATGTACAAACTGGTCAACATCGAGGAGCCAATTCAATCTTCTCATATTCAGACAACGAAGTTTCAGCATAAGGCATAATACCTGACCTTGACCTTATGACGAAGAAGACGCTTACACCCAGGGCATATCTTGTTCAGAGCCTGGACGATCTCTCCGATGAAAAGGGGATTAAGAACTGTGTATGGCAACTCAATAATCCCAAAATGACCTGGAGAAAAAGGGCCAAAAACAAGAAAGAGTATATAAGTACTAAGATTAACAATTGAAAATCATTCACCAACATCATAATTGAAAAATTATAGATGACCTTCACATGTTTTCCAATTTTTGGCTCCACATGTAAGGCACTCGGCAGTTGGGTTCAAAATCCTGTGCTTAGATCTGTCACTTCATACAGCTATAGTACTGTCTGACTTTTATATTCCTCTGCGTAAGGAGCAAATTTTATTTTTTTTCAAATTTCAGGGAAATTGAGCGAGAAATAATACCGTCAAACTTCTGATACAATTGAATTGTCAATGAAAAACAAACAGAAAGAAAAATATGAGCTTGATGCACAACAAATATAAATATCTGATACACTTGCATAAGACTCGGCAATGACTTACCTAACTGTATTATTTTGCACATTTATGCTGAAAGGCTGCTGTTATTTCCTTCCACAACAAGTTCTCATTTTTAAATTATGGAAGTCAAATAAAGGTTAAAACTTTTTCCATACATAAGACTTGTGAGAGGAAAAAAATAAAAAACATCTAATATTTAACTAAAGTCACCAAGTAATTCAGTACAAACATATTACAGCATGAAGAAGACATAATTCATGTTTTTCAAACACATACCGCCTCATCCGGAGTTAAGATGCCCAATTTTATACTCCTCAGAACAGCTGAAGGGATTTGATGAGCAGATGACAACTCATGATCCATTGAAGTTGAGTACCAACTTTGACCTGCAAACATAAGAACTTAGCTAAGGACAAATAAGTATGTGAGAGCCGAGGCATAAGAACTATCGGGGACACTCTGAGTAATGACAGTCATTTGGAGCCATAGAAAGACATGGCAGGCCTCATGGGAGGGGAAAAAGACCAAAATATCACATGGAAAGTATGTATCTATTACGCTTTCTACTCCTTGTTACATTAGGTGAAAACTGCAAGCAGAGAGTCGTGATGAACAGAGTTTGAAATCTTTTAGGTAATTATAAGTACTCGAGCAAGTCTTCTCTAAATTAGATTTTGATGATGTTTGATACTCATAAGAAATCAACTTAAATGCCCAGTATAGCATCCAACAAAGTGTGCAGTTATCTGTAAAATGTGAAGTTTTTTTTTTTTAAACCTAGTGGTCAAGATTTGATCCCTTGACTCCTTACCCCATGTTAGTGTCTGACCACACACCAACCCCCCAGCAAAAAGTGCGAAGTTAAATGACAGCGGCTATGGAATATTACATCTACTGCAAGACATGGCAGAATAATTAGTGGAGGAAAAGACTGAACTACTGAAGCATTTGGGGTGGACATGCAATCCAGCTGAAGTGTGGTGGTAGAAATAAATCATTAACATAATGAAAATGCCTGGACCTGTTTTTCAGTCTGAGCCACATGGACTCCTCTCTCGCTTCCTCTAAAAAAAAAATCATTCATTAAAGTCACAGTGTAAACTCGAATTCAGATACAGCTAACTGAAAATAAAGTGTAAACCTACAGAAGAATAATTTTCTACACCGACATCTGCTAGCCTAAGAAAAAACATAGAACTTCACAGAAGATGCAAGTTTCCCTTCATCTCACTTAATGTGATTCTTTATGTTTCAGCTCAATGGCTAACTAGTATTGTTTCTTTTTCTGGTCTTAAGTAACTGTTAAACCACTGGATACTTGTGACAATTTAAGTTGGCCAGGGGTTATTATAATTTGAGATGATAAAGAACCCAATGCATCCAACATAGACACAGATGATATATTAATCACAACACATGTTACAGAGAAATGAGATGGAAATACACATCTGTTACAGAAAAATGTAATGGACAGCGAGGAGTGGAAAAATGAGAGTTAACAGAGAAGGAACACAAGGAAATTAAATGACATGCAGATCTGGGGTCAAGGACCAGTACAATCTTGAATCTTTGTGAAATAAAGTGTTGCCACTGGTAGTAAGGTGATGAGACGTGATGCCCTTCACAACTGTTTTGGTAGAAAAGGAACAAAGCTTATATTCTTAGTTACAAAATTTCCAAGAGGATGTCAGTATTAAGACCGATGAAGATACCAAATGAACAAGAAAATTTAAGATGTTTCCCTGAATGATCGTGTGAATATATATTTCCAAGAGTATTACAAATAGACCAGAAGACCTAGAGAGTTCTTGTTACCAAACCTTCTTTACGTCTACAGCGACAAAAGTGGTTTGATTTCATAACCGTAAATGAAATTGGAAAGCTTAGGCTGCATTTGGAAACACACTTGTTAGGACTTTTTCTGTTTTGTTTTAAAACATTAACTGAACGTGAAACAAACATGTGTTTGGAACACCTGATTTGTTACTTTCTTTTTTGGAAACAACGCATGCCCCAACAGAAAAAAAATGTATTTTTTGTGTTTTGTAAACGTCATAGCCCAGGAAATCAGAATAATAATAATACCTCCATATCTAAAAGATTGTCACATTTGTTTTTTGGTGGTTCGTCTAGTGATGGAGGGAGTAATAAATGAAACGTCATTTAAAAGAAGAAAATGGATGATTACGGATTCTGCTTTAATATCAAGCTCAGTTATTCATACCATATCAAGCAAAACTGTTCAAAGGAAAATCTAGCTTTGAAGACATTTACAGCAGATGAAATATGTAATATGAAGCACAACATTTGGTATTTAGCTAAATCAAGCAGGTTTCACCCCAATCAAGACAATAGAAGACTCCACTGACTATTGAAACCAGATGAGTTGTGGATTAATGCAATGAAGTAAAACCATTAAAAATGAAAACACTCGTTATCAGTTCGCAACATTAATGTTAGTTTGGTTAACATGGAAAGAGGGTTTATATAGAATACCAATCATGTCATCATAACAATAGATTTCAACAGCAAACAGAGAAAAACAATTAATGAACTTACTAATTGATGGTGATTGTACAATATATCAAGACAAGCTATTCGGAGTTGAGCCAATCAATCATCACTAAGTGTTACCACGGTCATTAATAATAGAAGTAAACAGACATGTTAATAAATTCAAACATAGATACAGATTCAATCAAACAAGTCAATGTTCTCAGCTTATGTAACTATTAAAATCTGTTTGGTTCAATAATCAAGTGTATTGATCAACGAAAGAAGTTCATCAGTTGACAAAAAGACGCCCCTGCCACCAAAACTAAGCATACTTGAACATAAAACAGGCAAAACAATGGTTTACTGCACATAAAAAAACACTAGTCCATGTTGAGCGAATCGATCATCAATAAGAGTTACCACACTCTGAATTCCAAAGACATCTTTTAACCGATACCATTAGCCATCCATAGCAACAACAACAATCAAATCGGTTTGATTTTTGTACAGCAACAAAATGAATCTATTGATTGATGCTAATTCTATGATCAAGATAATGCATAGTCCAACCTGAGCTAATCAATCATACAAAATGCTCATGAAATCATAACAACAAGTCAACATTATCACAATATGTTAATCTGAAAAAACATTCGAAGCAATCAACGACTGCTTCAAGTTTCCAATCTTAATAATAAGAAACAAGCTAGATTCTACCATGCAAAAACAAACACCATAAGCTCAAACAACTTCAAATAAAAATTGAGTCTTTGATCCAAAACATAACAAACCAAATTTCCAATCTTCAATCAGACCACAAAGATTGTTATAAACATCAACACAACCATTAAAATTGTTTCAAAGCCCTTTCATATTCCAATAAACTGTTATCAGCCATTCAGAATCACAAGTCTACCTCCTTCACATGCAAAACTCAGAAAACCACATATTCAAACAGAACAAAAAACAAAAAAGCTAAAAGTAACTATATAAAAAAACACCATATACCACACGATCATCACATTCAACAAGCACCCTTTTACCCAACAAAACACAAAATCCACAAAAAATATACTAATTTTTTTTTCACAAAAACATAACAACAAAAACCCAAATGTGATCATCAAAATTAAACCCCACATTCACAACATAAAACCAATAAACCATTACATTCAACAAACACCCTTTTACCCAAAAAACACAAATCCACAAAAAAAAACAAGTTTTTCACAAAAAACAAAACACCAAAAACCCAAATGTGATCATCAAGATTAACCCCCACATTCACAACACAAAACCAACATAAAAAAAATCAACACCATTCCAAAACAAAAACATAAGAAAGTTACCTCTCTATGCCCTTAATCCAGCTAGATAAAAATCTGAATTTTTATGTATGAATGAGCAAAAAAGAGTAGTTTTTTATTTGGTTTATTTTATTCTTTAAAGGGGTTTTTGTGTGAGAAAGTTGGAAAGAGGAGTGAGGGGTTTAAGCCTTAAGGTACTTGAAGAGATTGGTGTGTTCTTGTAAGAGAGAGCTCTTGTGAGGGTGTACTTTGTTTCTATTTATACTTATTCAACAAACAACAAATCTTTAGGGTCAAACCCATTCAATTTTATGTTCCTATGTTTTAGGATTTACAAAATTTTATTTATTTTTTATTTAAATTCGGGTTTTTGTTATTATCATCCCCTAATCCAATATGACATTGATGCCAGAGATACGAAAAGAGAACTGATTATCCTCGCTATGCTTATTACATAATTTTTGACCATCAATTGCCTTTTATATAATAAGATTCGCTTTACAAAAAAATTATGTGGAATTTTAGACTGGCAATTTTCAAAATTTATTTTAATCATTCATTGATGGCTTTCCAAACCAATTACTCCTCCCTTTCTTTTTAATTTAATTGACTAGGAATATAAAAATTTGTATAATAAGATCGGTTTTTAAACACCACAATCCAAAACATTAAATTTGATCGATAAGAATAATATCCGATCTAATCTTAAATTTGATTCTAATATATTTTTATCACAAAGCTGGACCCTAATAATTCATTATCCTGATTGTCCCTCTTGACTTTAATCAGATATCCATTCCTTTCATCAAAATTATCTATTCCTTTCATCAAAATTATCTAGTTTTGATTTTTTGTCAAAAAAATTGAGAGATAATATTTTAAAAATTAGCTTCTTATTGGTGTGATGTTTTCAAAAAAAAATATATATATAATTTAGATCAAACGGCAAAATTATGTAAATTGAAAGAGTGAAGACGCATAATTTGCTGGGAGAAATAAATTTTTTTCCCTTCCAAAACATAAAGGTGAGACGTGAATCTTCAACTTGTATCCGAACAAGTAAATGACTAATCAATGTATAGACCCCCTATCCCATATTATATAAGACGCTTTATTTATAAGACATCACAATTGTAAGCACTACTTAAAAGGTCAAGATTAAAATGTTGAAAATTATTTGAATAAACTTATTTTATAAATAAATTTTAAATAATCAAATTAAAGGCATTAGCCCATCATCCCGCTTAATTTGTAGAGGATTGCATCATAATTACCGAAAAAATAAAGGCCAAAAGTTCATGTTGAATTGAGGTAACATTGAGATGGAAATTGGAATCACTACAAAGTCTACATCTTTAGTTGATTTGATCACATTAGAACCAGAAGTGTATAAACAACTCTTATGATTACATAAATATAAATACTCCGTAATTTACAAAAGGCTCGTATGTTCGTGAGCAGGGAAAATACCAAAATCAAGCGCTGGGCCTTTTCTTTAAGTTGATTTGCCAAGGCTCTATACCCACAAATTGTAATATTTTTGACCTTTTAGCCCTAGTTTTTTGGCAGCTTATTTAATGATTTAATCTACTTATAGTTTGTTTACTTTTCAATTACTGTAAATAAATTGGTTAAATATCAGAAAATTTGAAGGCGGGTTTCAGAATAATTCTTTCAATACAATGTATTAAGTGACGATGATTTATGTACGGAGTATTTGTTTTTTAAAAGAAGTTTCACTTTTTATGAGTTGTATATATTATTGATACATTATTAGTTTTATATCAGATAAGTTTAAATTAACACTGGACACACTAATTCACCAAGATCAATCAAACTTTTAACTAGTAGAAATGTATTCTTTCCTTAATCTGATTAAAGATTTAATTCATATCATTTGGTTTAAATGCAGTTTCATTAAAGATTAGTGATTTGGACAAGGATGCTAACTTATAAAGTTTGAAACCCTCAAACTAAGGATTTGCCACTTGTTAACACTCAAGTCACCGAGGCTATTGCCCCGGGGCACGACGCACCTATAGACTATATAGTTGCAATTTTGTTATTTGTAATAAGGTTGACCAAGGAGAAAATTTTATACTCAGTAATTGTAAACATACGAGCTTAGAAAAATGCAAGATATTTGAAAAATATCAATAAAAAAAATGAATATTACTATCTACATCCTTCAAAACTCATTCAATTTTGACTTTTATGAATTAATTTTTTTTTAAACTCTACCTAAGAGTACGCAGATGGGCTTCTCCTAAAAAAATTTCTAAAATACACTCCCAATCATCATTTTTTCTTATTTTAGGGGTTAGCTTTGTATGTATGTATTTTAGCAGCTTTTTCTATTATTCACCTAAAATATGAAAATTGAATATTTCAAGATTTTCAATAATTAAAAGAACAAGTAAAGACGGAAAGTTAAAAATATGCGAGCTTAATAAAGTTTGGGATGTACAAATTTTTTGCTGGGATGTTTAAATTATTTAGAGGAAATTAAAAAGTAAAATTTAGCCTTTTAGAAAAGTTGATGTACATGTTCTATATATGCCTAACATGTTTCTAAACGTAAGCAATTCTGTTGTTAATTTAATATATCAAATGAATGCATTTATTGTAAGTTTGTCCCAAGGAATTTGGATATGAAAAGATTTGTTTTCTTATTTGTAGTACAATTGATACTATTTATTTTTCAAATAAACTTCTTACTATACCAAGAGCCAATATACCGAAGATATGAAATTCCAAAATATTTAACATGATGTATATACAATATTTTATAAATATAAATATAAAAATATAGTTTGTTCAACGTATATGATAATTATTCTAAATCAAAGTTGTATAATTCAATATTTTTATGAATTTTGATAATTGAAAAAAATAGATTGAACAACTAAGAGTTAAGATTTGTCATTGAGCAAGACAGTTGCCCCAACAACTACAAGACTAAAAAAATGTCATATGCATTACAAATTCTCGTGACGCCAGTACGATGAATCTACTCCATACCCAAAGTCATGGGCACAAAGATAACCTTTTGTATTGATCATTCAAAGTTTGATGGTTCTGAATGCCCATTCACTCAAAAGCCAAAATCTTGACTACAATCAGATTTTATTTTTATTTTAAATTAACGACGAAGAGAGTAATGAATAGATAATATTACATATAAATTACAAAGAAATTAATACACATCTGAAATTAACGTGGGAGGATGGGTTCAAATATATACTAAAAAATTTAGATGAATTTTTGGTACAATTAATAAAGAATTACAAAAAGAAAAGTCCTCCTGATGTGGAATAAAAACCTTTAATAAATACTATCTTAAATTGATACTTTCTCCAAAAGTTGAATATATCAAGATTCAGTTCATAAATGAATCATCGCACACTTCTAGTGACGGCTAAAGCGATCAAGGTGATATTGAATTGATGAAATCTTTTGATCATTACAAAAGAATCGAACCCAAGACCCTCAGATGGCACATACTTTCTACCAACCAATCTATCAATTGTTTTGCAGTTCAAATGAGGTCCGCCTACGAGAATATTGTAGTTTCAGTAGCAGTAATCAAAGATTCTCCTTTGTAAAGCCACGGATGTCGCTGCAGACTATTAAGTCATCGATAATCATAATTGATTGATGAACAAAAAGTAATTTTTTTCTAAAAAGATCCCTCACTTTCGCACCAATATATAGTATCATAAGTAATGGGCCGGTAGATTAAAGTCAAAGAATTTCCTCTCGACGCCTTCTTTCCTGCGGGAAGAGCAACCTTTCCAACAATAACAAACCTTAATTCATCACCACCTCATTAAATTCTGTGACAGCGAGGGATGTTATCAAATCAAAATCCCATCCATCCTCAACTCACAATTCGAAAAACAAAAAAATACGACGGATCAAATATAAAATCTGAGCTAATTCAAAGCTCTACTCTTCAATCACTTCGAAGTTATCTTCGATCTTCCAATTTAGAATGATTCTAAGCGCCACTATCATTTTGATTCGAGCCTTATCGACTGCTATTAACAAAATACAAATTATAAATCTGTAGTTGGGAAGGTTTTTAGTAATTTTGGAGAAAATCAATTATACATTGATCTGCATAAGATTTGTCACAATTAAGAACGAGTAAAAGCGAGCTCATATGATAAAGAAGCCTTAAAGAATTTTTTTGCATGCCAGCAATCAAGTAATACATGTTTGCCGGGTTGTCGAAGTTTTGATTCATTTGGTCCAAAATTAGACGCAGCCTAAGTTTAAAGAACCTAGACATCAAGTTTAGATGCAGAAAGTCAAATATATTTACGGCACGACCAAGGATTGAAACATTGCCAGTAATTCCAAGTTTGTGAGAAACGATAGCTCCAAGGTTTGTAAACATGATGTCTCCCCAGATAAAAGTCTTAATCTTCGACTGCATATCACTTATCAAAGTAAAGTCTCCATTTATGCCACGTAATCTCTGCTACAGTAATCGCAACATTCAACACCGATTTCAAATGATGCGAGATGGTCAATTATTAATGAAAATGTTATGGATAATTGTTCAATCATCAAAAGAAGTAATGTAATAACAAAAAGAAAGCTGACAATGGGTCGAGGAAAGATCAAAAGAATCGTAAAGTGAAACAAGATTTGATATCTTTGTGCATCCGGTTTCACTTCGTAACACAAAGCTCAAGGATGCACTTTAAAAACATCCTAAAAATTCCGCTGAATAAAATTACAAGAGTGGTGAGGGACATAACCATCAATACAAAGCAGATTCAAGGCTAAGATAAAAAGATGCCTAACAAAATAGGAAATTACGAGTCACTACATTCCTGTGAAGTCAGTTGGTTGGAGAGAGTCCGAGAATCGCCGAACAACTTTTCCTAAAATAAGATTTGATTGCAAGATTCTCAATCCTTTCGTAGCTGGTACTATATCAACAGTATAAGCGGGTGCTATAGTGATGGAGACCGGATGAATTGCTCCAAATAAACAATAACTAGAATGCTTAATTTAAGCCTAAGACCCTCTATTTTATACTTTACTCTTTGAAGCTAATAATTCAGCTCTTATTACTCTTTGTCCATTCTTTTCGCTCTGAATTTATAAAAAGGTTTTGGTGGTTGTCCAACACAACCCCCTGAATGCAAATCCTTAATATGCTGAACCTACGAGGAATCGACAAGCCTCGGCGCTGAAATTATTGTCAGCTCTCTATAAGACTTCTACCATCCTGACATTTGGTTTCTTAATGAGATTTTTGTATTCTAAAGATAGAACTAATATTGCCTTAACTTTTAAACTACCCAATATCTCGCTTGGCTTCATGGATGCAGGTCATGAAAGGAGGACTTTTGGATAGGCTTCCGTATATAAATATTGACTTTAAATTGTTGCATACATGCAAAATTTCTTGTTTTTCAAATCATCAATCGAAGCACTTCGACCTCCTATTTAATATGTGTGTATTTGAGAATCTAATTTTGCATCTTAAAGAAAACTTTGAAAATCTTTGAGTTCGCTTGTTGCCTTTAAGGATAACCTTTGTAAGGTGACTTTAATCGATCCACTTTTACCCTGGAAAAATATCCCCGCTTGAATAAGAAACACAGTACCGGATGTATTACTTTATTTCTTCTGTCTAATTCTAGACCTTCCAATGATCATCTGATCAGTGATTTCATACTCTGTGCTGAAGTGCTAGAATTGCGCACAATATTTGGAGGTACTAGATGTACGCCAGTAGCTTAATACGAAAGGTACACCTTTTTCCTCGGATTGGTTCTTCAAACTTCCTTTCTATTATAAAAAATCCCATCATTGTCTCAAGGTTTCTACCAAAGGCAGTAGGAGCCGAAGAAAGTCTAGACCTATTAAAATGGAAAACTTAATGGAACTTGAATTTAAGCATTTACTTAGCTCTTTTCGAATTCTTAATCAGATGTTCAGTTCAACTCAGACGCTTTTTAGAGTAAAGTTTCAAAGACCTTCATCTAAAATTAAAACAATGGTGCCAAGGATATAATTGGTAATTTATTTCGATCTAATTAAAGATACTCAACCTTCTATTCTAACTTATCAATTCAAGCTTCCCCAAATTACTCCTAACATTGCTAGTCATAATTTGGAGTTCACAATTAGATTGGCTTTCTTCAAGTCAAGATTTATTTTGGAAACAACGTGCTAAAAATTAATTGGGCTGTTAAGGAGATTTAAGTTCTAAATTCCATTGTTCCACACCGAAGCACAAGTTAAGACATAATTTCATTCTTCAATTGCAAACCGATGATAATGCTTTTTAATTACTAAAAGTGATATTCAAAATGCTCTGTAGGATTTCTAAATCTTTTTTCCTCTGATCTTCTACCGATCTACTCACATCTGGGCCTAATTCTGTTACTCTTAGCTTGCCAAAATAGTTACATGATCAAGCTCGAAATTAAAGAAGCCATTTTTGGCCTCAAGTATATCAGACTGCTTGGGACGAAAAAGACTCGATAAATCGCCAAGTGCCGATGATTTTCTTAGCCGGAATTTTTTCTATAAAAATTGGGATCTTCTTGAAATGAAGTACATCGCAATCCTTTAAACTTTCTAAATTAGATGAATCTTTGAAAGAAATAATAGCACTTTCATAACTTTATACCAAAATTATAATCCTTCCAGTAGCACACTTTAGGCCAATTAGTTGGTGTAATACTTTGAGTATAAAATAGCCTCTAAAGTGTTTTATACAGACTTAAGCCCTTTCTGACTCAATTATTTCTCCCTTAAAATGGTTTCATTCCAAGAAGAAAATCCGGAGATAATATTATTCTGCTCAAGAAATTACCACCTTAATTTAACTTAATTGTAAGAAAATGAGTTCAAATTATTTTAAAACTAGATACTGTTAAAAAGCCGCTTGATGGTCAATCAGATTTCGTTTGTGTATAAATGAATTTTCTCGCTTCAAGGCAATGAATTCTCCTTTATCTAATAAAAGAATGTGTTACAACGGTCCAATATTCATACCGGTTAACGTATTTACAAAGTCTATTTAATCCACTTTAGGTCTTTAGGCAGGAGATCTCATCACCTATCCTTCTTTGCCATATGCCCAAGCTGCTATTCAAGCCATATCTCATTTGCTCGTGAAATACTAATAAAAAATTAAAGGCATTGGTAATTCTAGATATAGCCCCCAGTTAAATTAAGATATCTTTTGTCGATGATAGTTTTTTTTTTTTTTAATTTAGATAAAGAGCAAGGGTTAATAATTTTACAAAGCATTTTAGTTATTGTGTTCTTCGTACTGATTAATTTTGAAAAATTCAAAATTTTCTTTAATCCTGGAACGCCTCGACTTAATCGCACTGCTCTCTAGTACCCTCGACCGCTCTCATTTTTCAACTCCATCAATACTAAAAGTACTTAGGAGTTCAACTCTGATATTACTACAAATAAAAACCAGTGTTCTTAAAGAAATAATAGACAAAGTTAACTGAGAATACTTTTGGAACAATGTAAAATTCTTAAATGCCAGTGGAAAATAACTTTGATTAAAATGGTTTATACTAAGCACGTTAGTCTGATCTAATCACTACATAACTTCAAATAAAACTCAGATGCTCGATTCACAAGATTGGCAGAATTCCTTGGGCAACAGTGGATAAAGAGAATCGCACTAGATAAATTGGACCTTTTTGCATTTAGATAAGAAGAAAGGGGGCTCAGGATTAAAATCTTACATTTAATAACGCATTGCTTTCAAAAATGGTATTGTCCCTTGATCTCAAAGCCTCAATTCCAGCTGCCATGTTACTCGAAATAACACTATCCTAAGTCCACACCCTTTTCTCATCCAAGAAAAGCTTCCAAATCCTCTTAGATTCAAGAAAGCTCACAACACAAGTTCAAATGCCTACAGCCTGAGGCCATCAAGGACTATTGTTCAAAGCCTACCTGGCCACCGAATGACCAACGTATACCAAAAAATACATTTGACCTGAGACCCTTTCATAATGATAAAGCTCTGCCACCCCAACCACACTCCTTGCTTCATCATCTTTGAATGAGTATGCTCATATACATCTTTTCCCAAATTACATTGTGAAAATTATTCTCAAGATACAACTATCAAATCACCTTGTATAAACCACTCACTTAACAAAAACCTCTTTAACTACGTAAGAATGTTTACAACGCTTAAACTATTCTAAACATCTCAACCATGCCAAATGTCAGAAAACACACTCTTTTGTAAAATCCAAGAACTTTGAAACAAGCATGCAAACTACTTGTGCCTTCTAAACAAAAAATTATCGTAAAATTGCTTTAATAGATTGCCCTTTTTAGAATGCCAAATGAGTCAAATTTACCCGCATCTACTTTCTGTCTTTTTATGGGAATGACCACAAGAAATAAATAAGCATCTTTTCTATTCTTGTCCTTTAATTCAAAGTCTTTTACCAAAACTTTTTTATGTTACTTATGGAATTGCACAAGCATCCTTCTATAAGATGTTATCCAATCTCATAAGTAAATCTTGGTGGACATCAGATAGTATTAAGCTTGACTTATTATTTCTCATTAGTACTTTGTGGAGTATTTGAATTTTCATGAATAGTATTCTCTTCAAGGGAGAGCAATTCAATCTGGAGCAAATAAAAGGTTTAAGCAAAGAAAATCATTTTTATACGTTAAAATAATTTTCAAACAAAGTTGGGTCTTCATCAAGATAAATCAAGGGGAAAAAATGACTCAAAATAGACATAATGAAGAAATCCATACTTATCACACTCAACCAAAAAAATCATATACTCTCAATATCACCACTCATCTGACTGATCATTCACAATGGCAATTGAGGATCACAGATAACAACACAAGAAAAGAAACACATTATGTTCCTGGTGGCCTTGCCGTATGTCAATTCACACAGAATTGTTCTCGTCAACAATAAGTCGGAAGTGTCAAGTAGTCAAGCGTTTTAACAAGATTGATCTTGATTAGTTTCTCAAACACCATCTGACATGTTGCAGTATTGTATAGACATGTTTTTTCTACGTGTTGTTCTCATAGTACGCCTCTATGAATTATGCTACCTAACTAAATGGAAAGAGTTTTTTAGTGTAATCATCAAATGTACGACACTACTTTTTTTTGGAGATTTGAAAATTTATTTGATAATATTGCACAACTTTGGACCAATACATATCGAGGTTAGCTGGGTAGTACTTTTGGCTGATGAATATGTTAAACTCACCGCATGACAATCAGATAAAGTTAGCACTCAAGCCACTGTGTTTTTATGAAATGAATAATTTAACTAGGAAAAAAAAAGTATGGTCGATACTTACCCACTAGTTAATGACATTATGATCCAGAACATCACGGTAGTCTCGACTCCCCCTTACCTCAATACCTCTCGACCGAATATGTCACACGGGGTTTAGCGTGATTTAATTTAATGACAGACTACCCAAAAATTTACCTAATACACACCGACAAAGAGTAGTCGGTATCACTGCTAACAAAGTATGCATTGATACAAATTAGTTCATGAAATGATAGAAATATTATATATTGTATATATATATATATATATGATCATACATTAAAAATAACGAAATCTAATGAAGTCATGACTATTAATATTCACTTCACATATTTAGGAGACTAAATCTTCACTTAAACGCCGAAAACTATTTGAGTAAATAAATATGTTTGGAGACTTGATTAATAATAATAAATTTTTTTTTTCTAGAGTAGTAACGTTTTATACACTCTCTCATAACGAACCTGAAGAATTTCCCTATACTGGCGTCAGCGACAACCATTAGGCTTGTATGTTGGCTCATTAATATTATCAAATTTAATTATAAGAATCATATTAATAAAAAACTAAGCCCAAAAATTCAACCATTGTTATAAATTTTATCCAAATACTGTAGATCATATATAAAATAATATGAGTTCAACATATACTCTCTACTCAGTAAGAAAATATTTTAGGGTCATAGAGTCAGAGACTCATGAGGGGTAATAATTTATTCAAGAATTGATGTTTTATATCCTAATTTTACAAATTTTATACTACATCATCACTTTTCTAACTCATCATGATGTTACAAGAGAAGAATACTTTTTCTTTATCTGTTACAGAAGAATCTTAATATGTCAGAAAAGAGTATCTGACATATCTATCCAGAAACATTAGAAAAAAATGATACTAGTACTGTAGAGAGATGTTCGACGAGTGCAACTATCGAAATTGAGATTGGAATTAGGTGATGGATATATCATCCCCGTTAGTATTTTGCTCTAAATTAATTTGTATTCATATAATTTTTAATGGAGCAATATATTAGCGATGCAAGAAAGTAGGATTACACAAGACACAAATTACGTAATACAAATATTGAATAATATAGAAATTCCTAACTACTAGTTACGCTAAAATAAAATAAAGCATAAATAAAAAGTAAAATATGTATCTCCAAAAATAGAATCACAAAGACCTCTCATGAAAAAGCTCAATGATGACATTAATCTATCAATTATCGGCCTAATGAAGTAATATTTAGACAAAAATATGCTTCCTTTGGTTATATGTACTCACATTTGATTGCTAAGACTAGCACAATTTTATTAAGTGGGTGTAAAATATTATTATTATTATTATTTTATCACAGATAAAACATGAAAGTTGAAGAAAAATTTGCATCCAAATCATATATTTCCATCCGTTCCCAAAAAATACATTTATCATTTCTGTGTGGGAATTTATTTTTTTTTATATCAATTAGAATGCTTGGGATTTAATATACCTCATATACAATCCTGAATGTAACTTTTCACTATCCCTCATCAAAGGAATATTTTTTCATCTAAATAATCATTTATTTTAAAATGAAGGGAGTAGATTAAGTAAAACAAAAAATCAAATTTGATATAAATAATTAAACATATAAAGATGAAGGGAGTACATATTGACTTAGGGAGTACATAAACCTCATCATTGTGATTCGTGAGTAAAATTTCTGATAGTTAGGTTAACCTTAATAATTAGTCTGCTAGATATTTATGTAAAATTTGATAGTATGAATTAAAAAAAATCAAATTTATATGAACAAGTTATTATTTTAAAGATTGATCGATTATTTATTTAAAATAGTTTTCTCAACTCAATTAGAATAATGGAGTTAAATATGTATATGAACCAGGCCCATCTCCATCTGCATATGATTCCCCATTATTTGATCGGAATGTAATTCTTAAAGTCCCAATGAATTGAAGTGTCAAATCAATTTGCAATTTTTTCTCAATATGTTATTCTTTTGCACACTCATAGATTATTAGTATGCACATATATGGTTCGTACCAAGAATCAGTATAGTGATATTCTAACTTGTGGTGATACCAAGTTGAAAAATCTAAAGCAAAATGTACACATATTTATTAGTTATTCCACTCCCTCCAAAGACCATCTACGTACATACAGTAGTTGATAGTTCCAATTTAGTTTGAAGCTTCTTGATATTCCAGTCAAGAATCAATTCAAGTTCAACTTGTTTCAATGGAGAATCTAATTGTTCTATCTAACCATGACATACACCAAATAATGAGAAGAATAAAGATTGTACGTGATGGGGTCAAAATATGTACATTTTAATCCATAGTCCATATGATTAGGTGGACACACTTAAACATATTTTCCCCAAATTGTATTCATGCCGCCGCTGCAGTAGAGGGCTAGTCTTCTACTATCCACAATGTGCCGTCAAATTGACACTTCTCTCCTTATCACATATCGCCTAAGATCAAATAACACCATTTTTACCAACAACCATGCAAATAGGTGTCATTTGCGTGTCGAAATTACTTTCTCCCTCGCTCCACATCACTCCAACATATACCCCAATTGTTATTTTTTCATTGTTTCTTTATTTATTTCATATATATAATTATTAAATTTAATACAATAAATAATATTATAATTTTAATAAAATTATATTTTTAATAATTTTAATATTTTAATTTTTTTTAAATATTTTATTAATACTTTTAATAAATTTTTTTATTTCAGATATATTTTAAAAGTATATTTTTAATAGTATATATATATTTTTTTGAATTGCCAAAAATCCCATAATATTTTAATAAAATAAATAATATTATAATTTTTTTTGGGTACAACACACAATATTATTCATCAATGAATCTCAGTACATACATAATAAGTTGAAACATACATAAATTATCGAAGTCACACAATAAAACATATTTCTAAAAGAATAAATAAAAGTGTTGTAAAAACTTGATTTTTTTTTCAGTCTGGAAACGATACAAACCTAGAATTTAGAGATCGAAAAATAAAAAATAGTGGTATATTTTTTTATTGCGAATTATCGCGCAAAACAATAATTTAAACGGTGCTAAAAATCAAAGTCAACCAGAAGGCCACTATATTTTTTATTTGCGGCCCACTTTGCAAGCAAAATCAATCTGCCAAGGCTATTTTTGGCTTCTCCCTGTCTCCACAAAGTCGTTAAATTACACTCAATCGATCATTCACATAGTAAATCTATCCTCTCTTAACAATTCTGTCTATCTTTGCATACATATTCACAGACATACACCAAAATAATGAGAAGAATAAAGATTGTACGTGATGGTCAAAATATACACTTAATCCATAGTCCATATGATTAGTAAAACATATTTTCCTTTCCTAAATTGTATTCACAAAAGCCGCTACAGTAGGAAATAGTCTCTCAAGTCTTAAGTACACATCATCATTCATGGTTGGTAGTAGAGTTGGTTATAGGTGCTCAAACTTCATTTCTCCTTTTTCAATGTAGAAAATGACTTTTCAAGTCGATCTTATTCAACTTTACATTACAAATCTCATATTCTTAGCTTTTTGCTGATATTATCGAAGAAAAACTAGATTACTGGTTTAAGCAACTCAAAATTAAAATCAAAAATTAAAATTAAAATCAAAACTAAAAATCAAAAATTTAAAACTGGGACCACCGAACTCCATTTTTATGTTTTAATCTGGGCCACCGAAAACAGCTGATAGAAATTAAAAAAAAAGACTTAACCGAAATATCGAATAACTTTAGCCTCTACTCCATTTCATTTATATATATGTATCATATATTAAATAATAATACTTTGACAGATAAATAAACAATAAATATTATTAATACGGTCAGACATTTATTATATTATTATGATTTCTTTTGCTTATTATTATTATTTATTATGTTTTTTTTATATTATTATTATTTTATATTATTATTATTCTTTTTACTATTAATATTATTTATTATTATGTTTCATTATTATTATAATAATAATAATAATAATAATATTGAATAATGACATTGAGTGGATATGCGAGATGTATGGAAAATTCATGGACGAATAAATTTAGACTTTATCACTTTTATTTTTTGGAGGAGAAAATAAGTAGAAAATTTTACTTGTACCTTTGTAAAGAATTTGATAAATACTTAATTTATTAAGTATTTAAAAATAATTCATTAATAAATAAATTTAATAAATTAAATATCAATTAATTAATTTTAAATAATGAATTTAATAAACACTCTAAATCTGCTGTCAAAACACAACATGTTCCAACATAAACTTCCGAAATGATGGAAATTATCTAATTGAAGACGGAAATATAATTTAGGTATCAAGATTTTGGTCGAGTGTGATCGTTTTATCAAACCCATGTTCCACATCAAACTGGAAGCAAGTAAAATATTACCTATATCCTCATCAACACACAAAAATACCTCTAAGAGACTTCCACCTCTAATTGAGCTAACAAAATTCAGTACGTTGAACCATCCTCAGTTATGATAAAAGTTATTTTTAAAGCAGTTTTAAGTAAAGATCAACATTATTCATCATTTTACAATAATATAAAATGTAAATAATATGATCTAATCATTGATAATCAATACTCCATTACACCCATGTTCTCATGAGTACAAATTTAATTGTTTGTCTTCAATAATATCCCTTAATTTTCTCATATTATTTTTATTGAAAATTAATTTAATAATTCATATATGAAAAGTCATTAATGACAAATCAGCACAAGGGAGGGATGTGGTGTAGCTAAAGAAGAAATACCTGATTTCTAATTTTTTTTAAAAATACATACTTTCCTCCGTTAAAATAAAATGATTATTCAAAAAATTATGCCACAATAATGATTTGCTTATACTTCAATGCATTCCTGCTGGATCTCCCAATATACTAGAGTTTTTTGCCATTCAAACGTAGCTTCACGCCTCCCTTAATAAAATATTTTTCGCCTAAACAATCATCTATTTCTGGTATCTTAAGAGTATTATACCTGCATATATTAAAAACAAAAATTAATAACACTAAGCAAACAAAACCGAATCTCCTTTCACTTTTCTCAATCTCTAGTCTCTCTGTATTGAAATAGCCTATTAAATGAACCGATTTTTTAAATTTATATGATTATTTATTTTACATTTTAAAAAAATTAGTACAGATTAATAAAGAGGTTTTCATTTGTGATCTGAAAGTATTGCCACTCTTTTTATTTATGAGACGATCTTGTCTCTACGACAACCTAAGAATTTACACCAACTTCTTCTCATCCCTTTACTCCCTTAATCTATCGATATTCAAAACCTGAGTTTTTCTCAGACTATACACTCTCTCAAGCCTAATAAGTAAGAACATCTAAGACGGCATTATAATGAAAATTATGGTAATTTAGGGCCTCGGCAATAAACGCACAAGGATGATTATATTACTAACGCTTTGCTTTGATACAATGCATAAATAGTAAAATGATTTTATTATCGATTTATCGACCCACTTTCATGATTCTAGTTGAACATGTGTTTCACAGAATTAAGTTAATAAAAATTTAATGACTATTTATTTATTTGGTCCACCCTGCAATTTTGTTCTGGCTCCGCCTGGTGACAAATATAAATACTACTATAAGTCATTAATTAATAATGATTACCTTACTCTTTTAATGATAAAAGTTTATATCCGACCCATTTAATATATAAAATAATGTTAATCTAAACAATTAAATAGAAATTATATAAGAACGGAAATACTACGTATGTAGTAAGGAGTATATTATTATTGTCTAAATTCAATGAACAATCATTATCATAAGGGTAGATTAAACAAAACGATAGCTATGAAAAATAGAGGGGGGTTAGATTCGATAAAATAATTGAAGTATTACCAAGATGGTGAAAAGAGTGCTTACTATAGTTATAAGCGGTTGGGTTCATTTCCGGAAACTTTATAAAGGTACATTTTACAAGTGATTTGCAAATTTCGCCTGTCAGTTGGCCACACGTTTTCGATTCCTAGATTCTTTATAGTAAAAATGATGAAATTAATTTTACATTCACAAAGTGTACCATATCTGCCAAAATTTACTTTCGAATCTATCTCCATTTGTCAATTATAAGTGGAGAACTGGAGATTTTGTTTGATGGCTTCAAAAGTAGAGTACATTTTTTTGTGGTGTTTTGTGAGAAAAGCTGCATGAAAAAATGTGAGGAAAGATTGTCACGGGAGGGGTGCTCCTCGTGGCATTGATGCAACAATTATTGGGAATTTCAATTGGGTGGGGATTTATGAACAAAGTCAAGATTATGAGACACTTTTGCCCTCATTTCGATTGTCGTAATCAAACATTTTATTAGGTCAAATCCTCCATACAAATGTGTTTAACAACTTTAATTTGTGCACTTGCTTTGATTACACTTCATTCGTTTTTTAATACTTGGGAATCTAGATTTTTGCACACAAAGATAAGATTATAGGACTTTTACATTTAACCCCTTATTAATGAATATATATACCATAGTTGTATTGCTCTAATCAACTATTAATAGAGTAAGTCTAAATTGTTCATATAGTGAATTTGTATATTTGAAAATGATATGACATAAGTTTAAAAAAATCAAGGGAATTGAATAAATAAAATAGATGCATGGGAAATACAATGTTATTAGCCAAAGGGATAAAATTGACAAAAATTAAACTAACATTCATTATTAATGTAGAATTGAAAGTAATTAAAAATAATTTTTCTATGCCTGAATAATAAGTACTCCGTATTATAATTAGAGGTAGTATTGATTTTCTAATACCATATTATTTGATGTCAATGTCATAATACTCTCGTTGGTATTTATTTGAACAAAAGGGAGTGAAGGTGCCCAGCTAGTAGTCCAGAATCGATGGTGTTGGGCGGTAAGTAGATTGCTAAACTTGGACCCCTTAACAAGTGGGCTTGAGAGGCCCCCGAAACACGATCCTTTATTGGGGGTGTTAACGGACCCTGCTAATCCTAAGAAAGTGTTTAATTTTGAATTTTGATAATTGACTTTTTAAATTTTTATTTAATATATTATTTGACAAAAAATATTTAACAAATACTAGTATTTTTTAACCTATTTACAATGAAGTAATATGATTTATGAATATGATAATATAACTTTTATCCAAATTTATATTATGTATGTATCAATTAAAATGTTAAAATTTGTTATCATTGAATTAAGAACTAAATTGTAATCCTTTAGAATGGATGTTTTATTTTTCGGGTTAGAAAGATGGAACGCGAAGGAGAAACGACGGTAGTGAACACTAGCTCGTCTAAAGTCATTCGCCCTCAAGTTCAAATTAATCTATATCTTCATTATTTTCAGATAAAACTTTGATTATTAATTTCTTATTCATTATATAATTTGTAAGAAGTATAACATTGGTTTAAATGAATATATATTTTAAAATATATTTACAATGTTATTTTTGTTTCATAATATATGATCAAAATTTTAGCTAGAAAATAGAAGTTCAAAGTAATTTTAATTGAAGGAAATATGAGACAAATAAATGCGACATCTTAATTGCGCCAAATGCTCATGTAAAGATGAAAAATTGCCCTAATAAAATTACCTTGCATATGTATGATAATGTGGACGATCTTTGGTTTGGGTGAAAAAAAGTGGAGCTGATAGAAAATTTCGTAAGAACGTATCTCAGTTGTTAATAATAAGCACTAATAAAACATTGAAAACATGAACGTCGGGTGAAAATTATACCAATTAATATGTTTGATAGAATGCCGGTCCTCAAAAAAAAAATTGTCATCACATTGATTTTTAAATAAATAATTCTCGATCATAAATATTACTTTACTCAGACAGATATAATATTCACGAAAAATATCAACGAAAAGATCAATTGTATTTTATCATATTTTTTATAAAACATTATAAAATACAACAACAAGTCGGAGTCAAAATTTAACTATTAAAGCCTGGGAAAACAGTGTATCTAAGTGAAAGAATTTCATACCCGTATTATTCATGATGATTGAGAGATAAGGGTTATTATTAGAAGCTATCATGGTCAAGAACCCTATCAATATCCCACACCCATCTATCCTAGTCTCTCGATTGGACGATTCATATCAAGAATCAAAAGATTCTAAAATTAAACCCTAGCCTGTTATGTATGTATTGAAGCAAAAAGCTTCAGAAATTCATCTAACATGTAAGTATATAACATATTGGAACTCCATATAATATAAACATTCAAAAACTAAATGGGTACATAAATCTTTATACGTAATACTTATGATCATCAAGAAATAATAAACATTACGAATGAAAAATATATAAAGTTGACGAACTATTTACTACATACCACTTCTAATAGTTACTAACACTTCATTCTATTTAATAACAAAATCTTGACATAAAATTGACTCTACCCTATCTATTGAGGACAGAAAAAACGAGTCTTGAAGTTCTTGAATCCCAAGAAAGGCCAATGGTGTTATTGATAGCCAATCTCCTCCTGTTCACAAAATCTCTAGTCCAGTTGGATATCAACACAAAAGAATTACTCTGCCATCTCCTCAAGGTAAGTTGATGTGTAGAACCATAATCAGCATCAAGCACATCAACACGTATGCCCCCTCCAATGTCACCCAAAATTTCCCTTTGATAATTCTGCAAGTTTGGCATCACATGTTCTCTAACAAAGCTCCTGGAAATCAAGAACCTACTTGATCCATCAATGTCACTCTTTTTCAATACTTTTGTGTATTGCCATGCAGCATGCACTTCTTCTTCTTGATGAGGAACAATGACATTAACACCAAACAACCTAAATACTCTATCGGCCTGAGGCGGATTAGAAGGTTGTGGGAGGGGGGCAGCTAGGGGAAATCTCGTTGACAACATGTTTATTTAAGCTTGATGGGTTGAAAGGGTGTATTTGTAAAAAAAATTGTGAATGACTAATAATGAGACTACTGTTACTATATATAGAGAGATGAGGAGGTGATAATGTTGGACTAAGAAAAGGATTTATCAATTTGTTGAAGTGTATTGATTTTTATCAGTTTCCAATAAGGATTCCAAGTGTTATTTCTAACTTACAAGTGGCTTCGTAAGTGTCAAAAATCTTGGGTTTCTTGCAAATAAGTGGTTCAGGTTAGTTAATTATTACCATATTCGATAATAGTCACCATAAAAAATACTCATTATTTTCTCTTTATTTAATACATCGATCTTTTTAGTATCTCTTAGCTGTACCTTAAAAGAGTTGTTTATGGAAACTTCTAATTATATCTCATTGTGTGCAGAAACCACTTATTACTGTATAACGGCCATTTACCTTCATATATATTATTGTTTTCAAATACTTCAACCTCGATGACAATGATTAAAATTGATATTTTTAAATATTAAAGTTATTATTTTGATCCAATAATATATTAATTAATGAATTGAAATGTAGTATTTTCTTGGCTCAAAATGACATCCAACCATTTCTCATATATATATTAAGAAACGTATCGCCAAGCATCGTGATGCAAGTTATTTTGATTACGCCTTTATTATTTGAACCGAGATAATAAATAAATTAAGTAATTAAATATTTATTTAATTTATAAATTATATTGATTTATATTATAATTCATTTTGTTCATAGTTATATGCCCCTTGTTGATTCTTTTATTAATAATATTAGTTTAATAATGATGAAAATTTTGTTACCATACTACTCTTTTTTCGCTTAATAAAAGTTAACGATATTATTTATTTTTTATCATTGCTTAGGAAAATATCACTTTTCTCTTTTAATAAAAAAATACCTATGTTATTTTTATTTATTGTTAAAACATCACTTCTCAATCGATTAGTAGATAAATTATTCATAGTTCTACCATTCAATCTTATTTTACGTAGACTCCTTTTTAACATATTCTTAATCAATACTATCGAATTCAACGATATTTGCAATAGAATCAATATCAAGACAATTTTATGAAATTCTCTCAATTTTAGCTACGCAAACAACCAAAGAGTGCTGGCACATTAGATGTCCTTGTTCGAAAAGGCCGAATACTCCAAAACGCACTATATCAAAAATCAATGAACAAAGACGCATTATGGCCCTTTTTAAACCATATCTTGAATAATAATTTTTATCAAAAGTTAAACTCTCAACAGATATAATATATATTACTTCCGACATAAACTTAAAATTTGACAATTTAATAACAACTTTAATATAAAAACAAGGAAGAATCCATTCAATCAAGACGAAATAATTAGATGTATACATCGAATGTTAGTCAACAAAAAGGATTATATATATCTATACTTACATATTCATACATGTATTTTTTAGACCATAATATCGAGATAAATTATATTTTATATAGAGTGAAAATAATATAAATATTAAGAGGATAAATATACTCTTTATTTAGTTTACTATTCAATAATCAATATTAGATAAATGGAAGAGAATCTAGTTACTCCTTCATATATCAATTCAACCTCAATTTATTATTGCATTTATAGTTATAGATAAAGATATTTTTATTTGAAATATAAACTAACATAGTCATATATATATTATAATAAAAAATTATAAAGAAATATCCAATCCATGCCGATTTAATTCCATACTAAATGATTGTCATGCTTGATTTAAGTTTCAACTGACAAACATTCAGGCCTCCTTTCATCTGATAAACGTAATTTCGATTCACAATAAAATTTAGATCGTCAATATTAAAGACACGCCAAAAATATTGTTGACTGAACTTGAACTCCTGACAAACTCTCATTTACACAATAGACAATGAGTTTCGATCTGCCCAAATGTACAATCAAAGTCGATCATACATGTCCATTTAATTTAAAAGACCATTACGACGATGTTCAAAAACGTGAATTGAATAAACTTAAGTCCTTGAGCGATGTAAAAAATGAAATCGATATTTATATATACAAAAACCGGTTTAGGTGTGCAAAATAACAACTTATCTCGTGTTCAGACATTATAGGAGCTAATTATCAAATTTGATTCCAAATACCAGGGGGATAAAGAATTATAGTTTAATCCTAAATAGACAATAAAATTTATTAAAATATAATTAAACAGATTAAGATGACTTTAATCAAATTAATTAAATCGAGCTAACAAAGAACGTTATCGACTGTGGTTCCCGATCGAACCCTAAATTTAATGTAAGAAACCCTCTGCTCGGAATAAAGCGAGTTCGAGAAAAATAGCCCGACTAGTAATGCAGGAACATTAACAGTTCGATACTAAAATCTTTAATTTATCACATTAAAATCTCGCCCTGTGCCTAAATTCGAGGTCTGTAGCCTCTAAGGGTCCAAAAATAAAGCACTCCGTGGCGCCCAGGGTTCAAAATGCAGACTCAAAAAGTTTAGGGATCAAATAAAGGCCTCAAAATATCCGTAAAATAATAAACGCATTCTGACCTATGAAAGATCCTAACCTTCTTCCCACATCAAAATAGGCTTCTTTTAATAGATTCGAGGAGAATTAATTCCTAAAATTGACTCTGCCTCGTGACCTCGCTTTAAAATCTCACTACACGCGATCCACTCGAAATCGAAACCAACCAACTGTAGTTTAATATTCTATGCCCGTAAGCCTATAAATAACCCCCCATATTTTTGAAAATCCTACTCGAAAATACACAACACTCATATATCTTTAAAACACCGAAAACACGGAAAGTGATTTCAATTTAACTTAAATATTTAACGCCACCAGCCAGTAAACACCACTTTGGTGGTCGAAACACCTCCTAGGCAAAGCATAAAAGAGGCGCCTACAGGAATTACTATACAGAAACGTTAATAATCAAGTTAAGCAAAAATCGATGGTAATCCGACATAGATTTCTCAAGAACGCCTGAATATTGTGAATAAACTAAATAGGAATTGATTATTCATAAATCTTTGCATGAACACCGAAAAATCTTATTTGATTCACATCAAGTTCCGCATATGAAAATACACCTAATATTTATTTCCTATAGCCGATTCCGGCAGTTAAAACACGCCGCTAAGGTTCATATTCAATGACACATCATCAATGTGCTGCATGCCCACCTCATACCGATCATCACCATGGGCAATGTCGCAGTGTCGTTGTGAAGACAACCTAGAAAATGCATATCAAGCTCAAAAACTTAAATCAAGCCCCTATCACTACAACAACAGAACAAAGCCTACAGAAGTACAAGTTAGAGTGATATGTCAAGCTCATGCTTAAATCAAATTCAAGTGAGGCAAAATTCACTAAGGTCCTGATTCCCCTACAAAGAACAAGTCGCTGCTCGGCCAGAAGACAAGACATTGCTTCCAAAACTGAGCCGACAACACTCCACACCCGCTTTAAAGCCTCGGAGTTCTATCCCAAATCGAGTTCCACTGCTACGTTAGCCTCCACGGCCAGGAAGTCCCAAGCACGGGCAGAGCATATCGCTTCGCCTTCTGACTCCACTCGAATATCCCAACTCCCACCTCACAAAGCGCGTAAGTCCCAACCAAGTCCCATACCACAAATACATTTCAGAAAAGCTCCATCAAGTCTAATATAGACCGGAGATCGAGTCCAAGCACCCAAAGCATCGCTCCAAAGATACCTAACAGGAATACGCCAGTGCCCCCGAAGTACCGGACCATATTCAAGCCCACCAGCCTCAAATCCATCAAGACCGGACACATATCTAACTCATGTAGCCTCCTATCCAAAATCAAATCAAGACAAGTCAATCTCAAGTAGAGCTCAAATCAAGCTCATACCAAATCAAATAATGCTCAAGCAGTGCCACATCCACAAATCTTCTCAGAAACGCTAGTGACTCATAGTTTAGATATTTTATCCTTTCGCATTCGACAAAACCCCGGTATTAATCGGTAAATTTTCCCCTACAAAGAGGGTTTTATTTGTACCCCAGCATAAATAATGTACCTCTTTTTTTGCATCAGATCTAGATAATTATATTATGCCATGGATTAAGACTTAAAGATAACGACAAGCTACTTCTGGAGATAATATATTGTTATGATTAACTCGAACCGTACAAATGATACGAATTATCAATGCCATAACATTCGTCACTTTCATGTATCATACTATAATATATTATTACTTTCGAGAACTAATCCGCAAAATACAACTTGATCCGATTATACCTAAACATAAAAGTGAACCGGAAATCCACAGAAATATAGTGAGAAGACCTACTGAGCCAGTTTCCAGTCTTTTACTCAAACAACTCATTGAAGAGTAATATACGCCTCTGTTTTCAACGGCTCGTTGCCTTTTGCTTCTTATTCCGAAGGACAAATGTGAGAAGCAATTGAGGTGATAATTCACATATATATTAAAAATTTGGATAATTTTTATAAAATTAATAGAAGAATTTACAAAAAAAAAAAAGTCCCTCTTTGATGGAAAGTAGTTCTTTAAAATGAATAAATACCGTCTTAAATAATAATTTAAAAGTTGAATATTTTGTAATTCGATCTTAATGCAACTATCAAATCAATATAAACAAGTGTGAAGTGGACTAAGGTGGGGATATCAATTGATAAAAAAAAAAATCCCTTTTTGATCATTACTTCAAGAGTTAAAACCCAAGACTTTAATAATCACTTTATAATATACTTATCAACTGAGGTTTTATCAATATAGCTCTTTTTATCATTCTTTTGATTGAATCCAATGCTTAACTCCTTATATCCGCCTATGAGTTATTCCTAACCAGGTTTCGTTCATTAATAGTGTATAGTTCATCATGGTTGTAAAATGATTGAAGATAAACTTCATTATGATTACAATAATATTCTCCTATGATTTACTTTAAATATTGTCACGACTTGATTAAGCTTTTTGTATATTCTTGAGGCTTCGCCTTTTGATGACCTCTTACTATTTAATTGTTATATTCAATGGAAGCAATTCAATTTCATGTGCACCATACCTGTGAAGAATTGTTGCAAACTGAAGACATTGATAACTTGGAGGGTGTCCGGTTGAGCTTAGAAGGACTTTAATATTTTTCTTCCTGTACCATCGCTTAATCACGTTGGCTTCTCATTTAAATGATGTAGAGTACAAAAATTGATAAATTCAAGTTATGTGCATCATCCTTCATTCTATGGTAGGTGTTACATGTTGATTAATAAAGTGCGTGGTGGCCACCATAATTTGCCATGCACGGTACAAAGTTTAATTGTTAGCCTCAATATTTCGGCCATGATGAAAACTTAATTTTGCATAGTGATAATCGACCATCTTAATCAATGGAATAATGATTTTGATATGTTGTATTCATTTCATTATATAGAATATGTACCACAATAAATGTTGACGGGTTAATGATCCACATATTAGCCAAGAGAACCTCAGCTCGGGTTGCTGGAGCAATCGCTTAATTAGTTACGGATACCATCATCAGAGTCCCAGCGAGCCAAATCCCTCCTTGGCGCAGATGTTTCTCGCCATGTCTTAGGTAATGAATCTTCTTTAATCGCGCTGAATGACTGTGATGTCGCTGCTAGATTCTGGAGCCGGGTCGGAAATCGACCACAAAAATACTCCGACGCATGCCCGATATTTCGATATGGAAAGAGTAGTCCTATCCATGTCCCCGATATTTCCACATGTGCAGTCAAGAGAGTCCATAAAGAAGTTCTGGAGTCAGCCAAGTCCCGACCTTCTCGACGTCGTAATTTGCTATTCTAATTCTGCTATTGTTCGTATCTGAAGAAGCTTCCGTATAGAAGTCCATTAAGGTTGTGTATAAATTATACCTCTAAACCTTGGCTATTTTATATATAAGAAAATCATTATTTCCAACATGGACCGTGAGCAAGACCAAACCTTAATCTTTTTTTTTTTCACATGGGGCCGACCCAATATCCGCGAAGCCACCGGCCGTCGGGAGGGTGGTGGGCGGTCTGCATCCCCTAAAATCCTCTTGAGGATAGAACTACCCCACATCAGTAATGATCACAAGTCTCTGTTATTACTTCGGTCGCTTGTGGGCTCCACCATGCATTTTGGTCGGTCCATTATCTTTCTCTTGTTTCAGAAGCATGCTTCATTACGAGGTTTTTGGAGGCCTCGCATCCGCTTACCTGAGGCGCGGTATGCCAAGCAGGTTACTTGGTCCAAGGCTTAATTTAACACTACTGATCCCAATTGGGGCTGTAAAATCTATCCTGACTTTTTCGTGAGGTACTTTCTGCCATTTAGAGCATCGGAAAGTCGGTACTTGGGGCTAGCACGGTACTCTGTCAGCTAGGGGAGCTTAAACAAGTTTTGCTCAAGCTTTAGAGTCACTGCCTATCAAGTTTACTTTGGCAAACGCGCCTTTATGGGACGAATTGAACACCTGATGATCCGCTGGCTTCATCTATTCTCAAGGCGATCAAGCCAGTTTTCTCCGAATCGACGAAAAGATTGATCACTTCCATGATTTCCTCAATGTTTGGCCTTAATAGGAAGTCATTAAATTAGGTCATACCGCTTTTCTCTGCTGTTCAAGATCCATTGTCTTCTCTGGGGATAGGCATACAATATTTTGAAACACGAGAACGCCCGGCACAACTCCAAGGTACAACGCCGACAATAAAAAAAAAGAGTGACTTTGGTACTACGTGGTCCTCACGCTCGGGGCAAATCGAGTATTATTTTTCACATTAGTAAAAAAAGCTGTGTCACGAGCGGCCTGCCACAAGAGGAAGTCACGGTGGATGTCCCATCTACGGGGAATCCTCCTCACAGTGGCGCTGCCCGTGGTTGTCAAGGTGAGGCTGAAGGCGTGCTGGTTCCGTCAGGGCACGCTAGCAATACTGTTGAAATCAATGAGAATCGATTCCATTTATCATGCCCGCTGGCGATAATTGCGTATCTATTCATTTGGCTCTCATTAAGAATGTGATTACACGTAACTAGTGTCTCTAGAAATTGTATATTACCAGCGCTGGGTTCTCGCGATAATTTAAGCGGCTATTGAAATATCGCTGATCTTAATTATTAATCGTTATAATAATAAGTAATTGGTCAATTATTATTATTATTATACAACTTACTATTATCTCGAGCCTGTAAGTGCCACACATACAAAGGACGCTGAAGTTATATCGCCATGTATGAAATTAAAGAGAACTCATGGATCGAGAAATGTATTTCAATTCATGCTTATTCTACATTTGGCGTAGAATATCGATTGAACAACAGAATCAATTAAATAGTTATTTAATTGGTTAGTAATTTTTAGTATTTATCAATATCTGAAGATTATCGATATCGACTCATTACTATTTTAATTAAGCTAATTAAATAGTTGAACTTCATTAGCAACTCATTAGTGTCTCAATCTAACTAACAGTAGTTAACGCAGTCAAGTTAATACTTAACGGAGATTGCTTATATCTATAGGGGCTTGTTTTAACCTAGCCCTCTATATAAGAAACTTTAGGGTTTTTATGACAAAAGTTAACAAATCATTTCATCAAAAACCCTAAGATAGTCAGCTCTCAGGTCGAAAATTCTCCCAAGAATTTGGGTTTTTTGGTTTGTCATCCTTGTTTCATAGCATAAATCGTTCTTTGATTCAAACCTCGCGGACCAACTAGAGATGTCATACGACCGATATTACAAATGTTAATTGGAAGTCAAATTCAATGCTGTGAATTTGAGTCAGGAAATTTTAGTGGAATTTACTCTCATGGCGAAACATTGGGAGGATACAACGCTGCAGCACTGTAGCAGACGCGATATTAGTTATGTGAAGTTTTCACATAATCAAGTCGACAACCTACTATTATAACCTGAGTCTGGGAAAATGTGCTGTTGCCGCTGTCAATTTAAGTATACAGGTCTCGATACTAATATATTTCTCGGTGAGATTCGAGTATTACTATTTACTTTACAATTTATTTGTGTTGCTTAGATGATAGTCATCAAGTATTTTATTTACTTATTCTGTAGAATTGATGGCTACCACTATCGTTACTCCTAAGAACTCGGCTGAAGCCAAAGACTTCGAAAAGGCAAGTCGGTCAACTCCGAATTTTGGACGGTAGTGGTCTCGAAACTGGTAGATCATTCTCAAGCAAAGCAGAGACCGAATACGCTGATGAACAATAAGTGTTCCCGCGAAACCTAATGTATAGTGCCTCCCATCGGAAACGGATCCTACAAAAAAGTACAAGTCTCGATGCCAGGATGTCCAATGTCTCATGCTTGCTAATATGGAACCTTTCTGCTCCAAATTAAATATGAAAAGGTGGGAGATATGACATATACCGGCACTTGAGGAATTATTCAAAAGCGAACTCAAAACGGTAGAGCATGACATCAGACAGGCGCTTCTCGTGACAGCAGTACCGGGAACGGACAAAGCCGCAAAGCCCACATATTATCATTAAAATGATTATTTCGGTTTATCGACTCAATGCCCGGGCACCAATGTCTCTAAAGAATCGGCCGCGATCTCATCTCAAGTCTCTTCCGCATTAAATTCTCTCGCCATCATGAACTTCAATGTGCACAAGCTTGAGTTATTTCTGCAAACGAACCGATAAAGATGATCACGAATGTCGGTGACGAACTCCGGGTATACTAAAAATTTATACCTTCCCTGCTGCGCTGCGGTCCGGAAACGTATAAATTCAAAGTGTTGAAGAAGCTTTACCGCGCTGCGGTTCAGTAATCCCAAGGTCGATGTGAGTATGGAGGAAATGGGCCACGCATGTTGAGTCATTATTTGCAAAACCTGGTCACCGGGAAGTCAATCATAGAAAGCTCACGATGATGTGAAGAATGGTCTCACGATCAGCCAAATTTCAAGTATGTATGTTATTGAAGTTTGTATAACTTCTAATTCTACTGTGGGTGCTAGACACCACATCGTGGTTCCCTCATCTATTCTAATAAGGCAGAACTCAAGCCGCAGGGCACTGAAGCAGTGGGAAACGGATCTCGGCGCGCCGTGAAAATGGCACGGCTACGGCCCCATAGCAGATCCATTAGTTTAAATTTGGCTCACTGGCCTCGCTTTTGAACTTATCTCCGTTTACTATGTACCTGATTTCAAGTAGAATATTATTTCCTATTTCTATTTTGAATAACGATGGTTTTTCATTTTCAATAGATCCCGATGAATTTTAGGATCACCAAGAACGGGTAGTATTCGCACCGCCTCCCTTCAAAAACTATGGGTTCACAAGTTTTAGACATGACTGAATCTAGGTCATATAATGAAACTTAAAACGAATGTGCCCCTAACGACTTGGGAAAAACCAAAATACCCATGGCATCGCAGCACTACGCCACATTAACGAACCTAAACAAGAAACCCACCCAAAGGAATACTTGAAGTGTTTTGATTATGAATCATGATTTATAGCTCACAGCCTCATTTCAAAGGTAATCTAATCTGAGGAACGCCTTCACCCAAGATAAATCTAGTATGCCGATTTATCGGGAATCATACACACCGTCAGACGCTGGGGCTTAACGAACACATCCAGAAGAGAGGTTATAACTACTTCATTACACGCATCGACGACTACAAGATACGGTTTTGTGTATCCTGGATGAGACACAAACACCGAGTCCTTTGAGAGAAATTCAAGGAATTCCAAAATGAAGCACAAACCACCGAATAAGACAATAAAGACTGGCTCGATGTAGGAGAAAGATACCAGTCACGAAGTTCATTGCTCATCTTGAGAAAAGCGGTATGGTTTCACAATCCTCACTCAGCTAGGAACGCCTCTACGATAAATGGCGTTGTCCGGTGCGAGAAATCGAACCTTCTCGACACGGGTTCATCTATGACGCAGCCTCTATCCGATCTACTGCTTAATTGGGATACGACTCTACGCACGGTACTTATTTTAAATGCATGTACAACTGTCGCCAGATAAAACTCCCATGAATCGTGGTTCGGGAAGATTCCCAAGCTGGGTTTTCAAGATTCGGGGTCGAAGTTTATTTTAAGAGATTAACAAAAGATGAACTTGCGCCCAACCGATAAATGCTATTTCATAGGATATCCATGGGAAACAGCTTGGTTACTACTTCCTACCGTAAGCAGAGAATAAAATCTTCATCATAGAACGTGAGTATTCCCTTATGAAAGTAGCGAACATTTGTCCGTATGACCAAGAATGGGTGTTCATCTCTGACGAAGCTCAAGCCGACGAAGTCAAATGTCGATGCATCTAACGCAGGTGCCATCCTGACACACCATGCTAATTAGAACCTCTTTCACAAGACCCACTCTTGATCCACAGAAAACCATATGGAAGAACCAACCCTTAGGGAGATCCAACAGTGACGCTTGACGAACTGTAGCTACCGGTGCATGGTGAACCTTCATCAGCTGAAAGCTGATGAGCCCATATACAAAAAGTTAAGCAACGGTCAAGAAGGGACGCCTAATGTAAACGGCAAATAGCTACGCACCGGTATGGATATTCTGTATGTACCAAAACGGTAGTTTGCGTCCTTGTTGGATTTTACCAAATGAGTCTCTAATGAATGTAAACGGGTATTTACAGTTAGAAACATGATAAAGACTGAACGTTGGATGCTTTCTCAAAAGCTGTGACTGTGAATATAAAGTTGTCAAAACAAAGTTCACTGAGCGACTATGACTTAAACTTACCGCTGAAGATTATGTTAATTCATCCCGATAATCTTAGTTTTCATCGCCGGCATTTCATGACTAAGCGAATATGGCAAATGGACGAAAGCACGGCTTCCCGAATGGAAATTCTGTAGAAGATGCACATGAAAATAACCCTCCAGAAGCCATAGATGAGTCCCAAAGGACCTAAGAAGGTATGCAAGTTGCAAAAGTCCATTTATGGTCTTAAGCAGTATCCCGCAAGAATTAATGCTTTGATTTAATCACCAAAGAGTTTGGTTTCATCAAGAACGTAAGAATCTCAGTATGCCAAAGAAGCGAAAGAAAGTTATGTATCATTCATAGTCCTCGTATGTCGACGACATATTTATCATTGGAAACAACGAGAGAAGTTACTATTGAAACTCATCAAGGACTGGTCGCGGCAAATGTTTCTCAACGAAGGACTATAGCGAAGTTAATATCATATACTGAATAAAAGACCACCGAGACGGAAATTAAAGAGGTCGATCGACTTCTGGCTTTCATATGAATGCGTAATCGCAAAGTTCAACAATGGTAATTCCAAGAAGGGTAATCTCCACGGCATACTCTGAGTTCAACCGGCCAAGCACGTGCTGTCCCACTACTAGCTTCTAGATGACGTAACGGTGACATACCCTACGCTTAGGGATCCATCATGTATGCCATGTCAGCGCACTGCACCGATGCGGTCTTATGCACCAAGCTGCAACCAAGAGATACCAAGCCAATCCGGCAAGTGGAAAGTTGTCGGATTAGCGCATCTGAGTATCCGGTAAAGAACGAGCGACGCTTGGCATACGCGAGACAAGAAGCTGTTTACTGCAGTACTGGATCGACGCCCGCCAAACTCATTGCACACTATCGCTCCCGCCCGGGTATGTATTTTGTTCCTAACGGGTGTGAGCAAAGATTCGAGGAGTTCCAAACAGTAGTACGCCACTGCGACAATACCGGTGCGTTGAAGCTCGCTGGTATGAACTGGCTACCGCTGACAAGTTCGCTGATCGCATTTAAAGTATCACCCGACACAGATACGCTGATGGGGAAAGTATGTCAAAGTATGTAAAGTAAATGAAAGTTGACTGCCGACTCCCTTTACTAAACCACCAAGTCGCAAATCATGATTTAGTACGCAATGTAACATGTGCTCCTGCATGTGATGTCGAAATAAGCAAAGTTAGGTTGTCGTGAGCCAGTGACGTATCTATCAGGTTACGTGAACAAACATTTGAATATCATTTTCTACTTTATATTTTAATATATTTGTTTGCTATGTCTATATGTTTAAATTTACATATAATATACATGTAGTGTATCCCCTAATTTATGAAAGGTTAAATTCCTAGGTTAAATTATGTTTCAGAGAAAGTTAACATAACCGTTAATTACACCCTCACTGTGTCTCAAACATGATGCCCAAAAAATGACGCCGAGCAAGATTGTAGGGCTTACAAAGCACATCATATGCATCAACACATGCTTTTGATTGCTGATCAAGATTGATCAATGCTAGTTCATGGGGACCAGATCAATACCGCACGCCGGTCCGCGACCTAGGAAATTGCACACGAACGAATTCATGAAGATACGTATATCCGTGTCCTATGATATTTGTTTAGAATTTAGGTTCTGGCCACTCTAGACCTACGAGCAGGCACTATCTGTGTTATACAAGCTCGTACTTTGACTACGACCAAACGCTCCCTAAAGCTGGGATTATAACGGTACATGTCAAGCTACACAAATGAAATGTACGATAGACGCCGATATATTGGGAGTGGATTTGTCCGTCCTCATATACAAGGAAAGATCAATCTCGGCCTCTCATACTGTACCGATTGGTTTGGCTGGATCGCCATAAAATGCTTATTCCGCTCATACCGAGTAAAGAAAGCCATGTACGCTTTCATGACACACTTGGCTAAATTTTACGACTGTGAGATCGCGTGATAAAAGTGAAATCGTAAGATAATCGCCCAAGAAGTGCTGGGAGCGCCGGAATCAATGAGAATTGATTCGCTTTTATTATGCCCATGAGTGCCACTCAGTATCAATTCATTTACCAAATAAGTTGGAATGTGATTACTTAACTTGATGTTCAAGTTAGTAATCAGATATTACTACAAAGGGTTCTCATGATAATTTAAGCGGTTGGCCGACAAGTGATCTTTACTATTAATCGTTATAATAATAGTAATTGTCAATTATTATTATTATACAACTTACTATTATCTCGAGCTCGTATACAAAGGACGCTGAAAGTTATATTTCCCTCATGTATGAAATTAAAGAAAATCATATAATCGGTAAATGTATTTTCATCATAGCGGTTCTACATTTTATGTAGAATATCGATGAACAAATAATTAATTAAATAGTTATTTAATTGGTTAGAGTAGTTCTTAGTATTTATCAATATCTCGAAGATTATTGATATTTCCACTCATTACTATTTAATTTGCTTAATTAAATAGTTGAACTTCATTAGCAACTCATTAGTGTTCAACGAACTAATAGAAAGTTAACGAGTCAAGTTAATACTTAACGGGCTGTTTATCGGGCTTGTTTTAACTTCCAGCCCTATAAGCAAACTTTAGGTTTTTATGACGTATGTTGAAAGCTTTTTCATCAATAACTCCTAAGATACCGCCTCGTCGAAAATTCTCCCAAGAATTTTGGGGTTTCGGTGTCACGCTTATAAGCGAGGCGAAGAGCATGAAGGGGTGTCTGGCGCACGGAGGTTACTGATCACTTGAACAAACTCACTTAGTCTCTTTATGGAGTAATGCAGTTCCTCTAATACACCTGGACAATACTGCTGGCGGAAAAGCGTTTCAATACCTCGATTATCGATAATCGCCCACACTTCACTCTACCAGAGCTGCATGTTATTTGGATCGCATGCAGGGCCCCGTGTCTCCCCGTGGCTCGCCTCACGGTAGTGTTATTATTCAGTGCTACGGTATCGCCAAGTTAAGCTGGGTTGTCGACAATCGCTATTTTCGAGATAATGTTGCTTATGCTCCTACCTCGGATTTAATCTTATTTTTTGTCAAATCACGGATGATTACACTTGTGATATCTACATTTGACTCATATCGCTTGAGGCATTTTTAAGGACCGACCAAGATAATCATCAACAGAAAGTTAGTAGACAGTGTGTGGCAACTCTTCGTAGAAAAAAGTATATTTACTCATTTTTAGTCGTTAGTTTACATTTACCTACCAAGCCATGATTTTGTCATAAAGAAAAATAGACCGAGGATATTTTTTATGATAGCAATGTTGTTCATCGAGTTTTTGACGATCATTGCAGATCTGGGACCTCTATCGGATTACGCCAGCGCGCTCGGGCATTTCCTTACTTTAGTCGATGATTTCTCACTTCGCCGTATAGGTTATTTGTGGTTAAAATGACAAGACATCAGTTTGATTTATGTGTTTCTTAAATTCTTTATGATTAAAAGCAGTGTTCTTGGGGGTCGGAAAAGTGTCTCAGATGCAAAGGATCATTTGCATCGGTTTAATTGTCTCAAAACCATATTTTTCTAGTCAGTCAGGATAGTATTTCAAACCATCTCGTGTCGGGCACCCCTCAACAGAATGGCTCTAGCTCGAAAGCTAGAAAACATCACATGCTTTATCTACAGGCCCGAGCCTTACGCTTTCAGTGACATCTTCCCCATATCGAAGCCTCGGGCGAATACAATGTATATGAATAATCAAACACCGCTTCGTATTTTGGATTTAAATCACCTCCTAATAGATATTATCCGCATTTCTGCCCGATGATATGAAAGAAGTCTTTGGTTGTTTATGTTATGCCTGGCGATTCTGCGCTTCTAAAGTGATACGTTGCTGGGTCGCAGGCTGCCGATATGTGCTTGTTGGCATCCATCCGATAGTAGCGGAAGTTATTTGGATGTCGGTAATTTCTCGAATATTTCATAGATCCGTGACGCTGATTTATTGTTAAATTTTCCCGCCAGGTGTATTCGTGGATACAGTTTTCATTAGTTAACTTACCTGAGGCGCCGACAGTGACGTGGGAACGGTGATTCAGTGAGTGGGGACCGCGCTTCTGTCATGACGCATCGAATTGACGGTTGCTGAAGCAAAGATCGGGTTCGACGGTGCCGATCCGGCCGGCCGATGCCGCAAAGACGGGTTCGACCCGGGTGTCGCACACGCAGGCGAGTGTCGAGGCGGTCTCTCCTCCTTAAAAGCCGGGTTTAATGGAGGATGACGGGCACCGAAGCGGCCGTAAGTTCGGCACGAAACATTGCATCACTGGCAGGACATAGTGCTCGCTAGCTTCCCCGCATATCTTAGAGACTCTTTGTGACATGTGTGATTAGTCCATCCTCCGCTCAACATTCACCTCGCTTTCCTCTCCTATCTCAAGTATTTCGTATCTTCTGCACATTTTTTGAGTTATGATTTATTATCTACTGGATTACACAGGTTTTGTTGCTATTATCGGCAGTGTGTGTCAACCTAAATCATATCTTTCAAAGCATCGGCGATTCGTGGATTACAGTGAGCTCTATGTCGTAGTAAGATACGCGCTGAGCAGATATTGGCACATGGAATCTGTCAATTTACCTGCGTAGTTAAGGCTCTGTGGTTCTAATGGGTGTACAAGATTAAGTACAACTCGACGGGTTAATGCCCCGCCACAGGACTTGTGGTATTTGGCAATCATCGATGAACGGATCGACTATTCGCAACACTTTAATCTCGGTAGCTGGTGATGGCCACCGGTCCGACATTCTTAGTCGCTAAAAATGGCCGAGGCCGGGTACTACATCGACGGGATTATTACAATGCTTTTTCGCATTGGTATCTCCAATGGCAGAGGTGGCTATATGAAACTTCCACCGTGTTTTGATCATAGCCAACCCAACAACAAAGTGTCGTCTTCGCGTAAGCCATTGTAATGGACCGAAATGTGCACCAGTTGTCGGTTCACCTTCCTCGCCGGACTGATTTTATTCTCTTATGTTCATGATGGAGGTCTTCGCTTGTTCGTTTCGCTATGTTGAGATATGATTATTTCGGCACTAATTTGACTACGCGATTTTCAAGAAGCACTTCCGCCTACTTTCACATGAAGGATCTCGTCCCAAAAGTATTTGCACGAGTTGGCGGCAGTTGCCACAGAATTTCTTTATGTCAAAAGAAAATATGCTGATTAGAGAGCATAGGCCTGTCCAAGATCTTTTTCCATGGAACCTACTGCTCATCTATTAGCCACGCTAGCGTGAAAGAGGAGAAGATAGATGCTGATTAAGAGACCCATTTATCTTCTTATACTATCCCGGTTATAGCGGCGTTGCATATATCCTTTCTATTTTTGCAGGAGTTCGGGGAGTAATCATCGAATCGAAAGACTCGTAGCCGCGAGATACCTCAAGAATTCGCCGTCGTGAAATTTCGCATGGAAATGATTTCCCGACGAAGATTGTTCATGGCGCGACTCGATCGGGCTTATAGCCGTCATGTTACCAGACGCTCGTTACCGCCAGCAAGTGCTTCGATCGTCTGCTCGCTTCGAATATCGTTGAAGTTGTAAGGATCGTGGTTGGTTTTCAAATGGCGCAGCAGTGATGCGGCTGCGACAACCTCGACGTGAATTAAAGTGGCTAAATTGACATCGGTATGCCTGGGTATCGATCATATCACTCGTTGTCTGAAGCGTAGAGGCCGATACGCCCTTACATCTGCTTACAACTGTTTCATGAGTCAAACATATCGAGATTCATTGTCATTTTATTCGACGCTATTCAGATGGAACTATACGCTCATGTCTCCATTTCTTCACAAATAAGGGTATTGATCTTTACCAAGTCTCTCTGAGCTGTGCCAGCTCGAACTTTGATTTAACAAGCCGAAAGATTGTGATCTTTCACGCCCAAATCCAAGTGATGTCAGGTTTGTAGCTGGCTTCAGGGATACGATCGGGAGTTATAGGTCCCGGGGTCTCAATGAGCTGACACGCAGAGTCGCAAGCAGTTCGGGAGTGCTGAAATCCTCGACCTCTCCGATGTCGGACATGTATTTCTACCTGCTGGTTTGTAATAAGCTCTCGACTCAGTATTTTGTATATAGGATACCCATTAACTATCATAGTATAAATTTACTTCAAACTCTGGCTATTATTTTATATAAGGAATCATTATTTACAATAATATATATACGTTAAGTTTGTAATGATGAACACCCAATAAAGGAAACATTAAAGGGGAGAAGATCATGGCAATTAAACAATAATGGCATAAATAATTGCTTATGTGACCAAGCAGCAATCAGTAGAGGTACATATTCCTTTTGAGAAAGAATAATTTGTTTAGTTGTTGGTCCATGTTCTCGTCCTGAAATGGAATGTGCAATAATTAATTCACCTTTGTCAAATGTACCATTTGTATCAGTATCCTTCTTTGGAAAACTGCAGATTTGATAATTGTATTGACCGTCATTGACCGACGTTATATGGAAAGGTCCAGGAACAAATTAGAAAGTCGCAGTTATATGACCTGGGAGATTACTTTTCAGTAACACTACAGATACAATAGCAAGCGAGGCTGGAATTGAAGGCTTCAAGAATCCGATGAGGACGGTTTGTCTGTCGGTGAAAAAATATATGCTAAAATAGTCTTTTTATTTTTAATCTCATTTTTTATTAGTGTGATAATTTTGATTTAAATAAGATTATATATATAGTATCAAAATCTAATTTGACCATTGAAAATGAAAAATTGGGATGGATCTTTATTAATTTCTTTAGGCTACCTTTGTCAAGCCACTGCTTAATTTTCATTGCGCCCTGATGACGCTTTTTTTTGAGGTCACAATGTCCTCTAACCCATTTTGATTAAAATATATGAACCATTTAACAAGTTAGCCGTTGTTAAGTGAATTACAATTATTAAATTTACAGACATATTTAAATAATTGAACACGTTGGAGATTTATGTCGATAAAATATTATACAATTTTAATTTTATCCTCTTCTTCTCTCTCCATCCATCCCACCCTATCCCCACTCTCGAAAATATATATCACTCAAAGTATCAAATCTAATTTGATCTTATTGAAAATGAAAATTGATGTAATCCTATATCACTTTTTAATTTTCTAATAATAAAAATTACTTCTACCATCCCAATTTTAAGCCTTATTTAACATTGTAGCATGCATTCTGAGTAAATAAAAAATTGAAATTTCACCCCAGATTCTTTTCCTCCTTCTAAATGGTTTCCCATAAAAGGAAAAAGGAATGAGGTTGCATCTTTTCCTAAAATGTTCACAAGTTGAAAAATGTACAGTAATAGTTTGCTTAAAGGCGATCTATAGTTTGGCCATCTTCAGCTATACATAATTGCCATGTTATCCATTCAAACTCAAACTCTTCAGATTTCGATTTATCACATTTCATCAAATATAGTACCTGGTATTAACCTTAACTTTGCTCTCTATCGATTTCGATCCTTTAACCACAAAAATTTCACTACCTCCTACTCCTCCTCTCTTTCAAAATACATATAACTATCTAAAAAAATTAATTTTGAATAATAATTGATTGTTTACATTTTTAATATACATTTTTACAATTCCAAATATAGTTTTTTTACAAAGCTTCAATATATCTATGGCTAACTTAAATTTAATTTTTCTACTATCTTTGAATTAAAAGCACTTTGTGTTTTCAAGTGGTTTGTACACTACCTCAAAGTAATCCCTCTAATTGATTGTATTTTAATTGAAATCTTCAATTTTTTGAGTAAAACTTTGATTATAAATTACCGCCTGTCCTTAGTTAAATATTTGCTCACATTTGATTTTGATTTTATTGGCCGTAGATTTGCGTGTTTTATCATTTTATGAAAATATCCTCAAATAAAAATATATTTCAAATTCTTTCCATCGATATGCTTTCACTCCAAACACTATACAACACAAACAAAAATATTTATGGTCAAGTCCAACTATTAAAAAATATAGTTTCAAAATGCGACAATCTTGCGACGGAGAGTGAGTATTTATTTGAAAATATGTACTTTTATAAAATGATTTTTAAAAAAATATTTCTATAATGTTATTTTTCTTTAATATAATTGCAATTCTATTCATGCTTCGATAAAACATCAATTTGGGAAAAAATAAGTTTAGCTAGTTAATATTCACATACTCAGTAAACTATCATGACGCATAACTATTTAACTGGCGAGTAACCGCGAAGATAATATAACTGGCTGGGATGCATCACTTGTGAAGACAGTTATAATCGCCGCCACCTAATTTGGCAGGCAAAAAGAAGCTTCCAACTTAGACCATATCGTAATCCACCTACATGAGTATATCGGGCGAGTGACCCGTCCCACATCAATACTGCCAAAGATACGGAGTATTTTGCCACAAGATTCTTCATCCATCTAATGGCTTTAAGCATTTTAACTCTCAATGATTCCAATACTGCATCGAACACCCCCTTCACACCTCATTCACGGATACACTTATAGCATCTTGTAAATGCCCCGGCCATTTTCAACAAAACATACAATGTAATACACTAAAGATGCATATGTAAAAGTGTTGGAACATTTTAAATATTTACATAAAATTAATTTGATAATACAATTCTTAACTTGAACCTTATACTGATTAGCAGGGATTCCAATAAAATTGGATAGAAGGTAGTGCGAATCTGCTGGGACAATCAAAAATGAGATACAGGGAATATAATTCTACGATGCTAGAAAAGATTTCGTCTTGCACTATTATTTTCCTGAAACTAAGAAAACTTCTTGATTTCAAAAATGGAAATATTCAATGCTATGTCTTCACATTGAGGCATACAGGTGGCTGGGATGTTTTCATTTTTTGTCGTTACTCTAAGGAGTATGATTCAAAAGAAAACCACTTGGCACGCACCTTAAAGTGAAAGTTGCAACTTATTATAATACAATTACATCAAGAGCATACGCCTTTTTCAAGCATACTTTTAATTGACGTTTCATATTTTGGAGTTAAAATTAAAATTATCAATACTTTAGTGTATTAAAGTAGGTGTGTGTTCACAAAAAAGGAAATATGGCTTATTTGAATATACATCTAAAGATAACGTTGCAGATGAAAATGAAGTTATTTTAGTATAACATAGTTATTTCAATTTTTGTATTTTAGGGTAATATACTATTTCACCATACGTATTTTAAAGGGAAAATTAAGTTTATATTGCTAAAAGAAAGCTCATGACTACCAGAAAAGCGTAAGATATACCGCATGAAGATGTATAATAACGTGGACTATAGCAAAAAATTACGCTGATAATGGATGTTTCCCCGCCTCATTAAACCTTTATTTTATATTTGTTAAAATATTCTTTTTTGTTTTGAAAATCTAAAAATGTTAAAATGAGTTGAAGTTACTACGAAATGTTCACTTTCTATTTGTACATAATAATTGTAGCTAATTTTCTTTGGTCAACATATGAACATGGATGTCGAAACTTTCTTTGCTCGTCATTGTTTGTCTCGTCTCCTTTTCATTCCAAAGAAAAAGAAGAAGAGAAACATCATTGTTTTGAAGTTCTTAATTGTATGTGATACTATTACTTTGATACTAGTTGTCAATACAGAGCTAGTTCGGCACATTGGAGTACCATCATTATGTTTAAAAGGAGTTTTCAAGCATTATATCATCATGGTATCATCAGGATTTTTGTTTGGTTAGATTAATAATGTACATATTGAGGCATCCTTAGATTTTTACTTAAGACAGACGAAAAAAGATGAAATGAGAAGAGATGCCACTCTGTAACCAATTAGGTTCCACAGTGACTGTCGGATGCACCCAAGTCAATGCATCTAGCGCATTTAACCCGTAGTTTCTTTATGTTACGTGGCCTCTACTTTCTGGCATATTCTATTTTGAGTTGCATTCTCTTATTTTATTTTTATTCAGAAGACTTACTCTAACCTAAGCTTTTTAGTTATAATTCTATGTATTCGAATTTCTACTGACATGTAATCAGTATTTTCATCGCCACTTTATAAAAAAAGTTCAATAGTAGAAGTAGCAAATTGAATAATGTATAAGCAATTCATAGTGTTGGGAGCATACATTTAAACACGATCACGAGACGCATGAGAACTTAATTATAATAATAAGCAATATAATGGTTCAATTAAGGTTTACAATTTGAAGAAAATGACTATTTATGCTCGAAATGAAATAAACTAAAGATAAATATTGAATCTTAAAAAGTATATATGTGTTGTTATCTGGGAACTTCCTAATGTATTGAATTCTTTTGATGGCTTTCAAAAACTTATTTATCGCGGGAGGTTAATCTTGCCATGCTCAAAAGTGGACCGGACGCACATTCGTCTACGTTTTAACGCCTAAAACAAGGGACATGCATTGGGTTGAATATTATAAGAATATTCATCATTTGTTGAGAAAAAGTGCTCTCGTATGTATATATTCAGCATTCAAATATAATACAAAGATCACTCTATTAGGGAATCAAATATAATTGACCACACTTCATCAGTACTAATCCTCAAATGATCTCTATGCTATAAGTGATAATCAATCAAATTGTGCACACTGGAATATGTTTAATAGACCTAAATAATACTACATTTAATTTGTTTTAATTCAATAATTTGGTTTGAGTAACTTTTATAAGTTTCGATTTTGACACGTAATTGGGGAATTCAATTATCGATTGATCCTTACAGAAATGGGACGGAATTGCACTTTGATTTACATATACCATTGTTATGCAGCCGCAATACCAGCCCCCCGAGTGCCGGTCAAAATGCCACATTCGCATCCTATTTTCTGCTGAAAGAACTTATACCGCACACTTCATGAATTTCTACTCAATCGCACAATAAAAATTTGCTGAAACTAAAATATTAGACCTCTGCTTCATTCACCAAATCACTATCTCACAAAATTATGCTTATTAAAATAATAGGGTTTTTTTTTCAAAATGGTGACATACAAGAGCCCGTATGTAGTAGTGATTTGTTAGGTGTGTTCATTTGTTTTTCCAACCGGTCGGCTTTTTCTGTTAGTTGTTTGCGCAGGTAGTTGAATAGTGACAACTTCTCAATTATGAAGATTATGATGGTGATATATCATCATTCCTTTGTCTTCATTAAACCAGCAGACCATATAGCTAGGTCAATTTGTTTAACTAACTTTTAATTTAATTATTAAAGGGACCCCATATTTGATTTACTGTATGTCACATATAGTCACCCTATCTCTAGTATAGTCTTCAGAAAAAACAAAAAAGATTCCCCAATATCAGATATTTCTAAACTAACCCTCATGCATAATTAATTCAAGGAAACTTATCATCATTCACATTCAAATTAAAATAGGTAATTTGTCAAATAAAAATCTGATATCTTGTAAAGTTTCATATAATAATAAGATCATTTACGTGCTAAGAATGATTCCACAAATTTTCTGGATCATAGGTATTATTATTCCCAGATGATGAATAATTATCTTGATGATAGGAATTCATCATTCTTGGTGGACTTACTAGCATACCCTCTGCCATATCAACTAGCAAATTAGGAAAATCAAATATTTCCTCCTCAACAGTAAACTCATAATGTCCCCCCATTCTTGCATTTCTCATTGAATTATCATCACCACCCACCATCATTTGATGATCACTTGATGAAACATTCCCCTCTACTGATAATTTAGCCTTCATCATAGCGGCAGCCGAAGAAGCAGCCCTTCTTATATCAGCTGGAGAAGAGGAAGCTGGAACAGGATAAAGGGTTACATGATCAGGAAAGTTTAGTATAGTATCACTTCCTCTCAAGGCAATTGAAGCTACATCATAAGCAGCTGCTGCCATTTCTGGAGAAGGGTATGTTCCTAGCCATATACGTGTAGTCTTCCTCGGCTCACGGATCTCAGAAACCCATTTTCCGCATCTGCTCCTTACTCCCCTGTATGATGATTGTCTTCCAATCGAAGAAGAACTCATGGTGTGGTGCCTCCTAGGGGGTGTATAATTTTTTCCTTTCTGAAAAGGGTGCAACACGAGTACTGTACTTTCTTAAGAGGTGTTCACCTTTCTTGATAATGATGGTTTTTTGACTTTGGATGGTTTTGCGTGGTTGATCAATCTTGGTTGGATGGTCAGCCTGATAATCAGCAAATAATTAGTACAAACAACACATATCGTTTTTTTCAAAATAATTAAGTATTTTGATACAAGTCTTTATTTTAGTCTAAATAAACAATTAATTATATTGATACAGAGACTATTTATTATTCGGTTTTGTGATAGATAATATACAAACTAGGTTCTTGAATAAGGTAACTTTTAAAATAAGATGAATGATGGAAGAGGTGTAAGATTATGAATATAATTAATGTCCTAGTATGTAAGAAGAAGTATTTTTGTGTCAAATAAGGTGGAAGTGGGAATTTGAGGATGGATTGTTGGGGTTTTTTTGAAATGGTTAGAGAGAGATTATTGTTTTGTTTTGCAATATGTGATATGGAGTGGACTTGTTCTAAAGAGGCAAAAGGAGCTAGCTGTAACATCTGTGTGTCAAATGTTTTTGTGTTCTCATGGGACAAAAGTAGGAGTCATATGTTTATATTTGTAGAAGATGATGTAGACTTGTGCATTTAGGGGTTGAAATAGCTCTGCATAATTCGAAGATATTTTTGTGTCCCACCATATACTTTCTACTTTTAAGATATATTGACTACTTTATTGGAAGGACCGGGGACGTTGTCCAATTCAAAGGTAGTATTAGAATTATCAAGGCACTTTCTATATGGGGTCATAATTGCTTTGTCTTACGCATCCTCAACTATTTTTGTTATCTCGACACACTGAACATGATTTTGACACTATAAACACTCCGAAATATCTTTTGTTATATCTCATACAGACTCAAAGAATATATATATAAGATGACGGATGATAATGTTTGTAGTCTCAATGTAAACAAATTATTCTTTAGAAATTTGCTTGCCAACATCAGGGTGGGGTGGTGGCGAGGATGGGGGCGGATTTGAAAAATTAATTTGGGTCTCAGGAGTTCGCCAGATGTGTTGGGAGTGGGCCGCGAGGTAGCGGGGACCGTGACGCAAAGGGGCTACAGTTAAGAGCATGAAGTTTTTTTTGGGCCATATTTTAGTGTAATTTAGGATAAATAGTCAATTTAGTGCAATAGATATAATATTTCATTGTGTGTTTTAGGAGTAATATAATTATTTCACTATGTATTTTAGTGAAAATTAGGTCTAGGGGTGCCTAGACAAGAAAAAAAAAGTTCAGGGGCCTGCCCGGGGAGAGTTAGGGGTGTGCCCAGACAAGATCAAATAGTTTAGTAACCACATAAAAAATTACACTCATACTCCCAGAAGATGTCGCATAACAAGCCTTATCTCTTGAGGGCTTAAAAGACATTGTCCATCCAAATGATGTTGGAATAATTTTCTTCTTAGAAGTTCATCAAAATATGATGTCAGTGTTGAATAAAGCAATCGTCATATATCATAATCCGTACAAGACACAATCAACAAACAATTATACAACGGTTCAAGGAATTCTTCGGCAAGGTGGGTTAACCAAAAAAATGGATGAAGACGATATATTTATCAGCTACAATTAATTAGGAAATGGTTTCATTATATTTGACAGATGAATAATAACTTGTTTTAGTCGTATAATTTCAATTTATATGTTCCTTCTTAGAAATTTTAATCACATCGACAACTTATATAATTGATACATAACCTCGTATCCCGCCCAAAATACACAATTAGATTTAAGACGCCTAAGTCCCTCCTGCAGTTTCAAGCAATCAATAAGAACCACAGAATTTAAAGTGCTTTGCGCTTCAAATAGACACACTACGATTTTATACAAGTTTCCTTCAAAGTAAAAAGTATCGTCATGTTGTCAGTAATCCACTATAATCGTGAAGATTGTTACAAGCCCTATCACTAGCTTATAGTCTATCGCTTGAGTAGCTTTCTCTTATCACCAAAAATCTCAACGATAAAGCCTATCAAGAACAAACATAAACTCTCTAAGCTCTTCCAAGTATTAAAACTTAATATTCTTTCCTATGATGATTATATGTCTATAATAAATCACATAGCAATAGCTATCTATTTATATAGGCAAAGACATAATTATAGCTGTAATATTCCGGACCAAAAGCACAAACCGGCCAAATAATAATCTCAGCTGAGTCAGAATAATGGCTCAAGAAATGTTCTTTAACGGCCCCAAAATGAAGCCGTATTTCTTTTTCTTTCCAGAGATTTTCAACGTTCTAGCACACCTCAAATGACCAAGCAAACGGCCTCATTTACAGCCGTTTGCTCCCCTACAAAAAATAACTTCATCTCAACATTCCTCAAGTTAATCTATAGCAATGATATAGGATTTGGATGTTAAATTTAATTTATGTCCAATACTTCATGATTAATCGGAAACATAATGAAGCCACCTTGTTCCATCGATCAGCATCATGATCAATCTTCCAATTCTATACGGCTTCCTCTCGTTCGCTCTTTCGCAATGATGTAAAGAATAGAAACCATATGAATTGGGGGGACTTAACCCTAGCACCTATATATGTGAAACATAGGTTTCCTACGATTACTATTAGCCCATCATCTATCAATCATAACTCAAGCTTGGCTAATATAATAACCTTATACTACTACAATACCTATGTCATAATAAACTAAATATAAATAAACCAATCACTTTTACTAAGTTAACTTTAAGATAGCTTTATACATACTTACATAATACATGTTAGCCCACACGATTATTCTAATATCGGAAACATGTACAAAAAAAAATATGTGGTCTTGTGGTCCACATCATCACAGACTACGCCTCACTTTTAAGGAACCCTCAGATTTGTATCGTTGTTCAATACTTCGGATAAATCCTATGTATGCATGTCAACGTGCCTAATATATAAGAATGAGAAGTTCAATTCGCACTAAGTCATTTAAGCCATTAGAATCAGCAAAGATCATAACTTCGATTTCTCTACCAATGTTTTCTTTGTTCAACTGGCCAATCTCGGGTTTGCCTATGTGGCGCATTTAATCAGAGTGGTTTGCGCCCATTAAGGCCAACCCGAGTTTTACCTGTACACTGACTTAATAAAGAATTGTGAATCCCGGACACAAAATGAGAAGTCAAAAAGGTCCACTTATACTGATTCACACTAATTCCAATGACCAGCATATAGGAGCGGGTGATTATGTATTGTGTGATATGAAATGCAATATACTATTTCCATTCCTAAAAAAATTTCACATTTATTTTTTTTTATGGTCAAAAATGAAAAAAATTTACAATCTTAATTGACATCCAAAACTTTTACTTGAATCAAAATTATCAAGTTAATAATAAATTATGTTGAAAATATTATATATTGATATATTTTTTTCAAACAATTATAAAACACACTAAAAGTAGTTATTTGAGTTCTAAAAATCAAAAAGTTTCAAATCACAAAATTATAATGTGACAATTTTTTTAGGAATATTTCTCCGTTTTTTTTTAATTGTCTTTCTAGCAATTTACACAGAGTTAAAAGAAATGAAAAAAGCAATCAAAAAAACTACATCAAAATATGGGAACGATAATTAATTAAAACTATATCATTTGGCCGGCTGATAATTTAATAACAAAAGATATTAAAATGAAAATTACAATTTTTATATTAAAAAGACAAGTAATTTGAAAAAAAAAAATTGGCCTTCAAAGAGCAAGAACAGGAATCTTGGCGAGTATATAAGAGCTGCTTTCAAGTGTCACACTAATAAGTAATTAGGGTACCCTTTTTTACCAACTTTGCTTTGTATAGGTTAGCAATGTTAATTTGATAGACATAGAACAGTAATACAATCTATATAAACCTTCAATATACATAGATCTTAGTAAAAAGAAAAAAAACTATTATTTCCAAGATAAGAAAATTACCAGATCTTTTAGTGTCAGACATGGACATATATAATAAGTAAAATGGAAGAAAGCTAACATAGTATAAACAAGAAGTAGGTATCAAATCTAAGGCAAAGAACTCTGTATTGCTGCAGTTAGTTATCGCAGCTCCATCTTGATGTAGGTACACAACTTAGGTAATGACACCAACTGCAATGATCGTTGCCATTTTCACCCTTAAAAAGCATGACTAATCCCACCACGAATCTGAAATTTACAGCCAGAAATATGTTCGGATTAGTTTCAAAACTAGGAAGCATCGCAAATGCATTTCCCATTCAAAGGCATAACAAGATATAATTGAGAGGGGGTAGCCATAATACATATGCATTTCCCATTCACGATTACACAAGTAGTTCGATAATTATCAGTTTCATCTTTAAGGCTTATCAGTTTCATCTTAGAGCCTTCTCATTTCTCAATATCCTGAAGATAGATATCACAATTCAACACGCAGCACACACAATTCTACCAGAAAGGATGATGAATTTTTATTGCAAGCTACAACATGCAGAATGACAAGTAAAGGTCGCCATGCTTACCCGATAACCAGTAAAATGGTAGCAATCACCCACAAAACATACTGGTAAACGGTGTACTTGGATTTCAAGCGAGCATTGGCAGGAAGATGGCGCCTCTCAAACCAACCAAATTGAGGTCGGGGCAGTAATATAAAACCAAGCAGGAAACCAGACATGAAACCTCCAATATGAGCAAAGTTGTCAACATGTGGTAGAATACCAACAGCCAGGTTAATCAAGACAATGAATATCAGAGTGAATAGAGCTGCAGCCTGCACAAGTTAAGTCGGAAGTAAAATGATGATGGAACAAAAAAATTCACAAGGATCCCACTTTTCTATTGGTTCCTACTCTTAAATACAGGAAGCCATTTAAGGATATCATAAGCTATAATAAAGATGCCACGTCACAAGGGTCCAAACACCTACTCATATTTCATAGAGAAGATGGGAAACAGAACGGAAGGGAATAGAGAAGAAGGTGATATGAAAGAAACTCCTACAGTTCTCTACATGAAAAGGCAGCAGTTGGCTTGGTTTCTCACCTTGTTTGAGTAGATAGACCAATTAGTAAGCAACTCTGATAACATAGCTCCTAGAAGTCCAAACAATGCCCCGGAAGCTCCAACAGAGATACTGTGTTGAATAAATAGGGAAGAAAGTATACTGCCTCCTATGCCTGACAAGAGGTAGATTACTCCTACTCGCACTGCAAATTGCACAAGTAAAGACAAGAATTCATGAGGTAAATACGACAAATATAAACTAGAGAGCTCTATAAATGCAAGAGGTAGATTGCTCCTACGCCTACTGCAAATAGAACAAGTAGAGAGCTCCAATGACATATGTAGGACAAATATAACACTCTCGAGCAATAACAAATTTTAAGGGATGTTTAAATGGCATGCCGGTACAAACAAATTTAATTAATTATGTCAGATCCAGAGAATGAGAAAATATGTGACTCCGAATTAACTGCAAATGCATACTTTAATTGGCGAATTCAGGAACGTGCATAATAGTTGCAAATTGTTCACAACCCAATGATGTTTAAATATGTAAAAATTAAAAATTATACCAAATCCAAATTGCTGCTCAAGGCGGATCCCAATGAAAACTAAGCTGAGCATGTTAGCAAGTAGATGAATAACACCAGCATGCAACCAGATGCAAGTGATAAGCCGCCATCTTTGATGCTCGTGGACCACCTTGTTCCATTCTAAGCCTCCCAGCTTCTCAAGTCTGCGTGGGTGGAGCATAAATCAAAATATGATGATTACTAAGTGCACCACAACCTCAGTCAAGAGTCTCAAACCCAGGTGACATTGACTTGACTAACGATGAATCCTGATTACTTATTGTCTCTACCTTCTGCAGTAAGGATATCACAGTAGCTCTATTTCACAAACCTCATTTCGGCAACTAAATTTCACAAAATTCAATATCTCTGATGCATGTTATACTAAGTTTATAGGTATGATACGTAGCTCTATTTTCATAACTAACTGAAAACACTAAGATCATCTATACATACCTATTAGAAAAGAATTTTCAAGTAGATCATTTGTAATTAAACCTTATTAGTTGTGAATGGAATCTTTGGATTCTACAAAATCATAGGGAACTAGTATATCCTCCCATATAGGTACGGGCAGCAGCAATATTCTAAGGAGTTGAAAATTACAGATTCGAATAAATACCATCCGTATGCAGAAACCAATATTCCAAACAAGCCAGATATTGAAACTATGATTAAAGAACATGAATTATTCAGCAATCTTCCATAGAACTGAAAAGAAAACTTCTACAAAATAATCAATATTCAATTTTGATTAATCAACAACCTCATAAGTCAACCAAATAGTCTACAAATACACAAAAAGGTTCAATCTTTATTATATTTGTCATGATATCAAAAAAGGTAAATAAACTCTCTATACTCAAGCTGAAGAAGAGTGACCAAAGAACATGAAACTATGATTAAAGAACATAAATGTTCAGCACCCTTCAATAGAAATGAAAATGAAACTTCAACAAAATAATCAAATACTCAATTTTGACTAATCAACTCATAAGTCAACCAAATAGTCTACAAATACACAAAAGCCTCAAACTTCATAATATATTTATAAAAATATGAGAAAATGGTAATAAGTTCTCTATACTCAAGCTGAAGAAGAGGGATCAAAGAACACGAAACTATAATTCAAGAACATGAATTATTTAACCGATGACTTAATAGAGCTTCCACTAGGAGGTCTCACCTATTATCATTTCATACTTCCTTTGAAGCACTCACTCTAATTGTTACATTAGCTAGGAATTTATGTAGTCGTTATTTGTAATACTCATCGCTAATTTACATTTTTTTAAAAGAGCATGAATTATTTAACCCTTCTATACAACTGAAGAGTAAACATATACAAAATAAATCAAACATTCAATTTTGACTAATCAACAACCTCATAAGTCAACCAAATAGTCTATAAAAACACAAAAAGGTTCAATCTTTATAATATTTGCCATGATATCAGAAAAGGGTCAGAAATTCTCTAAAACTATTATCAAAGACCATGAATAACTATAGAACTGAAAATGAAACTTCTACAATATAAGCAAACAATCAATTTTGACTAATCAACAGCCTCATAAGTCAACCAAATAGTCTACAAATACACAAAAAACCTCAATCTTTATAAAATTTATCATGATATAAAAAAAGGGTAACAAATAAATTCTTTAGTCTCTATACTCACGCTTGAGAAGAGGGACCAAAGAGTGGATTTTCCCTCAAGGGTTGAAAAGAGAACCTCCCAAGAAACCTAGGCACACACTGATTTGACAACCTCTGAAGATGGTTATGATTAGGACAATCATTAACAAACATTACCACAATAAACATGGCCACATTAGCCACAACTATCAATGGCACCAACCAAGAAGTCCATTGGCTGTCTGAATTCCCCATGTAATAAGATGCACTTGAATTACCATTATACCCCCCTGAGTACATACCATTATTATTATTATTGCCTCTTGGTTTTGGTCCTCTAGTGTTCTCAAGATCCCCATTTGTCATCATCTTGTAAACTCAACTTCTTTTATATGTAAAGTTGACTACAAATCAAGAACAAATTCACAATTGGGTATTTTTATTTATGCTTATAGGTGTGAAAAAAGTTTACACAAATTCACTAAAATTGAAAAATATGGTTTTTTTGACTTAGAGGAGTAGAGGGAGAAGCTTAAAAGATTGATTGAAAAATGGATAAAGTGGAAAAAATGAAGAGAATTTAGGAGATTTGTATGTGTTTTGGGGATTTAAAACTGTTGATATATGGAGGTAGAGGTGAAACTGACGCAATTTAGATAACAGTTTTGGTAACTTGTCGTAATTAATGGTAGGTAGTGGTGTAGTGGAGGTAAGTTCATTAGTCTGGCTGTTACATACCATTTTTCTATCTCCTTTGTCTACAAAGGACTTAATTGCGGGATGTGTTTCAATTAATCATACGACTAGAATTTTATTTTTAACTACTTCAGTATAAGATTCGCTCCTTATAAGAGTCGAACTCACACTGTATGAAGATGTGAGAGTACTGGTACTTAACACTCTAATTCTTTACTAGTTGAGCTATCTCCATAACATATTTTTTATCAAGTATAAAAAATATGATAGATAATTATATGTAATCATCACATGTATAATGTACAAATTTTATAACAAAGATAATAAATGGAGCAAATCAACCGAGATAGAGGATCATCTCACATATGTATCATTTATGTATGACGAATGACTCATTGATCGTGTCATGATATGATAGTTACTACATAAATTAATTTTAATATATTTATAGAATCATATCCCATGCACGTGAATAGTGATTAGTGATCCAGTATCAATATTTGGTGATTAGTGATTCTAATTTCTAAGTGTGTATATTTTTTGTTACCTAGAATCGTACATTTTTTAGCTCGAGCATAATATGGTCGAAATTAATGTGAGGTAGTGTGGTGTAGTGAGGTAAGTTAATTAGTCGGGAGTTAGTTACATTAAGGTCAGGACTTGAGTTTGCCTGGAAGAATAAGTGGAGGCGAGTAATATTAGAAAGCGACTCTAAACAGCTAGTTGATATTTTTAGAAGAAATTAGGTTCCAAGCGAGGTGAAATTTATAATAGGAGATATCTTATTTTTAGCAGGGTATATGGAAATTACATTTCAATATATACCTCTAGTATCCAACAATACAGCATATAGAGTGGCTCATTGGAATCATGGAAGTTCAATGGAATCATTTTGGTTCTATAATTCTCCACATTGGCTTTTACCAGTTTTTTTACACGATTTAGCTTAGTTTGATGAAATGTTAATATTATTGGAATAGTTATAATACCGTTGGTCATTTTATGATATCATATCGTTTGGTAAAAACAACTTACATACTTACATAATCAATCATTCATTTAGTTGTATTTAAAGGTTAATCTTCATGTTTAATAGCCCATATTCTGCTCTCTTGCGGCCTTGGCCATGCATTAAATATGATGGGGTGAGTGAGCCCTTGCTAGTTGGTCTTCTATTTAAGCCCGACTCATGAACATTTAGGACTTGATGGGTCGTTTCATTCAGTTCCTAATAGTCGGAATTCGGAAGAGATGATAACCTTAATAAAGAAGTCTTGTTCACCAAAAAATCTCGATCGAAAAGAATAGTCCCCGAAATGGACTAGCCAATCTATCGTGAAGTCAGTCATATTTAAAGAAAATCTAAAGATTTATAAGGATTAATTATTGTTATTTTAAGTTGTTGTTATTTAATTTTCTTTTAAACATCACTTAAATTCTATATCTATAATAAAATGACTTCATATTAAGTACATCCTCTTGAATCACAACTGTTATAAACTAAGAACTAGTTATCTTTTGTACTCCCTCCAGTCCATTATGGTTGAGTTAGAAGCAATTCAAAAATCTACTATGTTGACATTTGAGACATCCAAAATAAAAATCAACATTTCTTCCCTTTCTACCCTTCTATCATAAAACTCAAAACTAGGCCATTAATACATGTATTATTCTCAAGCATCATTCCGCCTCTAACACTTAAAAAGAAATAATGGAATCAGCTTTTGAATTATCTTGCTTCTCAATTTTTCTCTCTCTAAAATCATTTAAATGGAAAATAAGTTTTCATTTTTCTGAAACTGCGTTCGAGACTCGTTTTACGATTAGGTTATTGAAGAATGCGATAAAAGCGAGGCATAAAAGGCATCGTCTTTTGTCATAGTTTTTGGAATGGGCGTTCACGCTGTGAGTTTCCTTTTTGCTTATCGTTAATTTTTGAGCTTCGTTTGATTGGTTTCCTCAAATGAAGTTGGAAGGCTTTTCTTGCATATGTTATTGTTTTCTGTGGTCTCCCAAAATCTAACATTGCTTAACTGAATAAGAGCTTTCACTTAGTATTCCTTGTGTTCTTCTAGTGGCTTGACTTTGAAACAACGGTGAGCTTGGCATCCCAAATCCGTCCACCGTTTTCAATCTAAAAGCAGGGTAATCCAATATTCTAGTTGTATACCAATTGATTAAAGAAAACATTGTTCATGATGAACATCTCGTACATGAGTTGTTTGCTTGTTCACGATTCAATTTCCTTCTTGTATTGTAGAATGAAGATAAATACCAAGTTGCATTCAGGAAGATTGATCTAATAAACTTCCGATAGATATTCAATGGAATTCTGATTGGAATAAGGGAAAGGTTTTGGCCAATGGACATGATTAAGCTCTTATTACCAAAAAACTTTCCTAAGTTCATTAGATATTGGTTGGTTGTTTTATACATGGAAATTGCATTTGTAATTACAGAGTTGGATGATGATATTTTCTCAGTTGTGACTATGAAATTTATCATTTGTCTCGTGCTTGTGATTTTTAGTTGGGACTATGAGACTTGTGTAGATCAGTTTGATTTCACCCAGCATGTTTTACGTTGCACTCGACTACATAAAATCGGATCGGCCTTCGGACTACATTGCTACCCTGTAACGAGGGCACAAATATGTCGGAAGTTTTGATCGACTACCTTTCTACTAAAAAAGAGAAGGGAGTAATAGAATACTAGTTTATTATTCTAGCTAAAGTTAGTCAACATAATAATTTTCAAATAGGACTACAAATAGAGTAAAAAATGATTGTCTTAGTATCAAAATACTATCATGATTCTTATGAAAAGAGTAAACATATTGCACTAGAAATATGATTTAAGCAATCTTGTTTACCCAAAAACATTGTAGTTCCGACAATAAAATAAATCTAATACAATTTGCTTGATAACTGTCGAGCTTTTAAAAAAGCGTGCTTATTCGACAAGGTGAGGATCGTATCTATTTGGGTGGAGATGTCGCTTGGCCGTTCAAGTGGAGCCTTTTCTGATAATGAAGAGATTTTATTTTTATTGCAACCATTAATTCTTTGATGATCTCTTTCGTACACAATTGCAGGGTGAAATACCGCAGTTCATACTAACTATGAGATTACTCTTGAGAATGCTTTATGTACAATCTGGATAGGATTCTTGAAATAATACGCCCCTACATTGTTGTAATGGTGTATTCCATTAAAAACTTAAAGGTCAGAAGTATATTTAGATCGGATGAGTTGGGTGGTTGACACATCAATCGAATGTCGTAATCACTTCGAAGCAATTTTGAAATCTTGGTCTTGATTACGCATGAGTTCTTACTTTATCTTGTTGAATATATAATGTCCATTGGTGATAGCCCTTGTATTTCGGTAAGACTTCTTTTATAAAAATTCTCTGCGATATCTGCAATTCTGCGAGGTAATTAGTTTTTGCCTCCATAGTCTACTAGCTACCGGTTCGGTTCGTCTTGGACAGTTACGTTTTCATAAAGGAAGCAGGTCAATTTTTCGAGGAACAACTTTCATTTCATGCAATTATCGAAATGGGGGTGAGCCGTTGCTGATAAGAACATTACCGCTTGATAGAAAATCTTACTACAGATAGTGGTAAGGGCTTTCTTTCTATGTGAATACCAGGTAAAAATTCATCTTTTCGGATCATGTAAAACCACTTCTCGTCGATGTGAACAGCATTGAACATATAGATAGACAAGGTGTAACTCCGAGAATCTGCTTATTTTGCTATAAAATGGTTTGTCACTTTCGTTAGGTGGCAGCAGAAACCAGCCCCTGCTGAGCGTCTAAATAATTGATGGAAAATACTATGGATATATGGTATATAAATACAAATCCATAATTCGAGGGGATCTTAAAAATTGCTTACTACATTATTATACAAAAACATATAATTACGATATATGAGCAGTACTTACAGGTGCGGCCGAGGAGTAAATTCCGCCTTCAAAAACCATGAAGCTTGAAATTCACGGCTACATTAATTTGACTTCCTAAACTCCGCATTCTGATATCAATGCGTATGATATCTCTAGTTGGTCCCCACACCGGAGAGGTTGAATCGAGAACGGATTTATCTTTGTGGCGAGGATGAACCAAAAAACCAAACCCCAAAATTCTTGGGAGAATTTTCGGCCAAGTAATTTCTCCTAGGGGTTTTAGAAAATATTTTTCTAAAACTTATGTCATAAAAGAAACCTAAAGGATTTTACACAGCATATAGAATAAGTTATTGATAAGCAGCCCGTTAAGTATTAAGAGCAACGACTCGTTAACTCTATTAGTTCGTTAAGACACTAATGAGTTCTTTAATGAGTTGAACTATTTAGTCAAACTTCAAATAGTAATGAGTCTATATCAATAATCTTTCCAGTTATTGATAAATGCTAAAAATTATAGAACTAATTAAATAACTATTTAATTAAGGATATTGATGTGAGTGGATCTGGCAGTAAAACACGCCTTGGCGCTAGTAATATCTGATTGCTAAGTTGAGCAACAAAAGTTTTGATAATGCTGTTTAGCTTGTTGATAGAGAAATGAATTGCCGGTGTCGCAGCCGAGGGCATAATAATGGAATCAATTCATGACTGATTTCCGACTACTCAGCTTTTACTTGGGCGATTATCTTACAATTCATTTATCCACGCGATGTCTAGTCATCAAATTTGTTCCTTAAGAAGTGTGTCATGAAAGCATGCGAGTTTCTTTGCACCATTATATGAATAAGCTGTCTGGCTCCCGGCTCATCGATTCCAGCAGCCAATGTAAGAAACTACAAGATAACTTGCGTTGTATATCGAGACGGTTCAAATCACACTTCCCAATGCCAAGCATCATCGGCTTGGTAATGTGGCCGGCAATATCTTGGATTATAATGCCAAACTAGGGCGTGCGGGGTCGCCCAGTCAGAAATCTCAGGCTTGTATAACTACAGGATAGTCATATATAAAGTAGGTCTAAGAATTGGCAGAACCTAAAATTCTAAACAAATGTCATAGGATACGGTGCTCACGTATGCTTCTATGAATTCTAGTTTTCGGTCGTACCGGTACCACAGTCTTCGAGGGCCGGCGTATGATATTGATCACAGTCCTGCCCGGGCTATGATCAATCTTGATCATAATCAAAACACTAAGTATTAGTCATATGATGCTTATGCATGCAACTATCGACGCTGTCGACCAGGCCTTTTTGGGCATCTGTGTTTAGGCTTGAAGGGGTGTAGTGCCGGTTCGTGTGCACTGCCACAGAAACATAGACTAACTTTGAGATTGCCTTTCACTGCATCAATACTGCTTGCATGTATATTATATGTAGAATTTAAACATATAGACATAACAAACAAATGTATTAAAAACCAAGAAGCGTGTATTCAAAATATTTGTTCGCATTGGCACTTAATAGAAACTATATTGACTCCCCGGCTTTTAACCTACTTGCGGCTGCGGCAATACATCTAAGACTATGTTGTTGCATGTTCATCATGCTTTATGCATTAGTAGTTTTAGTAAAGGGGTAAACCGAAACCGACCTGCATTTTGCTACATACACTTTAGCCATCACTACATCGAAACATATCTACAGCCGGTGATAAGTCTGACTTGAACTGTGACCAATGCTCGGGGAGTTCTACGCACCAGCTTTGGTATCGATGTTGTCTAAAAGCAACTCCCACTGGTCCCTCGTGCAGTGCCTCGAGTTGGAATCACGAACTAGCACATCAACGTACTTCTTTTGGCGAGGCTACAGGGCCATTTGCCGATGTCTTCAGTTACTGTGGTAGAATGCGACATCAGATTACTCTGTTTGGAACTCCTCAGAATCTTTGCTCACCGTTGTGACAAATGCATACCCCAGGACTAGAGCCGTCGTCTACATCCCGATTTGGCGGCGTGGGTGTCTCATTGTAACTTCTTAAATGCCACTCCGTATACACGGCATCTTTGGTGTACAGGATACTTGAGTGTCTTGTTAGCTTGGTATCTCTTGATTACACTTAGTGCATAAGACACGTCGGTCTAGTGCACAGCATGCCACATACATGATGGATCCTATATGGCGTCAGGTATGTCGCCCCGTTACATTCATCTCGGCGCTAGTAGTGGGGCTTATTAGTAACCTGTGAGGGTTGAACTCCGTGTCTCGTAGGAGTTACCGCTTCTTGGAATTACTCATGTTGAAGACAACTGCGGTACCTTATTCACATAAAGGCGGTAATAACAAAGTCAATCGGCCTCACAAAATTTCTAGATCACCCGGTGGATCTTTTATTCCAGTATATATTGTCAGCTTCCTTTAAGTCGCCCCGTTGAGAAACATTTCATAGGCCAATCCTTGGCTGAGTTTAGTAACTTTCACGTTGTCAATGATAAGTATGTAAATGGAAGCCATACGGACTATGAATGATACATAACTCAGTACACGCTTCTTTTTATACCACAAGATTCTTAACAATTTCTTGATGAAACCATAAACTCTTCAGTTGATTAAATCAAAGCGTAGGTCGATTGCGGGGATGCCTTAAGATTCATAAATGGACTTTTGCGGCTGCGTACGCCTTGGAGTCCGCCGGGACACTGTGTAAAACTCCCAGGAGGTTGTACCGTGCGTAACAACAAATTTCCCATTCGAGCCGGTCTTTAAATCCGTTTGCCACATATTTCCTTGGTCATGAAGCGTACTTGATAGCTAAGATTCACATCCGGATGGATTTAAGCGTAGCGGCTGGCGGTAAGTTTTCGTCATAGTCGATCCATGAACTTGTTTTGAAACAACTTTAAGCTACAAGTCACAGCTTTGAGAAACATCAACGTTTCGTCTTTATGTGTTTCTTGGCCTGCTTAAATGCCATTTCGTTTCAATAGAGGCGAGCCCGTTGGTAAATCTGACAAGGACCGAGCCTCGTTTTTGGTACATAGAATCCATCTCGGATTCATTTGGCTGTTGCCATTTTAATAGAGCATCCTTACTTGTTCATTTGCTTCTTTGTAAAAGTGGGCCTGTGATCACTTTCAATGATAAGCGTTTTTACCATTACAGTAACAAGTTCGTGGCGTCTACGGTGGATGCCAGGGTTGGTTCTTCGCGGTTTTCTTCGTGGATCAAAAATGTATGAAAGGAGGTTCAATTCTTGTGGTGTGTGTCGAGATGCCCTGCCTGCATTAGATGCATCGGGCATTGACTTCATCGGCCAGGCTTCGTCGAGATGAAACGCTTCCATTACTTAGTCCTTACGGACAAATATTCTTTCGAGAATACTCGTATTCTAGCGATGAGATTTTATTCTCACTTAGCAATGCGTGGCTCCAAGCTGTTGCTTACTGAACAACATCTGTAATGCTTTGTTTATTGCTTAGATTTGAAACCGGTTGTCTTTAGTTGTCTCTTTAACACGCAAAACTGCGGCCAATCTTGAAAACAACTTGGGGCTTCGAGGCCACGGTTCATGGGGAGTTTTATCTGTACGACTTGGTTTGGACATGCATTTTAAGGTAAGTGTCGGCATTAGAAGTGCATATCCCGTAAATTAGCTTTGGTAGTCGAGATAGGAAACAAATATGGAGTCGAGACCATGTCAGAAAGGGTTTCGATTTCTCACTTTCGGACAATACCGTTATGTTTGTGGCGTTCTGCTTTGAGGTAGTTGTGAAAGCAATACCGCTCTACAAGATAGTATTGAACTGCGTGGCTCAAATATTTCTCCTACATCGGACCGGGAGAATGCTTGGCCCAATTGGTTTTTGTACTTCATTTTGGAACTCATATGAATTTCTCAAAGGCTCGTGTTCACGTCTCATGATATACACAAAACGTATCTCACATGGTCATCTGATAAATGTAATGAAGTAGTTATAACCCACTCCTCTTTGCGGATGTGTTCATTGCCCGCATACATCGATTATTGTACTGATCCCCCGATAAATCACTTGCACTTACTCATTTAAGCCCGGTGAAAGGCACAGTCATTTGCGCTGCAAAAAGCCAAAAATGACCTTATACGTATGATTCATAGCATCGAAACCTTCAATCTTCACGCTGAATGGAGGTTTCTTCGATTCGGTTCGTTAATGTGACCTAACGATGCCATAGGTATGTTTGGTTTGGTCGTTGACTTATTCTAGTTTTTAAGTTTATGTTATATGACTCATTAATCATGTCTAAAACGTATAGACCATTTTTGAAGGGAGGCGGTGCAATCTTGCCCATTCACCGGTGATCCTAAAATTATAGGGATTTATTCGAAATGAAAAACCATCATTATTCCAAGCATCAATAGAAATAATATTCCTGCTGTGATCGGGTACATAGTAAACGGAGATAAGTTCAAAAACAAGGCCAGTGGGGAAAATTTCCAAACTATGGATCCTCTGGCATTCATGACATAGCGCCGTTTCCAGCATGCAGTCCGTTTCCTGCTTTCAGTCTTACGCGGCAGGTTCTGCGTAATGCAGGCTTAAACAGGAAACGACCAGCCGGTGTCGCGCCGCTGGGTAGAGGTAGAATTCAGCAGCCTGAAACTTGACGTGACATAAGCACCTTTAGGCTTGGTGTTTATTAAACCATTGCCTATCTCGATTGAATTTCTGCGGTCATTTCCGGTGACCATGAGTTGCGATAGCGACGTGGCGGATGTAATGCGGGGCTTTCCTGCCGCCTACATCTTTGCGGCGTTTTACACCGCTAGAGAACGCGGCAGGTAAACTGGAAGTCCTCTTATTAAATATCCAAAAAATTCATTGCGCTCGGCTGATGATTTATTTGTTTATGAATCTGGCGAGGAAACTGATAGGCGCTTTGTACTCACCTTGCCAGCCTTTGATGTACCTGGACATATCAACTAAGCGGAATCTCATTGGTGATAAAGAAGAACTCTAACTTGGAACTTATCTGCGTCGAAGGATACTATGCATTTTGGCGGATCAATCGCCTCGAAGTCTTGTCGAGGAAGCTGGTTTTCCGGCTGCTGCGGTCGGCCAAGGCACGAAAGTTTGCATTTCTCATGCACCGCTCTTCGATTTTCGAAGCTTCGATAGATGTCATATCGTGATACTCATAAATACAGTGGCTCCCGTCCAGTGGCATAAGACAACTGGTTTAGAGTCCTTATATCTGAGTCATATTTCTTCCGGGCGTAGACATCGGTGTCCCGAAGGGTCTCATAGGAATTCATGCGAGCATTATTGATCGCGTGCAACTTGAAGACAACCTTGACTCGCGGACCCGCGTCTCAAAATTTGCACCGTATTTTTATGCGTGAGTTAATGTAGTTTGAAGCGAGAGTCTAGGAGTACTTAATAGTGGTAGCCGCCAGTAATTCTGATTAAGTAAAATACAGTATGCTGGAACTTCTTTAAACTATGGAGTACTTTAAAAACACTTACAAATAGAATTAACAAAGTAAATACTAATATGCAAATCTCCACAGAAATATAATAGTATCGAGATCTATTATACTTAAATTCAACTGACATTTTGCATACATTTGAATCAGGTTATAATAGTAGGTTGATAATAAATTATGTAAAAACTACACTTAACTTCTTTGTGTCATTGGCATCTCTTTACAATCTTTACTTGACATTGGCAGCTCGGCTCCGGTTAAACATACCAATTCATCAAAGTATTCACTTGGTTGATCGTCGAAAGCCCTAGCAGCGTTAGGTAAAATCAACCAACATGATCATTTGTCTGTAGCCAAATGCAACATTGTGCACCGTCACCGGTGTACTGATCGCGACGGTGCCTGACTTTAAAATTGACTTGATCACTTAAATTTTGGTGGTGAGATTATTACTTTGTTTTTAATTTTATACCATTAATGCTTAATCGGCAAATAAATTGCAACATGAAATAAAACAAAGTAATGCACTGATAGAGATATGATATGACCCACCCAGAAGACTCACCATTAAAAGTATTTACATCAAAATACTAACATGGTCAATTCTTGTATCTCACATACGCGGATCTGACGGGTCCACAATTACATGAAATGATGTGATATCTTATTCTGTATTTGTATACTTAACCCATCTTAGGCTTCGACTTTACTTGAACGTGGGTAAAGCAATAAATAAATAAATACTGAAAAGAAATATATTTCAGAAAGGTCATTTTCTGACATTCTGATTCATGATAGGAAAAATAAATAGATAATATCTATATACCTCCGTTCCGATCACCATTACAAAACCAACAAGCAACTTTATTAAACTCATATAAAATGAACTTTTAATAAATATTTTTAAAAATAGCGATCAAATCATAAATGTTGTAATTATCAAATTATTAATCCATGTAATCCACCTGCTGTAATAAAATTGAGTATGCATAAACTCAATTATCATACCTGTGTCAATTAATGATTATTACCAATAATTATTAACCGTATACATATTATAGAAAATATTTATCACAACTATATTCTGCATCATTAAAGTAGTAGAAGTATTCTTCGCCAATTGTTATATAAACACTTAAATTAATTTAAAGATATAATAAAGAAATTAATCAATTGTCATCACATAATTGAGTACAATTAATTAGGTGATTAAAAATGACACACAAATAAATCAATAAAAGCTGAAATATAACTAGTCCCGTAATTTGGAAAGCCAAAATGAGAATAAAATCGGAATTAGGGTCTTTCCAAATTTGAAAGGAAATATACCGCCGTGTGAGTCGTGCGTCGACGTCATTTTGGTACCAAAATCGGCGATCGACACGGGCTCCCGTGAGGTAAGCGGAAATCGATTGACGTTCCATAGTAATAATACCATGTTTATCTCGGTTTTTGGATTTATTTAATTCGTTTGTAAGCATCGTTATCTACGGGAGGCTCTTTTAAAAGTTTCAAAATTTATGATTCTAACTTGCGGTAAACTTCATGAGTGCCACTGCGAACGAATCCCATGGTGGGTTCATTCAAAATGGGGTACCATATTTCAATTATTAATTAAACGATTCCGCCAAATACTTAAAAATTGTTTGAGGCCTCAGAAAAATCTGAGGTATAAAATTTGTAGAAGATCTTCTACATACTATCACAGGTTCCAGAAAAATTATTTTTATAATTTTGCAAAAAATTTTTACATATCGAACACTTTTTACAAAGCGTTTAAACAAAACTAATTAAATCGTCCTTTAATTTGAAACCAATCTATGTTAACAAAATATAATAATACATCATCTTAAACTTGCCAACACATGTGTAAATCAATAATCAATAACATGAGTGGTTTATTCTCATCATATATTTATCCATTAAATATATGAACAAGAATAATCAAATAAAAAGTGATAAAATAAAATAAGAGATAAAATAAATAATGTAAAGCAACTTTTTAATTTGGCTCATGATGCCCTCGTGGAAAAATACTGTGGATATATGAGTATAAATGCAGAAAATCCATAATTCCGCCCAGATCTTGAGGCTTTTCTACGTTTATTATACAAAAACTTTTATATAATTCTGATATGAGCAGTACTTACTGATGCCATTGAATTAGAATTCTGAAAATCCTGCAGCTTTCAAATTCACAGTGAATTTGACACCTTTCAGCTCCTTGAATATCAGTATCTCTGGTTGGTCAGCGCCGAGGGAGAGGTTGAATCAAGAACGATTTTATGCTGGTAGCGGATGAACAAAACCAAAAACCAAATTCTTGGGAGGTGCCCCGACTGACTCCTCTGGGGTTTGATGAAATATTTTTAAAAACTTATGTCATAAGCGGCTCTAAAGTTTCCTTATATGGGGCTAGGTTGTTGATGATAAACAACCGTCTCAAGTAGCTTGACTTCGTTAACTGCATTGATTCGTTAGACACTAATGAGTTCCTTTAATGAAGTTGAACTTGACTGATCAGCTTAATTAAATAGTAATGAGTCGATATCATGTCTTTCGAGTTATTGATATCAAAAATACCGAACAATTAAATAACTATTTAGTGATTCTATTTCATTCAATCGATATTACGTAAAATGTAAACGCATATTGAAATAATTTTCTTCAATTATACGAGTTCTCTTTAATTTCATACCAGCAGAAATATAAATCGGCATCATTTGACATGTGTGTGGCCAGGCTGGATAATAGTAAGTCGTACATAATAATAATTGTTGACCAGTACTATTACCAAACGATTAATGGTAAGAACGTCAGCAATGGCTCGCCTTCATAAATTATCGCGAGAACCACTTGGCTGTGGCCTCTGATTACTAAGTTGAACACTAGATTCGATGAAAATCACATTTTAACTTAAGCTGGTAAAAATAGGTGTCTGTGATTGTCGCGGCTTGAGCTGTAAATCGATCAGTACCATTCGATTTAAACAAATATCAGTAGCTAACATCATCTAGAGGATTGTGAAAAGACTCCAAAGTCTTTTGTCTGGTGAAATTTCAAGGAATACGATCAACATCTGCATGGATTTCCTTAAATTTCGGAATTTCCCCCGAGGAATTGTCACTTTTCCCTTTTTGTTTCCCATATTCTTTTCAATTTTCTTCAAATATAATGCACAGCCTTGGTGCTTAGCGATTCTCTTTAGCTTTTTCATTTATCTAAAAGCGAGCGATAACAATATCTGCTAATTCGATTATGGCCTGGTTTTAACGTCGGGTTGCGTCGCATATTGGCAGCCTGCAATGCGTCATACGTGTCAGTCGCCCAAACCGTTGCTGCAACGCGGATTTAAATAGTATGAAATTTCACGCGCAAAATAGCATGTGGTCTACTTAAAATAGACACCAAATAGTAATGGTAAGAAGTTGGCAGAAAATGGATTAATGCGGAGCAACCCGGACAATGTTGTTTGGACGAAACTTTCTCACTTCGGCCTGTCACCAACATAACTTCTTTGGAAATTTCTTCCAATTTTACCATTTACATTTTTGAAAAAAAACATCAAATAAATAATACTTTCAACATTGATTCTCTATACCTCATCACAGCTCAATCTTTATATGTTGCTCCGGTTGTTCGATTTCATCGACTTTCCTCTGCCCTGTAAAACATAATATTGGGACTCCTGTTGTCACGTATTAGGATTTAACAGAACTCTTAGTAAGTAAATTGTGCAAATAACAATTAACATAGAAAGTAGTAAAACAAATGATAATCAAGATACAAATAGAAACAAAAAAAATAAAAAAAATTACTCTTACGTCCTAACATTTACAAATATTAAATATACTTCATACTTCCTCATTCTAACAGAAGTTAAGTTACTCCTAAAGAGATGAGTAAGACAAATGACAATTAAAGAGATGGTTGATCATATATATAGTCGCTTTAATTCGGACAGAGTGCAAACTATAGCCAGGCCTCACTGCATATCTACAAGTATACAACAAATAGACACTAACGATACCATTGCATCAAAAATGCATTTTTTCAAACTCACTTGCATCCCATCGCCATCATTGTGCTTCATTGTGTGATATTTACACATTCAATATCTCGACTTCTGCATTTATCGGAATACGTTGAGGTCAGAATACTGATATTCTCATGACATTAACATCAATTGGCCACATTGAGATCAAGATCTACAGGAAATCTCGTTGAACATTGAATCAAAATCTGCGAAATTCATATTTGTATAATTCGTGTATTTATGCTTGAATAAAATTGATGGTGTAAACCATGCTCTATTTATTTAGTTTTTTGACTCAACTAAATTTTAGATTTTGTTTCCTTGAATTTTATTTGATTTAGGCTCCCAAGGTAGTATTATGAAGAAGATGGAGAGGTGATACACTCATATTTTAATGTAAGCTTACACCTACTAAAGTTCATGTATTTCAAAAATTGGAGTATATGGGGTATCAAAGTAAATGTATAAAGATATTATTAATATCTTTATTTTCCCATCGAATTATCTCCAAGGTCAGTCATAATTAACTGAAGGGAGTATTCAATATTACTCAACCATGAAATCATTTGCATATCGGATACAATCTCAATAGATATTTTTTTGTTTTTTATTAGTTCAATCCAATGGAAAGGCTACATACATACACATGACTAACATGAATGTCAACTTCAAACTTCCACTAATATACTAAATGAAATGAAACCTAAATAATCATCACTACTTACTTATATGCGGAGTAATACATTACTAATCCGTATAAAATACAAATATAGATATTAACTAGTCTCAATTATAGCCACTTCTTCTAAAGTATTAGGGCGTAAATTTAAGATGGAAATCGTGATGACGGCTCCGTAGATTTTTTATATAAATTATATCAAAAAATTAATATTCAGATCGAAAAAAACCCCCAAACATAGTGAATAATTTTACGTTGATCAAATTTACGTAAACTACCGGAGACACCGAAGCTTTATTACAATTACAAACTCAACCTCATAGTAATCAAAATCACCTTGTCTTAAGTCAACCCGTTGACTTTGACAAAAAAATGTCATCTCGATCTCCCCAAACTACCCCTCTCCTCCCCTCCACCACCTCTCCTCCCTCCCTCCGCCGCCAATCCCTCCATCAAGCCGCCCGCTTCCTCCGCCAGGCCACCACCACCCCCTCCCCCTCGATGCTCGTCCGCGAATCCGCGGCCGAGCATCTCGAAGAACGACAAACTGATTGGGCCTACTCAAAGCCCGTAGTAATAATCGACATAGTTTGGAATATTGGGGTTGTGCTTGCTGCTTTTGTTGTTGTACTTTTGAGTTTGAATGAACGGCCTGAGGTGCCGTTGAGGGTGTGGGTAGGGGGGTATGTGGGGCAGTGTGGGGTGCATGTGATGTGTGTGGTGTTGGAATATAGGAAACGGAGGCAGCGGAGGTGGCAGACGCGGGAGGAGGCGGCGGAAGGAGGTGGTGGGGTGGGTTCGAGTGGTGGAGGGTATGTTACTTTAGCTCAATTCACTCAACAAGGGACTAGGTACTATAAATGTCCGAATCATATGTTACATTTTGTACCACACACTATTTTACCTTCGGTTAATATCATGCCACATAGTTAACTATTATTGTTAAATTAACTTTTGAATACAAATACTCCGAATAATATACTTGCCTCAATTTTAACGGAGTACATGGTATTAGTGTTGTAATGTTGTATATTCATTTTAAGTTCGGATCATATGTTACATTTTGTACGAGACTCTATTTTACCTTCTGTTAATATCATGCCACGCATTTAATTATTATAGATACTTGTTACTTAATAAAAGTACTTAGTCTAAATAATCACTATATTGATACGGAGTGAGTACTTGATATTAGTGTTGTGCTGTTGTATATTCATTTACTACCATCATTTCATAATGATTGTCTAGTTTTGGATTTCGATTGGTTGAATTTTTTGATTTTGAACTAAAAAAGTATGTTTTTTGTTTATGTTTTGTGATATTTGATGAAAATATATCAAAAGATTGGATTTTTAATGTACTTTATTATGACCATGATAATTTGGATTCGAATCTACTTATGTGTGTCGATTAAGGCGCTAAGTTCGTTAATTTTGATAATTGGAACTGAAACTAGACCATCTTTTTGGGGTGGATATAGTAATAAGTGATCGTTATTTCAAATTTATTTCCTTGTCCCAGTATTGTAATTGATAATGTTGTTGAGTAGGAAAAGGAACGTACCACATGTTCTTTTTGTATGTTTAGAGCTAATTGGGGTTGTATTTTTTATTAGCAGTGATGCCGCAAAGCATCTGGGATCTGCAAATTCAATGTTTTCCTTTGTATGGTGGTTGCTTGGGTTTTATTGGGTAGATGCCGGGCGACAATTGATTGGACAGTCCCCTCTGCTATACTGGTAGAAGTTGTTTTAGGTTCTATTTCGGTTTTGGTTTCTTTTTTATATATTGACGACACACTCTGTACAATGTAATGTTATCGCAGGCTCTGTGTTGTATTCTTGGCATTTGATGTGTTCTTTGTGGTATTATTCATTGCATTGGCCTGTTTAATTGGTGTAGCAGTTTGCTGTTGCTTGCCTTGTATAATTGCTATCTTATATGCCGTGGCAGAACAGGTATAATTTTTTTCTTAGTATTCTCTGTACGTAAGACCCCAACCATTCTTGTTACCATGTTATACTTTGAGAAAGCTGTTTCCTTAAGTATTTCCTTGGCTGGAGTAATTGTAGCTGTCTTTGCATAGTCACCTACTGGTCTTATAGTTGGTGTACCTGCAGAAATTATAAGGTCATTGTAAATCATTTCAGAAAGGTGTTATTGCTTTGACTCCATCTGTTTGTTGCTTTGCTAATGAAAGGCTACGAATCTATACGAAGAACAAGAAAACCATGATGCATGATATCTATAGTTTATAAGATTATGTCGAGTAAATAGTGGTGGTGTTGATCTCATTTTATCTGGATCTATGATGTGTAAGTTACATGTCAAGAATGACTACCTCTAGCATTATATGATTTCCCCATGTTGTGCAAGTTACATGTCATGAATGACTTTCTCTAGGGTCTACATCTTTTTACCATTGCATAATACTAATGCAGGAGGGTGCATCTAAAGAAGAGGTTGAGCGACTTGCCAAATATAAATTTCAACTAGTTGATAAGAAGTATTGTGAAGGTGAAATGCAGGAACCTGGAGGAGTAATGATTGATTGTGAAACAGAAAATTCTAGTGAACACTACCTCACTTCGGAAGATGCTGTACGTGCCATTCCTTTTATCTTATGCATATTCTCTTGAAAGTTTAAACTTTGTTCTTATTATTTTCTTCCGCCTCCCCTAGGAATGTTGCATATGCCTTTCTGCTTATGATGATGGTGATGAACTACGCGAGCTTCCTTGCTGCCACCACTTCCATTGTACATGCGTCGATAAGTGGTTGTTCATTAATGCCACTTGCCCACTTTGCAAGTACAACATTATGCAGCATTCGAACTCTACTATCCAAGAGGTTTAAAAGGATGTTAATATACGAATAAATTTTAGTATGGTTGTTAATATTATAGCTCCAGAGCAGTTCAAACCTCAATAGCTTCATGGCCATTGTTGGACAATTGTGTTTATCCATTCATAGGGTTGTAAGTATAGTCATGGTCAAGTACACAATGCTGATGTTTCAGTAGATTGAGTAGAGATGTGGGTGAAATTTTTCCCCAGATGTAATTTTAAGAGTGACAAGATTCTTGATTTATGTATACTTTTTCCTGTTATTTGTGTACCCTTCTCTGATATTGAGTATATAATGGTGTTGCTGCCTACTAGTGGTATCATTATCGATTGATTCTCTTGCAGCAAGCCCTGCATGAACCAAGTGTGTGATTCAAGCCATCAACTGCTATACCATTATTTTCAAGATGTTTGGCTATTTTATGAATCCTCATCAAATATTTATGTATAGATGCAGATATAAACAAACTGTGATTTAACAATTACCAGAAAACAGTAGCAAAAGTATGTGATCTGACAAGTTTCTTGTCAGTGTTATTCTTAATCATTGAAGGTAAAACATCATAAGATATACAGGATCCCTTGGACCTGCTAAAATTTCTAAACATGTTCAAATCACCTCCTGAAACCTACTTGCTTATTTATCTTCAGAAGCTTTGGATTGGTAACCCCATGGATTTTGACTTGCCCATTTCCACTGATCCCTGCACATCTCTTCAATTCCATACTTTGCCCTGAGAAAGAAATTGCAGTCAAGAATGTAAGATTGGGGCCTTTTTTTTTTTCAGAGGGAGAATGTTTTATAAGACCCCTCTGTGGATCGAACCCAAGACCTCTCATATGGAGACTTGGGTGATAACCATTAGGCTAGAAGCCTTGGTTATCAGATTGGGGCCTTTGTTTATGCTAGATATCATATACTCGAAACAGATAAATGACGAACCAAGGCGTGTTAGAATGCATCTTTAAGGAACTCGATGGGAATTACAACGTTTAGAAATTTATGCTGGTTATCTAACAGTGATCAGTTTTCTCTTTGTTAAGATAAGTTTAAACGTAATCATGAAAAGTATGGATTGACCCCTCCATGGACTTCGTGTATGGAGGGATCTTTCATGAATTGAGACAGGCACAATAATCGATTAAATAACACAAGTATTGGACATCTTACTTCCATCCAAGTTCTTCTTGACTTTTTCTTTTGTTGTATTGCCATAGACAGCTGCATGCATCTCCCTGGTCTTCTGGGACACAGTTTAATAGGTATTTTCTTGCCAGAAAAAAAAGAGATATAAGGATTAGAAGTACATGTCCTATTACCCCCATTTCCAGTACTGATGTACCACAGCCAGTGCCCAAGTTGTAAGCAATACAACCTAATAAATATAAAGATGAACAAGATATGATCAATCAAAATCCTGTAATGAACAATAACTTGGAAAGTATTGGCAATAAAAAGACCACTGTTGGTGTACAAATTATATTCAAGAGAATTTTATCATGAGATGAAAGAAAAAAAGTGGAAAGAAGCTTGCAGCATCGAAGCTCATAAAGGGCATGCTTAATAACCTATATCACTTCTTGCAAGGAGTTTCTGAAGGGCAGCGATATGACCATCCGCTAGATCCATAACATGGATGTAATCTCTTATCTGCAAAATGGCATTAAATAAAATCCCGAATGGAACTCCAAATCTTCATTCTATATATCTACTCTTGTCAGATAGAATTAAAGCCATATGAGCTCTGGTAATGAACTCCAAATCATCATTTTATTTATCTACTCTTGTCAGAGACTTATGAGCTCTAGTAATGATAGCTCAACACTCCATAGAATTAGTTTCACCCATGTATCATTCGCTTGAATAAAATGAAACGACTAATGATAATAACATAAACAAAATTGCATACCGCACTACCATCAGGTGTGGGATAATCATGACCATATACATTCAGCTCAGGCAATCTACCGACAGCAACTTGTTGTATGTATGGCATGAGATTATTCGGTATGCCCTTGGGGTCTTCTCCTAGCTTACCACTCTCATGGGCACCAATGGGGTTGAAATATCTTAGCAAAATAATATTCCACTCTGCATCTGCCGAATGAATATCTCGAGCAAGGTCTTCAAGGATCAGCTAAGAGGAAAGAATACAATTACAGGCCATAGTCAATTTCAAGTTACCAATCTTAAGAAGGTTCATAAATAAGTAACACAAAAATGCAAATTATCATCTATTTTTTGGATACCTTAGTACGTCCATAAGGACTCACAGCCCTCAAATTAAAGTCTTCAACACATGGAATCTTTTCTGGTTGACCATATACGGTTGCAGATGAAGAAAAAACCAACTATAGAAATACAGATATGTTGCTCATGTTAGCAGAGGTAAGAATAAATAAGTTTCAGCAGCAAACAAAATTGTGCATTATGTCAGAAATCAGAATAGATGGAAACATCTAATCTTAAAATTCTTACTTTAAGGTTTATGGTTAAGGATGCAAATATCATTTGCAACTGCATGGCATAATCTTTAGCCAGACAAAGACAGCAGTTCTCATGTATAATTAGCAACAAGAGTAGCTATAGCATTGAGTAGAACACGTCCTCATGTTAGATAATTCAGTTCTCTTATGTATCTCTATTCTTTCTTGTGGAGGTTCAAAAAGAGACAGAAATTTGGCAACATGTATGTCGAAATGCAAAGAGAGAACTCAGACCTTCTTACAGTTGTATTTCTCCATGGTTGTGTACAAATGGATTGATCCAATCAGATTATTATCATAGTAACGAAAGGGATAAGCAACACTCTCGCCGACAGCTTTACGCCCGGCAAAGTGGATGACAGCATCAAACCTATCATCAATTTGACGAACCTTGCATCAGTTTATCAGATCATAAAATAAATGCAGGAAAAAAGGCATCAGAAAATTAAGAACCAGTGGTATACTACAAAATGATTCACTTCCAGTTAATTATACCAACTGCAAAAGCATCTATTAAGCGGCTCAGATTTCTTCATTAATCCCCGGCTAATTTATCTAAATAATACTCCGTAAGACTATGCATGTCTTCAAGACTATTGAAGCTATGCTCATATCAATCATAGTAAAGGTTGTAAAATATATACTCACTTATACTTAGAAAATAACTCCTCCAAATCATCCTTGTTCCTGATATCACCCTGCAAACAAATTAAAAAGATTGTCATAATATGAAAGTTCAAGACACCCTATTACTACATAGTGCATACATAAATGCACATAACTCAAACACCCAAAAGACCAATTCTTTAACAACACCCTGCTAAACCACAAGAAATGCTGGTTCACATATGTCGCAATCAGTGGCCAAACCATTATGTCACTGTGACAAACGAATTAATACAAGAAAATTATAAAAAATATTGGGGAACGAACCACATAATTTCTTTTTAAAAATACGGAGTATATAATAAAATTTCATTTTTCAATAGTAAACATCCATCTCTCGAAAAAATAAAGTATACCCCTCCCTAGTTCAACCACAAGTCACAATAACTTGTCCCCACAACCAAAAAACTACTACGGAGTTTTTTTTTGTAAGACTGAAATAAAACAATGTCCCAATCACAATTTTCAGTTCCACAGAACCTATATCCATACCAAATGGAAATTAAGATTACATTGGATTCCGAAACAATCCACTATTATGAAAAATAAATTGTTTGCCACACAATCACCTATTATGAAACGGAACCGAGATATTATAATACTAATATATCCATACCAAATGGAAATCAAGATTCTGGGACAATTCATCCCCTGCTAATTCCCTAACCCTGAGAATTGCCTCCTCAACAGCATTAACAAGATTATCTATAACAGTAACAATAAACCCTTCTTTTAGCAGCTGCAATACTGTGTGAGTCCCTATAAATCCAGCCCCTCCAGTCACCAAAATCCTCTTTTCAATTGTCATAATTAAATTAAACCAAATCAAATTCAATAACAAGAAAATAACAAAAATTTAATATTTTTATCCAATATTTATAAAAAATGTAATCTTTTTATGAAATTTGTAGTCAAGAAGAATAAAATTTATAAGGGGGAGAAGGATGAGCAAAAAATGGGAAAAGGGGTTTGAGCAAATTAAGGTAACTGTTGAAAATGGAAGAAATCTTGGTGAATTAAGTAAAACCGTCACACTAACGACGAGTTTCAAGATTGGATAATTTTTATAAAGAAAAAGGTGAAATCGTCATGCTAACTATCCCAAAAAAAAAAAAGTTATGGATAGTTGTATAGTGTCCCAAATAATGTACATATTGTGATAAGAATGGAAATTGTGATAAGAATGGAAATGAATGTTACAAAGATGGCATGATTAGGGGATGAGATAAAGATGATGACAATACTATTGGGTGGGGTTGGTTTTAGCTTTTAAGCAAAGAAATATATGGATTTGAGGATTTGATTGTTATCTAAACAGTGTGTTGGCATGGGCATGATTAGATAGAGGGTGGCAGAGCATAGGGAATTGTACCATCTTGTGCTAGATTTAGTCAAATTCTTCTAGCTAATGATTGCACAAGTCATTTTTACTCTTTTGTATTTTGTATTTTATTTTATTTTATGTGTAAGATTGTTACTCCATTCGTCACATAAAGATTATCATATCACATAAAAATTATCAAATGACGAGTTAAAGTAAATCCATATTTAAAAAATGTACGTAAAAGTTGGTCAAATGAAATGTAAAAGAAATAATCTTAAGGAATAAGTATTGTATTTGATGTGATAACGATAAAACATACAAGAATAAAATTCTGATCCATTGCTAGTATATGATTTGCTATTTCCTATCTTAATTCCTTTATCACCGTTAAATAAACATAAACCGACATTCTTCTGTGGATAATATATTTTGATGAAAAATGGTGATTATTTCAACCATTTTAAGAAACATTTATAATATTCAAAAATGATTACAATAAAATATGAAAATATTTTAACAATAAATTTAATAATATCACTGATATTTGCAGATTTCGAATAAAAGTGACAATTATCCCCGTTGCTAACTTGTAAAAAAAGAAAAGAAAAAACTTTACTCATCAACAAATCAAATGTCAGAAATATTTAGAATTAAGTATTGACCTGATAACTGGCCTACCATCGGGACCTCACCTAATAACTATCTATAGTAATGATCATCCTTTGATATTTAACTATCATGGAACTCGGAGCAAGAACCGGCCTGACAAGAACTGGGCTTGGGATAACCTAGTGGTATATAAAGAAACCTAAATCCCTAAACCTAATTCATTATCTTATTTCCGCTTCCCCTATCGCCTTCGCCTCTGCCTACCCTATTCGCTTCATCCTAAACCTAATTCACTATGTTATGTAATGTTTGTTTCGAATTAGTTGATATTTTTGTTGATTTTTATTTCGATTTGCTTCGAATCCTTCGATATTGACCATTTCTTCATCGATTTAGGTATGTCTGTATATTTTCATTTAAAAACATGTTTTGATTTAGTATTATTTTTAAAATTGTTTGATTTGGTATTATTAAAAAACATGTTTTGGTATTATTTCAGTTCTTTTTAATTTCTCGGTATATACGATGCTTTTGTTTTTGGTGTTATGTAATTAATTTTAAAAAGTGTACAATTTTGGTAGTTAGGTTTTGAATTAAGGATTTTCGAGGGTAAGGATTTTAATAGGGACTTAATTAGATTTTTTTTATTTAATTAAATTACCAAGGTTTTAATTTTGGAATCAATTTCTCGCTAGGGTTTACAACTAGTGATTCTAATTTAGGTTTACATAACAGGTCATCAATTAGAAATTTACAATTAGAAATTCAATTGTGGCTTCATAATTGTGTGGTCATTGAATCTAGGGGGTTTTCATAAATTAGGATTCAATTAGATTTATAAATTAGGTAATTAAATTAGAGCTTACAATCTTAATTGTGGTTTACAATTGTAGATAATTTTGAAATTGTAGGATTTACAATTACGGATCCAATTTAGGCAATTTGAATTTAGGGGTTTTAATTAGGCTTATAATTATGATTCACCATCGTAATTCAATTTAGTGGGTAATTTAATTAGGGTTTTCAATTAGGTTAATTAAATTTTTAATTTTTAATTGGAAATTTCCAATTTTAATGTTGGTTTTGTCAAGTAAATTTTAATTTTTACTGCACTAATTAGGTACTGAGTTAGTTGTAAATTTGTAATAAACCAACACTTTCTGTCAATTTTTAACATCTTTTCTCAGATTCGTCCTCTGCCTCCCAATTCTTCCATGGATAAAACAGCACGACGACGAGACTATCGGGGAAATAGAGATTGGGAGTTTCAGATAATTATAGTCCAACGCTTAATGGGTCAACCGTCAGCCGACGACATTCTCGTCAAGAAATTGACGACCCAATACCCAAAAGACAACGCTTAATCGTCATACGGCAGCGTACGCTGAATTTGAAAATCCAATGTCCATAAAGAGATGAATCTTATCGTTGTAGATGATACAAAAATGGAAATGTAAATGGTATGAAATATATTCTATGATATGAGGTATCATAAAGATTTAAATGCCAAAAAATTAGACAACCGTTTTAAAAAGAAAGTCGAACTATAGTCACGCGAGAAAATACCATCTCAATCTACTTAATTTCAGATATGGAGGCCTGGAGTTATTGTAGAACATTCTGTGAAGGTCAAAGAGCTTGTCAAGCCATATGATTTTAGAAATTTTAGTTACGGTTGCCTTTTATGATAGAAGATTGCATTTAATAAAGTTTCGTGAGTATATCCTTGGTATATTAGGATAACTAGACACACCGCTGCTAAGGATCAGGAGACTTTTTATCTTGGAAGAAAAAATTAAGATAAAAAGCTATGTCTTTTAATAGGATTGCTCAATTAACGATCCGCGGTGGCTCGTGGGCAAAAATTGTGCGCGATCACATCGTCCCATTACATCATGTTAAATGGCACCCTACAAGAGAGTTCTAGCTTTTACTAATGTACCTCCCTCTCATTCTGGGAGGTTATTTAGAGAATCAGTGGGAAGTGGTGATGGATGATTGGCATATTAGGCAAAAAGTAGTATCCATTTCTGTTGATAATATTTCAACAGTACTCTTATTTAGATCAAGGTCGATTTTAGTAAATAGATCGAACTCATTTCGGTTAATAAACCGTCAGGAGAAGAGTTAGTTCTACTTGCTAGTTCAAGAATGGACTGAGGCAATCATCACGTGGTTGATAAGGTTAAAACGGAAAGTAGGTATTTGTCAATTCGAGGCTGATGTAAAGCATTTAAAAGATGTTGACTGAAGTTAGCAACTTCGAGTAAAATGTTAGTATTGGAACCAGATGTAGCCTCACCTGTTGATATTGTTCACCGCTTACTTGGCAGCCAAAATTGTATTTAATTCAGATACGCAGAAAATGGTGCATTTATTAACAATTACTTGGGATTCGATCCTGCTTCAATTGGATCGTCATTTATGATATAAAAGTTCTCGACGATTTATTTTATGTTACCAGATAATTAGTGGCACTTCACCCAACCTGTGAAATCAAGCTTAGCCGAGTTTTATAAGTTAAGGTGCTCTGGATCAAGAATGTGAAAGTCCCTTAATCAACACTTAGAATACTTGCAACGAAACGAAGTTTAAATATTGCTAAATATTTATTGCAGTAATCTCTTGATCTCCATTGGGGTCAAGGCTGATCCAAGGTACCTTAATCATATTACCAATGATGACTTAATATTCCTTGGAGGGGTTATTTCAGGTTGCCTTTTATGTATTTGTGTTTCCTATTCCGTATTTGTTTCCTATTTTCCTGCTCAGATTTGCCTAAAAGCGGTCGCTTCTTATTATACATTTATGGTAACTATAATGTCATACGTCATATGCTATTTCGAGTTATTTTGCGTGATCCCCGTAACGGTCTGCCTGTGTGGGCCTCCCCTCGAGGTTGGGACCGCCATCAACTCAATAATCGAGTCACCAACCATTTGATAAATAATAAAAATGACTTCATTTAACGTGATAGAAGGATGCATTAACCCATCGAAGTAATCAAACCAACACAACAACCGAAAAGTAATAAAGAACATCAAACAACGGGTTTTACAACTTATAAAGACAACAATAATTATTATGTACAACAAAAACTCCAAAGAAGATAAAAGTATGACTGTATTGAAATTTCGCCATCGCCACCTCACGGGTACGCAATGCATTCTACTAACGCATCTCATCATCCCGCAACAACCTAGGCATAAACGTCCGCCTATATGAGTTAGGAGTCGGCCTATGAAGAGTGAATACAAACAATGCTGGGTAATCCACCACTATACAAACAAGGATAATTCAAGCCCATCTATTTAACGCACTATAAGACCCCAAGAGTTATATTTTATATGCTGAATTTCTGACAAGACAAATCTTTCCTTAGCTATTTCTCCTAATACCAACAAACCCACATTCACGCTCACCAAACTTACTCACAGTACACCTTAGTCACAGGAGATATCTCTCTATTTGTTATCCTTCTTAAGTACAACTAATTCCCGATATAATATACAACTCTAACATACAACAACTCAACATTCATAACTCAGACATACCCACCAAACATACAACATCACACCAAACCTACACAACTCAACCAATTAATCTTACCAATTTTGGGTACATTCTAATCATAGTCATACACCTCCTAGTGACATCTCGAATGTTTATCATAAGAATTCCAAATCAAGCTTCCTTATCTTAATACAATTGAAAGCAACATATGTCTTAAATCAAGATAACCTAAGTACGAATTATCTCCCCAAATTCTTCATTTAGTATACGGAACTTATTCACCTCAATGGTATCAACGTCGTGGTTAGATCATAACTTATATACTAACACATTTGAATCCAATTTTCCACCATATATAAAATATCATCAACATCATCAGTGATTAGTACTTAACTTCGGTTTATACTCTATACCTACCTGCTCATTCAAAAGTTATCCCATCCATTAACCAAATCCATATCTATACAGTATATCCCAAAAAGATAGTAATGTCGGAAAGGCTACAACGGAAAGTAAATACTGTGATCTCTTTAATACAAAATAATTTTCACCGGCTGGCTAGTTAAACCGAAATGAAACGCAACAATCAACACACGCTGACGCAGACAACAAAACGAATCTGTGAATAGATATAGTAGTCACCATGAATAAATATGCATAGGCCTACCTAATAAGGTCATATCATAAAAATTCCAGCAGATTTATATCAGATACGATGTAAGGTACATAACATTATTCAACTTAATATCTTACTATTAAGTCATTAGCAATTTCATTATCTTTTACGTGAAGTTCATAAATCTACCAGCGTAATATCTCCAAGATGATGACAATCAACAATAACATACATACATCGGGGTAAGCAAAAGCATCAGAATACGCAACAACCAAATGGTCTTACTCTATCAACTAAACAATGATCGACATCACAACTCAAATAACTAGTCAACTCAAGAACACAATCCAACTCCACAACATAACAACTCAACAACTCTATCAATTCAACCACTCTACAAACTCAATATAAGTCCGGATTTCTGCCAAATTAACGCGTGATAATCAGTCCTCAACTCCGTAGGAGAAACTTATGCCCGTCGATTAAGCTATCTAATCGTAACGAGGTACTGGAAGCAAATTACCTAATCGTAACGGAGTACCAAGAAATTCACTGACAATAACCTAACAAACACCATCAACTCATATACAACTCTTCCTAATACGACTCAACAACTCCTCAATACACCTATACAACTCATGAGACCACAGTATATCAAACCTGAACAACTCAACCTTTAATAACGCATATTCAAATATATAATTTAACACAATATCACATATATACACATACACATATCCGTGAATCAAATAATTAATAACACCCATGTAGATAGATACTCACCTGGGTTAGCAATAAAACGTCCATTTAATCGATTCAAGTGTCTTCCATGCCCGCCTAACTAAAACACTTAAAAATACAATTACTACTCTCAATAAATCAATTTAATCCCATCTTAATTAAATTCGACTTTTCAACCCATTTTAGTTTGGCTAAATTAACAAACTTAAGAAGTATAGATTACTAATTATGTTTCAATGACAATTAAAAATGACCACTTCAACTATTCACTAAATCCCATAATCGCCAACACCTTAACCAAAAGAATAACATTTTCAAATCAAATTCAATCAACCAAATTTTCAACTTTCCAACTAACTAAACCCATTTCTAACAATCTTATCCTCAAAACCCAATTACTACCTGCCAAAACTCAATACAAAAACTAATTTCTAAACATAATACCTCCAATATAGTAAAATCCAAATTTGTTTTTAAATATTGTTCATCTTAAACAACTATATTAATCTCCAACAACATACTTTAAGATTTACATTTTTCTTCAAAAAAAGTCAACGAAAGTCAACTATTCATCTCAACACATTTCAATTCCATGTTAAGTAATATTTGTCACTTTAATACCACAATTCAGTTTATTTTATAATTCTATACCATTTTAAATCCCCAAAACTAAAGTCAACTCAAATCAAGTTGAGACATCCTCAAAAAACATCAAGAAATATCATCAAACTCCTAACTTTAACTCAAAGACAACTAATTTACAGTCAAGAATCCTCAAAGATAGTTAAGAGGGATTTAAAAATCCAAAAGTCAACTCCAAGAAACTCAATAAATACTCAAAAAGAACTGGACCTTTTTACCTTGAACTGAAGAGACGACGAGGAGAAACTCAGTTAAATTCCAGGACCAAAGTCATGGTAATTTCAGCAGAAACCTGAGAAAGAATTAAAGGGGGAGACGTTGGCCTCGGGCGAAAAGCAAGGTCGATAGTCTTTTTTTCCTTTTGGGCCTCGTCAGTGTACGTAGCTGAAATGGATTGGCCCACCATTTTATGAGGCTTAAACCCGACGTTTTTAATTCACCCATACCTCCTCGCTTTACTTATCCTCGACAACCAACTTCCAAACAAAGAACATTTGTACCTCTAAATTCCTATATCACCCAACTAATATCATTATCATTCGACTAAATCTTTAAAATCCTAAATACCTAAACGTTTCCACTAACCTTAATACCAATTTGTTGTATCACAACTATTCAGTCTCTAATTTTATTTCTCCTCTAAATAATCCACCGAAAGCAAACTATTATACTATTATAGTAATATTAGTACGGAACGGGTTATTACATATCCATTTGCATATTATGTCGTTGCCTAATCGATCTATTCCAGTTACAACCGCGTTGTTTCCTATTCACATGTCATTATGATTATGGTAACTATAATGCCACATTTACATGCCATTCCGAGGTTATTTGCCATTTGCATGGCTCTAGCTTTGCGCTTTATTTAATTTATGTCAGTATTTATTAATCTATTATAATGCCAATGCATTTACATGCTACAACTATTATGAGGTTATTTATGTGTTGCCTATTAATCACCAGATGGGTATTTTCCGCGAGGTTATTTGTGCCGCCGTTGTTGCCTATCTCGCTTAGTTACATATTCTCAGATTTATGGTAACTAAAAATACCAACATATTATAGTATCATGAGGTTAATCTTATTGCCATTTCCTATGGGTTAGGTATAAAAATGGATTTCATTAGGGTTTATCCATTCTGTATCCTAAACGGGTGGATGAAGCAAAATGTATCGCTTAGAATTGTTTTAATAAGTTATCCTCCTGTTTTGCCTATGAACAAATTTACAACAATGTTGGCCCTCAAAATTCTAAATACCGCAATTATCATGTCAGGATGTTCCTGATTGGTGAAAAGAACTTTGTGTCGCTCCTGAAACTGCCAAGGAATTAGTAATACTAAATCCGATTCGAAAGTGTTATTTGGGAGAAAGTTCCATCGAATGTACCGAATGGATTAAGTTTGATGCATTAATTTCGTGGATACACAAAGCCAAATATCCTATTCTTTCTAGAATGGCAAAACATACTTCTATTCCGTTACAACCGCTGGTTCGAAATCGACTTTAGTTCGGCAAGCGAAAGTAATTGATCCTAAAAGAGGAATCTATGAAACGGCAACGGCTTGTGATGCTTTTTTCGTGAAGGTGATCGCGCAGCAGATGTATGGATCAAGAAAAGGTCGACAAAGCATCAAGCGAACATTATCTCTACGTGTTTTATTATATTTTTGGTATTCTAAATTGATTTAAGTTCTGCTTCTCTTCTTGTGTAACTTTAAAGAATCAATGGATGACCCTTTGCAATATCATTTTGGTGAGGAAAATACAACTATTTAAATTAATTTGATGAAATTTTTCTACTGGTACTTAGTACTTAAATGTAAAAGATTTGTCCAACTATTTTATGGATGAATGTCAGAGTTTATACTACAACTACATTGTTTTTAGTAGCTTATATTTTATAATTTTGCCACGATGAAAATGCTCTTTAGGCAACTTAAGTAATTTTTTTGTTAGTGTTGAATTATTTTAGATGGATACTTTTCGGTTTTGAAATTGGATACTTTTTCTGGGCCTCGGGTTTCTTTGGATTACTTTACTCGGTTTATTCGGTTTTGAATACTAAACCGGGTGTACCGGTTATCCGCCCGGTTCTAATAGGATCGGTTATGGTCCATTTTTTTTTCAATTCGAAAATAACCGGCCCGGCTTCCTGACACCCGATAGTTTTACCGGTGGACGTGGTCCGCCAGAATCGGATCAACCTGGCCCTGTGAATTTGCGACTACCAGTTCACTATGGAATCCCACCACCTTTGATGCTTCAGATTATTCCTCCTCTCATTCGCTTCAACAGTTACGCCATCGAAAAATAATATTATACCCGATAGTGCGTTTTACTCATATATCAAGTTTAATAGTCATATAACCTTTGTTTTATCATGATTAAGAAAGTGAAAATTTCCTTGAACAACGAGTATATTATCATGATACTGTATAATAATCCTTCTATTAGGGATAAAAAGAAAGCTGACTAAAAATGTGTATCAACATTTGATCTAGTTATCTAAATTTTAAATTATGCATAATATTTATGAATAATGGTGCATGGATTAATTGGCTTATACAAATAACGCAGAATAACATCGTGGATCCAATAAGAGTTTCACATGTTTATTTCTTAAAAAATTGCAGATAATAAACCAATATTTTTAGTTGTCTACGTAATTATTTATCCTTACACTTACATCGCCATTAGGACTTAAATTTAAAACATTCATAATTTTATAAGGAAAACATAACATGTAAGTTATAAGTTATTGTGACCCATGCCAAATAATAAATTTAGCATCTTGATAAATTTAATTCCAAACAAATTAAATTGTAAAAGTCAAATTCAATATGATTATCCCAATTTATATACTATATGCATTTTATCATTTTTCATATACAACATAATATTTATCAATCAAACTAAAGTTGGAATTGTGTTTTTATTTTAAGGCTAAATTTCATCTAGTCAGCTGAACTAAATGAATCATTTTAAATAGGCACCTGTTGTGGTACTGAATATTTCAAATAGATACTTGAAGATGATTTTTTGTACTTGAACTTTTGGAAAACATATTTTTAGCACCTGAACTCCACTATTAGCATGGAATATTATAAAGCTTGGATTAAAATGAAGGTGGTGAGGTGGGTTGATCTATTTAGGGGATTAACGTATTTTTGGCACTTGATGATGTTTTATTTGATTTTTAATTAATTAAAATTGATTAATGTATTAAATATTAACCCAATTAAGTGTTTGTTATTTAAAAATGATGTATAAAGTGTAATATATTTAAAATGTTTGTTTTAGTTCTTTATGTTTTAAATCATATAGTAGAAAGATATTTTCCAAAAAGTTCAAAAGCTTATTTGAAATGTTCAGACTACAAGCGCTATTCAACGACATTCGCTAATTGGTGGCCTATACGAATTTAATCATTTTAAAACAAATAATACACATGCAAAAATTATAATCTTCAATGGAATAATATACAAATTATTCTTAATAACGGGGACCTTATCCTGCCGAAGTCGGGTAATCTCAATAGCATGTAAACCATATCCAAATTAACGTTAAAACTTACTATTCCAGCAAAACTACGCGACACGCCTGATCAAAGAAAGTCATCAGAGGAAATCCGAATTCACTGCAAATCATAGATATATATATATATGCTATTACATATATATAATCTATCTAGCCTTCTCGAACTTTATCGAACCGGCACGAACTTTCTAAATTCTCTAAGATAATCAAACTCAATGCTTTTTTACAAGATGCTCACCTTACTTACTCAATAAATTTATCGATAGTTATCGAGTATTCTCACACTTTAATTCGAAATATTGAGTCACTTTATTTGATTGAAAGCGACCGATTCTAAACCTCATCATTACGAAGAATATCCCAGACTTTAAGTAGTAATCGAGATATATTGAGTATTTAATTGTAAGGAGATCTTTCTAGTTTCTAGTTTCTAGTAGTTGAGGTCAACAACCCATCTCATTTGTCTAAAACCTCCCTAATCAGCAAAATCCCCCTTCTCCATCTCCTCTGCTGACGTCATCGCTTCAATTTTCAATCGAGGCTAAGACCAAAGCATCACAGCTAGTTGGTAATTTCCAATTTCCAATTTTTTTAATCAATTTTTTTAATTCAATTATTAAGTTTTTATTTTAAAATTTAGTTTTTATTAAATTATCTAATTTTCTACTAATTATTCATTGATTAAGCAGGTTTTGTGATTTGGTTTTTTTAATTAGAATACTAATTTTGTGTTTTTTTAGTTGTATTTAGTTTTGTAATTAGTTTGGAGTATAATTTATGTATAAATGCGGTTTAATTTTATTTTTTTCAGTAATAAATATAAGTGCTTAATAGTTTCTGAATATTTTGTCAAAAAGATTATCTAGTTGTGAATTTTGTTAGTTTTTTGAATTCAGGTATTTTTATGTATGTTGTATTATATTTGGTGAAGATAGTATTTTTAGTGTAATTTACTATTAAAGTGATAATTTTGACATGAATTGAAGTTATGTGTGTCGATTATGACTATGAATTTTGTTAATTTTGATCTTTGAAAATCAAAGTACATAATGTTTTGGGATGGTGGTAGTGATACAACTCGGCCCTCTTGATATTATGGTTTAATCAAGTGTATGATGCTGATTACGTAGTACTTGGATCGAGGAAAAGAGTGGAACGATGTAGTATCTGCACTTTGTATTGACTGATTTGCTGTAAATAGAGGGGTAACGGGTAATATGACTCGTGAAGACGTGATCTTTAGGAATGGATATGCGGTTAATGGTACCGTGAGGAAGTGGTGCTTTCGATAAATGGATATATGTTCCCTTCTTGTTTTCTGTTGAAGTATATGGATACAGCATTCGTCACAACAAAAATTGACTTCTGTTCTCTATTTGGAGATATACAAACTAATGAATTCGAATTCTGATGTATGTTTTCCATTCTCAATTCATATACTGCCTAGTCTTGTATATATGAGCTCAATAACTGAGTATGCTGACATCAACATGCCCAGTGCCTCTGAAGAGGCTCCCGCTTAACAAGGTGGGGGTTCAGATAGTCAGCAGCCTTACCCCTTTGTTAACAGGGAGGCTGTTTCCTAATAGACTTAAGAGTGAAGTCCAAACACTATCTACTACTGTACTTCACAATAGATAATAAGCTTAGGTAGTGTGATGAACCATTTGACAAATTCTATTCTATCCTAGAGTTGGACAATATAAAATATTTGACTCCATAGTACATGGAAAAATAAGATGTGCTGACATTTTAGTTTATTACATTACATTACATTTATTTTTCTTGTCTGTCCTTACATACTTCATATTGGACATCCTCTTTCCTTTTTAGTGTGGCATGCAATACACTATTAATGTTTTTTCCTTTTTTATGAGTAAAATCTAAATTTCTTGGTGTGCTGCTACCAGATGGGATCATTGCAGGAAAGTTTAGACAGGTTCAAGAAGCAACAAGAGAAATGCCAAACAACACTTACCAGTATAGCTCCCAGAGCTGGAGCGACGAGGGGTACTCCTCCAAAGCACGCATCCTCAATGATGCCCAATGCAAAATCCACGGCCCCTGCAGTGAAGTTCTCAAATGATACAGATAGGCTTCAGCATATTAACAGCATAAGGAAGGCTCCTGTGGGAGCTCAGATCAAGCGTGTAATAGACTTGTTATTTGAGGTATGCTTCTTGTACTTCAGTTCTTCACTATATTCTTTTTTCACATTATAAAGAGAAATGGATGTGTTAAAAAGTTTCTTCCTATATCCCATAGTATAATTTTTCTACTATTGGTAGGATTTTGTACTCCACACATGGGTATTTTGTGCAAGGGTTTTATGTTGTTTGCTTTTGATGGTGTTGCAAAATGCATAGAATAGCTTAAACTCTGAACCTATCAGGTCATTTTATGCTTGCCCTTGTATAAATCACCTTGAGCCTTTTGAAGCTTTTATTCTCTTTGGCTCCTAAATCCTTTGAAGCACTCAGTTGTAGTCGTAGATTGTGTGAGGACATGGAATAAAAATCTAGCAGCATTTATTTTGGTGTTATGTGATGACTATTCGAGGATGCATTAGCAATAGAGACTGAGTTGTGTGTCTGTAGCCTTGACGTGCTGTTCCAGTATTGCTCTTTTTTATGTATTAAGTTTAACGCCTTACACTCAAACACCAGACACTACAATTCTGTGATGGGAAACGGAATCACTTATATTTACCATGTTCGATCTCATGTTGTGTTGTTACTATCCTGTATATGTTTGTTTTTAGGAGACCTTTGTTTGTTTGTCCTTGATACTTCTCTAAAACTCAAAATATTACATTTATTATGCAGACTAGAAAAGCTTTCACACCAGAGCAAATTAACGAAGTTTGCTATGTGGATATATTAGCAAACAAGGGTGTTTTCGACAGTTTGAAGAATAACCTTAAAGTGCATTATGATGGGAAAAGATTCTCATACAAGGTAATTATCACTTGAAGACTTGGAAGGGGCCAACCTATTAAGACAATTTACCCACAGTTGAACTTCGATCTTTTTCTCAATTGTTACTCGTACTTAATAGTAATATGACCTCGCAGTCGAAGCATGCTCTGAAGAACAAGGACCAACTTCTCATCTTAATTCGAAAATTTCCGGAGGGAATAGCCGTAATTGATTTCAAAGATGCATATCCAACTGTGATGGACGACTTACAGGTAAATTGACCTTTTATATTAGTTTAATTGGTTTACAACGTGCATAAGCCCCTCTTGTAGTTCACAGTTGCACCGAACCCCACTTTGTTGGTTAATGTTAGAAAATGTACTTGTCCCCTCGGTTAACATGTTTAAGGGGGTTTCGAACAACTTCGCAAGAGGTGTGGTGGTTGATGCATTGTTTTTCAGTATTTTAAGGGGGTTTGGAGTAACTTCCCAACATATGTGCGGGTTGATGCATTGTCTTTCAATATTTAAGGGGTTTGGAACATGAAAGGGTAACTTTTTGTTATATGACAAGGGGGAGTCTACTTACCTTATCATGGATCACTCGTCTTTTGAACCCTTCTAACTTCCCTGCACTGCCTTGAAATACAAAAAAGAAAAAACATAGAAGACTTTGTTAGAGTGCCAAACAATGATGGTATTTGGCTAAGCTTTTACTTAGTCTTCTACTAAAAGGGGTCAGAGTTGGAGCTTTTTATGTTAAGCAAGTGTATGAAAAAGAACTCCAGGACAGCGGACACAAGCCATCTAATGTTTTTAAGTGTCCCAAGTAAGGTGTGAAAGCATTTCTATGGTTCCATCTTTTATGTAGGCTTTGAGAGCTGCAGGCCAAATTTGGTTGCTATCAAATTTCGACTCTCAAGAGGACATAGCCTACCCAAATGACCCGAGAGTAAACATAAAGGTGGATGACGACTTGAAACTTGTCTATCGAAAGATGGAGCTCCCTCGTGATATGCTTGATATTGAGAGGGACCTCCAGAAGAATGGCATGAAACCATCTACAAACACAGCAAAGAGAAGGGCGGCTGCACAAATTCATGGAATTTCACAAAAGCCGAAGGCCAAGAAAAAGAAGCATGAAATTGGCAAGAGAACAAAACTCACTAATCGCCATCTTCCCGAGCTATTTAAGCAATAAGCATTTCACTTTACTGAACTTCATATGGCCAGTAGAGGCCCTGGAGCTTAAGCTTTCTGAAGTTTTTTGAATGTTTGCTTTGTATATTGAATCTTAGGCGACTTACCCTTGTTGGGTATAAGAGACTTCATACTGTTTGTTACTGAATCGAGACGAAAAAGTTTCAGTAAAAAATGTGGGAAATTATATAAAAGTATTAGATTATGGTTGAAACCTCTGGTAAAATTATGTTGTGATTATCCAAATTATATACGTAGGACATTTCACTTTTTTAAAAACAATAATTTGAATTTCATACATTGAAAGGGCGGTCAAATACTCACATCTATAATTCATAATCTCCCAAAGATAGTAAGCTAGCCTTCATTGAAAAGTTCAAACTTAAAAGTTTTTTTTGTTAGATAGCGCATAAAAAAGATAGTAAGCTAGGTTTTTTTGTTAGATAGTGCATAATAAAGATAGTAAGCTAGCCTTCAAGATTATTACATAGCATCAAATGAAATTAGTAATGATGTTTTGGCCTCCTAGCTTATTAAATGCCAACGGCCTCAGTTTTTGTATTCTCATTTAGGTTCCCTAGTTTTATATTAATTGTCGGAAGTTAGGTCCCTTAACATAAAATAAAATATCTTATTGACTATTATACCTTCCATATTTTTATATCATTTTTTTATTAATTGCTAATAAAAATTATTTTATTTTATTTTATTACATTTACACTTTAACATTTTTTAAATAATTTAGCTGACTACTAATCTCAAATTTATTCATAATTTCTACATTTATTACTTAAGAAATAAAATGGGATTAAATATGTACATATGACTAAAATTTCATCCTTAATTCGTATATTAGTCATCGCTCACGTCCGTGGGGATGGAGTTCATACCATATTAAATGCTAAACAACTCATTAATGAAGTTGACATATGAAGTTTACTCTTCCTAAGAAGTATTCTATCGATTAGTTTACAACACAAAGAAAATAATGTAATGAAAAAATGAAGTCCAACCTATTTGCAAAGTGGTTATTAATGCAAAAGAATAATCAAAAAGCCACTTGTTGATTAAGATTCGCACAAATTCGCTTAATTATTATGTTCGACATCAAATCGCATAAAATATTCAATCTAAATTTCACACCATTTTACTATTTGACTCATACTCGTGATCTCCGTCTTACTGATTATTTTGTTATGTTACGATTTTTTCTTATTAGTTATAAAAAACAAGTATTGGGTATTACTGGGCAAAAAAGTGGGGTTAGATATATGTGTTCTCTGTTCAATTGTATTGGTAATAACTCTACGGTTTATGACGAATATCAACTACTCCATTTAAATCAAAAATAATTGGCATCACAAAAAAAGGGTTAAATATATATATGTAATGTATTTTTGCAAAAAATAATCTATAACAATTGTACTGTTATACAAAATAATTTTAATATGAAATATAATGAAGTATTAATTATGTGAGGGTATAAAAGTAATTGAGGAAGTCCAAATTGGTCAAAGGACCCAAGATGGTAATATGAAAAACTCAAGGACCTAATTGACATTTATAATAAAACTCTAACTATATCATTCAATCTAATTTGAAATTGCTAATAGCAATATTCTTGAAAATTAGAAAGCATCCAACAAGTAGTCGGTAACGATACAATTTCGCAATTCTTCAAAATTTCAATCATTAAGTATAGCATTCCAGCTTATGTATTTCTTGACCTTGTGAAAGCTTTTATATCACTTGTCAAAAGTTTAATTTTGATTTGAATTAAACTATCAATAGCAAAATATATTAAAACATTATGATATACGGAGTACATTATATAACAGTATTATCCATCAAACAGTATTAGATGGACTAAATTCTTTGCGTTGCAATGCTAGTAGCTTTATTCATGCATGATGCATCTACTAAAAGGATCTTTGGTTCTTTTTTAAATTGAGTTCATATTAGTCCTGTCATCATATTGAATTTATAAAACTCAATTGGACAAAAAAATGCATTAAAGATTTGGGTGGAATGTTGAACAAGTAACGAAGGGCCATTGAATAGTTTGTGAATTAGTGGTAACTTAGTACTAGACTACTTATTTGACTTCACAACATCAATCACATACTTGACTAGAAGGCATTAAGGCATCAACATTTATATAATCATTCCAAAGTTGATCATTCTTCTATCATAACTTCATATTTGAGCCTTTTGACCTACGCTCGAAGCTTGTCAAAAACAAATTTGGAAGTGTTCATATAACATTTATAGTATCATTCTTATATTGTAATTTTAACATTTCAAGATTGCCGTTTTCTAATTTTCAAGATGAAAATTCTGACCACAGACCATTTACCATTAATTATCTTTTTTCATCATTCTACAATATGTCTTAATATCTATAGAGAGGCCCCTACCTAAAGAGGATAAGGGGACCAGATACTATGCAGCCTTAACATTGTGATAACAAAAAACAAAGTTGTTTCTGATTGACCCAAAAACTAATAAAGAGAAAATAAAATTAATTAATAATTCTATAATAAATTAATAACTTTTATCGATCTCGACGTTGTTACTTTATAGATATATATTGAACTAAAGAGAGAATAGAATTAATTAAATCTTTCTACTTGGAGAGAATTCCTCCTCCAAGAAATGGTATAAGGTTACGTTCAATATTAATTTATAGAGTTGGTAAACTCTTATGGCATTTCTAGTCTTTCTCTGCGGTGTGAGTTCGACTTTTTCTATAAACAATCTCGTATGCGTGTTTTATGGAGAACTATTAGTAAAAGAACATGTTATACATAGTACTTATACATCTTCTAAATTAATGCTTCTACCACCAAAACATCCTTAAAACCCGGATTATATTATATTTTCACAATCATTTTTATTTGTTAATTGAAATGGTTAGAACGTCCACAAGTCAAAAGCAAGTTGGCTTATTTTGGTTTCATCCTTACGGGCTTTAAGGGTTACAAAATAAAATACTAACAAATTTGTCGCCTCAAAGATCACTAAATACATCAAATCTTTTGGAAGTCGTAATATTTCAAGTGTGTCTCAAAAACAAATAATAACAACAACAATAATACGGAGTAATAATAATAACCGTAAACAATGTTGAAATGTACACGTATAATAATATTCCAAATATAGATGTATGTTGAACAAAATGTTCAACGCGTTGACTATCTCTAATGAACACCTTCGATCTATCAATGTGTTCCACTAATTTTTTCAAAACAACTTATAATTTACTGCAACTTAGGATAATAATAAATCGGATAATTTTCACTATATTTGTTTGAGTTACATAATTGGAAGCTAAGCAACATGGAGTTGGAGAAACTAAAACTCCAGTTAAATTTCAAAACTTAGTATCGAGTTTTTTCCAATTCTATTTTCATGACACAAACGAACACACCTTCAATAGTTTAATAACATGTTTACTAGTATAAATGTACAAATAAACAAAAAAAAGAAACTCATCAAAACAAAAACTATATAAAAATGAACAACAAAAGAAATTCACTATTATAAAACCGAAAAAAAAAATCTATAGTGAAGATGCTCAATTGTGTAGGGGATTGGGGCCTCCAGGAACTACTCTATGTGAGACTCTGTAGCTCATTATGCCTTCTCCATCTTTATTATTCTTGTATTTCTCATGAACATCTTCATATGTTGAGAACATTTCCTCTGTTTCTTTGGGGACAACTCTTCCATGGCTGTTTTGGCTACATGTTAGGATCATAACTATCAAGAAAAGAAAAGGGAAAAAATGACATTGAGTTCTCATAAGAATTGAAGAAAATGGTAAAGTGAGAAATGGAAGAAGAGAGGGGGGGGCAATGGAGTGTAGTAAATGAGACAGCTTTGAAATTGGTATGGGAATTTTTATTGAGTAGAATAGTAGTAAAGTCTAATATTATATTAGCAAGGTCATGTGTTAGCTTTTCTGTTACACTAATATTAGAATTAATTTATTAGTTGAGCCTAGTATAATGATACACACCCTTTGTGGGTAAGATGCTTCAGGTTAATGAACAGAGAGAGATGTTTGCAACATTTAAATAAAATATTAAGGATCAAGAACAATTATAGAGGAAAATTTTCATCTATTTTAATTCTGGAATTTATATCTAGATAACTCTTTGATCAATTACTCTTTTAATTAGCATGTATTAAAAATTATTATTATGAAAGATTTAAAGAATGAACCAATTGGTATACCTCATATTTTTTAGAAATAATGAATAATTAATTGATAATGTTCAATTTTAAAAAAGTCAAACCACACTGAAAACTAGACGATGAATATTGCATTTTTTTATTGAAAAAATCAACAATTGTAATGGACTTTGATCCCAAAATCGATCATCACGAGTAATAGTTTAAAGTTAATAGTCAATATTATCTACCTTTCTATAAATATAAAATCATTTAAAAGAAAGTTCTCTTTGTGCAATGAATGTCATATGAGTTGAGTTGAACAAGCTGCTGGCGTGTGTGGAGGCTGACTTTATATATTCATTGAAATTCTTCATCGCCTGTTTGGTTATGAAGTGTGTTCAGACTTCAGATGATTGAGACAATTTGTTATGAAAACGTCACATAACCAGCTATTGACACGTGCAACAAAACTAAATAATTAGATTGCATATGTTATTCCTCCATCCTCTACATACTCACCGTTGTTGCGAGCCAATCCCGAGCTGAACAATTATTCATTTGTCAATGTCATCAACTAATCAAACCATGTTTTCAGATAATCATCTAAATTTAAATTTGCAACAAAATATTAACAAAAAAAATTGATAATAATAATATTAATTAAATAATAATAATGAACCAATATAAACATAATTAAATTAATATCAAACATTGATGATAATATCGCAATATGTTTGACTAAAAAATTATTTATTTTATTTAGACATAATAGAACTATCTACTAATCATAATATTAGTATTGGAAAATTAAATATTTGCAAGTGGAAAAGATTTGAAATTACCAAAATAATAAAGCATTGAAGGAATGCCAGAAGTTATTAAATTAAGCAGCCAACACCAGCCAATGAACCAACGAATCAGAGGTCGGTTTCCAAGTTCGTGTTCATATCGAAATGAAATGAAGCCTCTAACTTTCTCCGAGTCGCTTGTTGAGCCCGCCATTAATGTTTATATTTACTCCCCATAATGAATTACATTTTATATTTTCACCAAATTTAACTATCATATTATTTCATCTAAATGATTGTTAGCTTTTGGAAAATCGAGGGCGGAGTTTGACCATCACTACTTAACTGTACTTCAAAAATGAAGAATAAAATAATATTATGAAACTATATCTAATCTAAATTGAGAATATTTAATAGAATAAATAATTAACAACATACAAAACACCGACAAAAACCACAATCAATTTGATTAGAGGAGGTCCATGAGTTACAAGATCAGACATGATTAAGAAAAACAAAAATAATCAAAAAATGTATCAAATGAATGTCAATCAATCAAACATTATTATCGGTTTATTATTTATTTCAAGAGAAAAATAGTCAAACGAAATAAAAATGATGATTATTCTAAACACAACACAAAAACAATAATTTTTTTCAAGTAAACCAATAACTAAAAAGTGATTATTTAAGGTTCAAGGATAACATGGCTTTTGGGTGCAATAGACACCTGACGTCAGAGGTCCTCTGAGTTCCGGCCCACCCTTAAAATTCAGTTGTAATTTATTCATCGTTTAATTTATGTATCATGTATATATTTCAGCACATGGGGTAATGCAGTGATTTATATTTCATTATAATAATGTTCTATCTAACATGATGTACAAATATATATGAATCATGAGTACATAAAAGGATTTGAAGTGGATATAAATCTCAGTCCAAACGATAATATTAACCTGAGAAAAAAGAAATATCCATGTCTAATAAAAGCTCGATTTTCGATTTACACTCTAAAGTTGAACTACAACATTTACCCTGATTTTATTGGTTAAAAAAGATGATATAAATGAGAATTCAAAAACTGTATCCATTTGAAAGTAAAGTTAGTGATTTCTAGAAGATATTTGTCCCATATTAAGTCATTCACATGAAAACAGTTTGAAGATAGATGATGATATTATTGATATCAACGTATGTACTTATATTTTCTCATCATCATTCTTTCATTCGAACATAAAATTCAACAATTAGAAATGTCCCCAAACACATATTTCTTTCAACAAAACATGTCTTAGTTATCAACAATCATATCCACATTCTTTAGTATTATAATAGTGACGTCTTCTATGAAGTTCTCTTTTGGAAAACACACTTTCTTTATTTTGGCACTATATTTGAATCAATGGATTTACGTCATATTTGGTTTATGTATCTATCTATCTTGTCTTAATTATTTGGGGACAATCTTTAGTTGCAAATTGTAGTAAACAGTGTTTGTTAAGTTTTCAAGAATGCAATTTATGATTACATGGTTATAGAAACCTACAGAGAGCCACAATAAACAAATGAAATATATGACATCATTACACTTATTAATCTAACAAAGTAAAAATAATGTGTGATCACTTGAAAACAACTCATCAATTAATCTCATTATCACAAGCTATATGAATATCAGACATCCGATCTTCAATATCTCAAGTAAATAAGCCTCCTTAGTATATGTTTGACAACAAACACAGAAGAACCAACAAGTAACAAACAGACAATGTAGAGCCAGTTACTATTATCTGAAGACATGGAACCATCTGATCATCATACCTTCAGAGGTCTAAATAGACAAATTTTTAAATAAGAATAACTCCTGCAACAAGCAGCAAAACAGTTGGTATCCAACGACAGTCATATTTATCCAACACTCCTGGCTGCATTTCGTCGCATAACATCCTAAGAGGATTTATCGATCAGAAAGACAGATTCAAAAAAGATTAAATTTAGTTTCAAAAAGGATAGTATGTCTAATCAAGTTTATTAGAAAATATTAGCGTAATTCAAAGCTTGCAAAGGAGTCAGTGGTGCTTAAAAGAAGTTTAAAGTAATTAGAGTATAGGGATGAAGTATTATTTGCTGTTAAGAACAAAGAGAACAACGTTGAAGAGCACAACCATGTCACCGGTTTCATATTAGCAACCCAGCCCTGGGGGATTTGCTGGGTGCTAGAATCGAAACAAACGCGAGAGTTATAGCAAAACAACACAATACTTACTTGCAGGAATCACAGTAGTAGCATTTGACTGCTCTTGAGTTTTTGTATCGCTTGCAGTCCTTATGCGCGCTCATTGAATGGTAGCTCAAATCATAGTACGAAGCATTCACAGCAGGATATCCACACCTTGAGGAAACAAATTAGTAAATAAGAGTCATCCAAGGCCATTATCTGTGAACAAAACATAAAAATGCAAGGTACCTACGTTTTAACTTAAAACGTTAACTAGGATCTTATGCTTTTCAAATTACCAGTTAAGGCATGTGGTAATGTATTTCAACTTCACTGCGTTAATTTCCAGTTTCTCCTTCCAAGTTTTGACACCTCGTAATAGAGAGGGCAGAATATACATTTGAGCACACAAAGCAAATGGTTGTTTGAAAGGTAAATATGAGGCATATAGGCAATAGTATGCGACAGAAGTCACAGATCTAAGTTTGCAACTGAAGCTTTTCTTACATGTATACGCCCTGGCATAAGAGTGAACGAGGAAGATGTAATTAAAAATCACTTTAATTTGGTTATGGAAAAAGGTTATTACAGAAGTATGTCGTGGAGGTAAGAATATGAACAATAGTTCAGGCACCTACTCGGATGGCGGTCGACAACAACCAGCTTCGATAGGAGTCAGTTTAGCCAACTTATATTTCTTTAGAGTCTGTAGTGGGAAAGGTAAACATATCAGTATAATCTCGAAGAAAAAAAATTCAGTAGAAGAGACCGCGAGCAGACCTTGAACTTTCTCGGCAGATTATTACAGTCATTAGACTTCACAAGACAACTCTTCAATCTCTCCCAGTTGTGACTGTTGTTCAGCTGATTTAGTGGAGAAAATGATGACAATTATATCAGTTGAATAATTATGCCAAGTATTAATGAACAAATATATTGAGGACAAAAGGAAAGATGCACTTACTTGCTTCAAAAACCATGAGCTATAATCTTCAAGTTGATACTCCTTGAACCTGAGGAGCAACAGATTCATGTTCTTTTATTTAATACGTATGCTACTAAAAATTGGTGATGAGACTATGAGATTCCTACTTTCTCAACACAACATGGTATAGTTTGACGAGAAACAAAGTTTTTTATAGCTGATCTTGAATTCGGAGATCATCCTTCGAAAGCAAAGAACAATGACCTTTCCATTTTAGTTGATGAAAGATATAACAAACAGAAGCTCCTCGACAATATGTCCATTTCTCATAAACAAAATTAATATGAATTACCTCAAACCATTAACATGGTGACCAGATCCATTATTTGTCACAATGAACCTATAAAAAGTTGAAGGACTAATTATAGTAGGTCATTCAAATAAGATCGGAGGAAATAATAAATATCATTATATCACATTTGGGCATACATAGTATAGTGAAGCGACACGACTGAAAGTATAATTTTATAAGAGGAAACTATCAATGATGTTCAACTTGATATAGCAGAGATATCATCTGCTAATAATTTGAATTTGAAATCAATGGTGTACACAGTATAGGTTTGAAGAGAAAACTAGTTTCCTAAATGTGATTGCTTTTGATTAAACAGCTAGCATGTGAACTACCAGTTTTAGCAGTTGATGGCACTCAATTTAGGTAATATAGGACCCATTATCTTGGCTATACTATAACAATGAACTTTAAAATTACTAACATAAAACCATGTCAGTCCACAATATTGCACCACTTGTATCAGGGAAATCACTAAGCTGTACATGATTAGACTATATTCTTCTACAAAGAGATCTTCACCCTGCTAGACCCTCCATAAGCTTCAAGCCAATACTTCGCTTCATCAAGAAATTTTATGTATAGGCATCACTATATCAACAGCTTTTTATGGAACAAGAGTTGCTTGCCAATCATAAGTGCTAATCATAAAAATTGTGACTTTGCTTCTTATGAGCCAATGTCAGGAAGAAAGTTTTAATGATTACTATTGAAATCTTATTTTGATAATGTTTTTCAAGAAAGAAATTACATCAAACTCCGCAATCATGTATGATGATTAATCGAATGACGAACCAATCAAGAAATAAGCAATAAACATTGCATAAGGTCCATCCTAGCTACTTCATTAACAACACATATTGATAGTAATTAGTTACCAGTACTTACGCCAACACCGTGAAGATCAATATTGCCACTAAAATGAAGAAGAGCATGATTAGGTACTGTTACTAAAAGTTAAGTTGACTTCATCAGAATCATACGAGTATATGACCAATAAAAATTTAATCCATACAAGGATACAATCCATAACAACACGGGCTTATTCTTCCGAGCACCGAAGAATCCTATTACTGATCTGTAATTCATTATATAAAAAAAAGTTACTACATACGCAACAGTAATGTCAAAAATCGAAGCATAAGTTTAAACTAATTCACTAAAGAATTGTCATATAATTGAAAGAAAAGCATACATTACAAAGATAATTGCTCCAAGCCCTATAACAGGGAGAGTGAGTGACTTTCTACATCCATCATGATGGCTGCTAACCCACAGCCCAAATCCTATAACACCCACTGCTAAGAGCTGCACAAGTGACAACTTTTGAAGTCAAAATCAGGTCAAAGGATCAATATAAAGTACCAACACTAAAAGTTTACACACTTTCCTTTAACAAACATTTTCTTCACTTAACACTCTACATGACAGTTTCAAGCAAGAGATTGAATTCTTTCTACATTAACTTTTAAGTCATCCTTAAACTTTTTTAACCTATGACTCATAGGACCACAAAGAATATGGCAAGCTAAAGATATACTTCTAAGAAACATGTGTATTACTATAGTGAATGTATATGTTCCTATTCTTAACCAAAGTGGTTAGCCTAGTTGTCACAAAATATTTCTCGCAAAAACGAGTTCTGTATTCGAGTTCTGCAATGAAAATTTCCAAATTTCCAAAATAAGATAAAACAAATGTTCTTCAAAGCTGGCAAGAACAGGAAAACAGAAATACAACCTACACAAAAATATTCATTTAAGCAAAAAGGAACCCTTTTTGTTTAAATGGTAAAAAACCTCAAAAAAAAAAGCAAAAACTATTATCTCAGCATTCAAACAGTGGAACTAATAAATAGTCGAAAAGGGTTCATACCATTGTAAGAAAATTGATCCATTTGATAAGGAAAATGCTTGTGCTGGAACTACTCATCCTCTTCTTGACTCTCCACCAAAAATAACTTAACTATCTTTATGAGTAAATGTACACTAATGCATACATATATGGGCAAAGATAAGTTGAGCTTTTGTTTCAGAATTAATGTCCACATTAATTATGATAAAGACTATGATAAAAGAAACAGCATTTTGTTTGAAGTTGCACTTGGTGCTTCAAGAAGGAGAAACAGGACAGCAAAAGACAAAGAAATGTTTAAATCTCAAATATAAGTACTCAAAAAGTAGGGGTGTAATTTTATTCGATATTTTAGGTGAATTTAAATTTATTTTATAAATTTAATTTTTTTCATCATTTTTTGAACTAAAACATGAATTGATTATCATATTATATATATAAAAAAGAAAATCTAGCTTAGAAAAAGGAATAGAGGGAGTATTAATTAGTGTGATAATGATCTTCTACTTTATTTATATATTCGTTAAATTTATTTCTCAAGTATAATTTTGCATAATCATATTGCTAATTAAATCATGTGTAATTATAGTGCATCTGTTAAATATATAATGTTAAAATTTTAAAGTAATTAAACCTGAAAGATGATATCAAAATTAGATACAGGATTCACTCTGTAATTATTTAAACTCTTAAATAATTTAAATTTCTAAATTTGAGTTAGATAGAGCGGTTCTATTAATAAAGCAAAGTACATTTGGTAAAAAGGGATTTTAAAACAAACCAAAAAATGGTGTGATTTGTCGGCTTATTAATACTTCACAATCTATCAATTGGATCTCTTGTGGATTGAGAAGTTCATGTATGATGTCACTCAAAAGTGAATAAACAAAGATGACAAATATACACCTTATGGCATGTTTGGGTCAGGAAAAACCAACTCATAATAAACTTAAAAATTGATCTAAATATATTGGGAGATGCTAAATATCGATCTCAAAATTACTAAATATCGATCTCAAAAATATGATTAAACTATTATATTCTTACAACTTTATCTGAATATTGAATGAATCTCTTATAATAGGAAAGATGAATATTTTCTATTTAGATGCACTATTTAATTGATAACAACTTAAATAAAATAAATATTCAAAACTATCTATTAATAACTAATAAAAAAAAAGTCGTTCAATTATGATACATGTTAATTATCCATTTAGAAGATTGGTTTTCCAGTTTTAAGTCAAACCCAAATTTCTGAATTATTTGAATCTTCTCATCATAAAGAAGATGGTTGAGCATCAGAAGCTTATTGTTGTTGATTTATAGAACGAACTAATTATTCAAGATATTTGAGCATGTTGCCTGCATTTTACCTATAATATCATGTGTTTAATAATAAATTTTGGGTGATTTGAAAAATAAATTTCAATAAATGTGTGTAGTTATTAAAATTTTAATAAATGAAATATATTAAGGTTAAATTTATCTAATTATATTTTTTGCATCTATTACATTTAGTAATTTCGGCATCGACAAGCTTAGTTAGCTACTTAACATATTTTATAGTTCGTAATATTTATCAATTCTCATCCCAAACAAAATGTTATATTAGTCGATTTTAATAGCTCGGTCCACTAAGCCCGTTTCTATTCCTACTAGGGCCTATCCAACATACGGCCCAAGTATGACAAAATTGGGTAAATGTTTATATAATTATATCTACTTTTATTTGGGCTTTTGGAAGCTTAGACCTGTCAGGCTTTCACCTTGTAGTATGTTTAGGACTACTTGCATTTCATTTACAGAACACATTGTGAATTGTTTTGTGAGGTATATATATGGCTAGTTGGCTACAATAGACTTATAACAATGTACTATCGCATAAATTTTTAAACGAAATATCAAAAGTTCGAGTCATCATAAGAATAAAATAATAACACTATGATTCTCTTAAAAAAATATCCTAATGTATAAATGTTTTTTGGTTCTAAAACAATAATGGTGAACTTCCTAATAAGAAAAAAGAAAAAGAAAAAAAGGTCAACTTCCTAATGTATAAATGTTTTGATTCTTACAATTTTCACCAAATTTTTTCATTTGATGATGTGCTAGCAAGTATACATTTAATTCTTCACGTGAAATTGTGGAATCCCAATGTATAGTAGTAGTTTTAACATTCATGACCTATCAATTAATACGAAGTACAGAATTACAAAGTACATGGATAAACAATTTCTTTGATGTTTTACTCCATTCAAACCATTGGGTGAAGCGTTCATAAAAGTTTAACAATTTTCTTCACCGTTTAATCCAACAAATAATCATAATGTAATTATAATAGTAGCATAAAGAGATATTTGGAGCAACTACTTACGTGCTTACTTACACCAGTACTTAATATTTGTCATTTATGTTATTTTTCTTGTTTTTAATAAATAATTTTAGACTTCATTTAATATTTTTAAAACTGTAAACTTTATGGGAAATGTATTTATAAGAAATATTTTTAGTTTCATTAATTAAGGATATATTTAATAAAATATAGTGTAAAATAAATTGCTTGACAAACACTAATAGAAATTTTGAAGAAAAGAGACCCCGATCCCGCTGGCTCCAAAATCAAGTTTCTATTTGTCGGGCTTGACGGTATGGAGTCGGAACCACCCGACGGCTTTGGCGCGCTCTAAATCACTACCCGACTCCATCTCGACTCAAAACCAAGTCCCAAGATATTTTCGCCTTCCGACCGACTCCCCGCCCCCGAAAACACCGACTGCAACCCGTCTCTACATGCCCGACTCATTCCCGACACCCAACCGTCTCCACACAACCGTCTCCAAACCGTCTCCATAAACCCGACTGCAAACCGTCTCCATTTAACCGACGGCAAACCCGACTCCACATAGAACCGACTCACGACCGACTCCACTCAATGTAAATATAATCCGACTCCCAACCGTCTCCACATACCCGACTGAAATCCGACTCCACGTAGGGCCCGACTAACCGCCTCCCTATTTCCGACTTCATATATACCGACTCACAACCGACTCCATTCAAGATCGATGCTAAATTCAAACCCGACTCCATATAGACCGACTCACGACCGACTCCATTCGAAGACCGATGCAAAAATTCAAACTCCTGCCTGCATCAAGCCTCCATCCCGACGCATTTCGCAATTTTATAAAGAGTCTGTCACGCAATAACATGCAACAACATGGCCGCAAATTACCTCAAACGAAAAACCCATCCAAAATGATAAAAACAAATATCAAAGATTCAATTCATCCAACTCATACAAACAAATATAAAAACATCAAAAGATTCAAACATAAAATATCAATTTTACAGAAAAAATACTTATTAAACATCATATTCATATATAAACATCAAACATTAATTCATATAAACATCAAACATATTAATTCATATAAACATCAAACATTAATTTATATAAACCATCAAACATTCAACCTAAAATTAAAATAAAAAACCAAATTACCTATTTCAAACTTGAATATAGTATATCCCTACAATAAAAGTAACAAATATAAATTACAAATATATTAACAAATATAAATTACATAAGAAATAAAAAAATTGATTCAAGTATTAATCGTTACCTCTTTAAAGTTACCTACAAAATAAAATAAAATTTAACGTTGGGTGAGACAATAAAAATTATGGAAATGAAATTAATAACATAAAAAAAAGATGATATTACGTGCGGGTTCGAAAAAATGGTCAGAATGATGATAATGCGAGATATATATGTGGAATGAAATTCCTCGAATCCCGCCTTCCATCCTGGCCTCCATTTGAAAGTTGCTTTTGAATTTCTCAATTTGTGCGAGGCGGGAAGCCTCAAAGCTGAAAACCCTGCCTATCCCGTCTCCATTTTTCACATACCCGTCTCCATCCCGTCTCCATTATGGAAAAAAGTGTGCAGACATTTATTCCAAGCCTGCTCCATTCTCGTCTCTATCCCGACTCTATGGCCGAATCAGAAAAAAAGATACAGCCAGAAACCAAACCCCCTCGGTCATAAACACAATGCGGCATAACAAATACATATCACGCTTTTTGAACACAATACCAATAAGCATTAAATACAAAATACACCACTACACTCATCGGCATTTCAATATGAAGTTTAATACAAAATTGCAAAATTACTATATGAAAAAAAATTGTAACTTAAAATATTTGACTACTAATCGTCGTTCCGAGGGAGTCAGTCAGCGTTTTCCCTATCATCGCCAGCGAACGCTGCTCGATAACCGACTCGTAATCCGAACTATCTCCATGATCGATACCACATCGTGGGTCCTCTTCAACAACAACAAATGTAAAACGCCCGGTTCAACAACGGCAACATCATTGATTGCGTCAATAGAACCCGAGGTTGTTGTTCTTCTTGGAAGATATCTTCGCAGATTCAAAGTTTTGCAGACATCCACATTGCCAGACATGAGTCTAATCGACTCGACTGCTTCAATCTTCATTAAGTACACACCATCGTTTATGATCTCACTGCGTGGATACATAACGGAGATAGTATACTTGTTAAGCTTGGGATGCTAGGATAAATCCAAGTCATCTTTAGAACCTCTCGCTTTTTGTGTTTGATTTGAACTATTCCATTTTTTCGGATGCATGTGCATCCACTTGCTTGTGTCAAACCAAAAACATTTGAAGAGGACGACAGTGTCGTAACTCAAGCCGTACGACAACTCCCAAATCTCGTCTAAGACACCATAGTAGTCAACATGATCATCATCTTGGTAGCATGAAACCTTGACACAAACACCGCTATTGTAAGTGCTCTTATTACCATCGCCTCGGCCTGATATCAAAATAGTGTGTACCCGCGACGTAGTACCTTATATACCTTTGATTTCTCGGTGCAGACCTAATTTAAAGAGTTCTCAAAGGCCCGTGTGTGTCCATATTATTCCGTACATACTTTTGAAACCATTCGGGCGAAATTATTGGTAACGCTACATTTCTCTCAGACGCCCTCATGTGATTCCGGATTCAACTCATCGCCCAATCACGGTAGTCCTAAACAAAGGTTTTACGCTTAGTTAAGTATTATATCGTGAAGATTTGATTAATTGAAATGCTAAATATACACTTACCGAAGAGTTTCATGTACTTCACAGCGTATTGGTACTGCATTATACATACTTAGCAATATTTCAGATAGTTCTTCCATCCAATATCTATGCTTTTCACTACAAACGCAAGCCATGTCCCGGGTAACGAAACAACGGCAAACGAAAGGTCATCCATCCGCAAGTGTACATCATGCCTCCTTGGTCAATTTAATTTGGTTTCAATCCCTTCCTTGAAGTACATTGAACAAAAGTTTGAAACCTCTTTGACCAAATATGCCTCGCATATTGACCCTTCAACACGTGCCTTTTGCCTTACCAATTTCTTTCCAATCCCTAAATATCCGCAAAACATTTGTAAGGTTAGTTAGATGAGTAAATATTTGGTATAGTATGAAAATACATTTGAAAGGGTACATCCATCTATACTGTACGGGACCTCCATGTAAAGCTTCATATGACAAATGTATCGGTAGGTGTTCCATTACATCAAAAAAGGAAGGTGGGAAGATCTTTTCCATCTTACAAATTATCTCAACAATATTACGCCCCGCGTACCTACACGCTCCACATTTAGAGTTGTTGGCCGAGCAAATCGAAAATAAATAACACCACTCGCGATTGTTTCCTTATACGGGATCGCGTGAGACGACGGAGTGCTACAGAAATAACCGGTTGACAATAATATGAACATCATGATTTTAAATTACCGAAATTACATTTTCGCGACATCTCGCAATGTTTGAAGCGTATCCATCGCAATCAGACGGACAACCATTTTCAAATCTTTTTTGTTGCACGGGGTTCAAAGTATGTCGCTTTTGGTTTATGCCTCCCCACGTATTTCCCTGCGATATAACTTCCTCGGGTTCGAACAATGAATCTCAATGTCAAGCTTCTCGACCGCTCATTATCTTTCGCCTTCTCCCGAACATCCATTACGCATGCAATAAATTTCACCATTGTTTTTCTCCGTGGTGTACGGTCGACAAGTGTCTCGAAGTTTTTGTGCCGGCCAATAACTCAACTCCCAAAATATGCTTTTCTTACACCAGTTATGATGAACATTATACCCCGGCGATCTATGGTCGGAATATTGACCTTCACCGAACACATCAGGATCCAACCCATACCACATCCGCAAATATATCGCCCATCAAGTCGCCTTTCCTCGTGCACGTGTGGATAAGTGCGTCCCTTCACAAATGCATTTTTTTGCATTCTAAAAGGATGTCCCACCGGCAAGAACGGACGGTGGCAATCGAACCAACAATGTTTTCGACCTTCTCTCAGTCGAAATGCTCCAGTATTTTCCATACAATACGGGTGTTTTAATCCTCCCGTGGTGCGCTCCAAATCAGATAACATTCCATATGCAGAAAATCACTAATCGTCCACATCAAAGAAAAACCTCATGTTGAAATTTTGTCTGCTCGATTTACATCAAAGGTCTCAATACACGATCTACAACTCCTTCAACTCATCAATCAAAAGCGCCTGAGGGAAAAAACATCAACAATATCTCCCGGATTTTTTGGCCCCGGTATAATTAGCTTATGCTAACATACATGCCTGCCTCATGCCACACAACTTCCTAAGTGGGTAAATTATATACACAGCTTTTATCACGAAGAATATCGACGCCAAATCCTGCTAAACGGACTAAAAACTATCGAACACAACCCGATGCAAACATTTATTAAGGCCGAAAATGCTTCGGATAGTCGGGCATCAAGGTGCTTTCCATCACAAAGACTATCCCCTCAGCGAGTCATCCATCCCGGCTCGCTTTGTGTCCGACGGTGTTGCTGTCATATCCCCGAAGCCGTTTTCCTCGACAAATATAATCGCCAAGACGCTGGACTCAGCCAAGTATACCAACACCTTCGCCAAGAATGCGCTTTACGCTTGTTCCCATCATCCTTCTTTGCTCGTATCTACTTTCCTCACAAAGATGGTACGAGTCCAACATTTCGCTTTTGTAAAACAACATGCAATTATCGACACACAAGCATGTATTTTTGTTTGGGCAAAGAAATGTAGGACCAACAATATTTTTGCCCTCAGAAAATCATCCGTATGTTCTTACCCATTATTCGGGCGCTAACGCTTGATTATGGAAACCCAAAGTCGGGAAACATTCATGCGACATTCGCGATTCGCACTTCAAAGCAACCAAGGGCGTAAGAATGGACAACTTTGTAAATTTGGTGCAACTATCCATAACGGGGTCAAGCCATGCCCCTCTCAACAAGTCGTAGTATGCTTAATTCCACCATTTGGTCGTTTCTCCAACCCCGCAGGTAAAAGATCCCCCAAATTCAAACGCTGCCTCACCAAAGACGTAAGTTCAAACCATCTTCGACCATATGCATATACTGATTATCCTGAAACCCGACATAACCCGATGCGTTCTGTAACCCTTCATCATAAACAACATTCTCAGTAGAATACATCTGAGGAACAAAATTCTCACCATGATAGACCCATGTGGAATATCCCTCAACAAAACCATTACTAATCAAATGTAACTCAACTTCACTTTCTTCCAATTTGACATTTATTTTGACACATCCGACACTTTTACATCTATCCCGACAATATCATCGGGCCAAAGAATGATTTTTAAAGCAACATCCATAAATTCCAATACACCACTATATATATACGCCAAAACCTTGCCATCTACCCTTTATTAATATACATCCAAGAATGATTCTCGAGCCATTGTAACTAAATGTATTGAAATTAAATTGGTTTACTAAATATTGAAACAATTAGCGGAACGACATACCTTAACCTCTGCAACAACTTAGGGTTATAATTTCAAGTGGATTCATAGAATATCAATAATAATTGTGGATTATCTTCAATTTCAATTTGTGCAATGATAAACGGTGTTTGACGGGTGGTTCTTTTGTGGAGGTGCTTTTTTTAATGTCAAGGTGTTTTTGATTGTGTTTTTGTGTCTATAAGTGTTTCCAATCGTTTGCTTTTTAAAGTTATCAGAACAACCATCGATTTATCGAGACTGGACAGAGCTCCGTATTTAAATAATGGTCAAATAGTATAACACTACAGACGTTTTCACAACACAAACGGAGATTTGACGGAGACGGTTTTTAAATATAATTCAAATAAGATACTAATAAAATGGAGCATTTTAATTTAAAACTTTTAGATAAAGAATATTCAAATATTATGACACTACAAAAAAGCGAGCATTTCCGGATTTTGGTATTGTGGTTTTTATAATACAAACGGAGACGGATTTCGAGATGTGTTTTTGATAATACAAAAGAGACGAGATGGAGACGCGTATTTAAAAATATTTCCAAATGGTATAACAATAAAGAGACGTGACGAGTTCGTTCCCATCCTGCCTCTTAAAACGGAGACGTCGGCATCGCTAATACGAGACAGGTAGATTTGCCCTGTTCTCCGGACCGCCTCATTAGTGGAGACGGATGAGACAAAGTTAAAATTGAGACAAAAGAGGCAGCCCTGCCTCCATTTTATTAAAAATGAATTGCTTTTTACAATTTCTGAGTCACGATTGTTAGTGGACATATTATATTTGAAAAAAATATTAGTGGAGATATGATAAATGTAAATAATACTGAATTAGTGGATATGTATACATTCAATGTGATATGTTATCTTTTCCGATACATATTACATGAAGTATGTAGTCAGAACCTCTCATTTATATTAACGTATGATGGGTCATTACTCAATAATGCATTTAACAAATATCTTATAACGCATATCATACTGGTGATAATGTAATCATAGTATATGTGATTATGAATGTTGTGGATCTAAATATTACTTGTTATTAGTGATGATTGAATTTAAAACATATAATATGAGTCATATACAATAAATTAATGATTTTTGTTAAACAAATACAATGACCGTAGTGAACGGGGTTAAGCAATACCTTAGAATGCGAAAAGTGCACTTTTTTAATAATTCCTGTCTCGAACCGTCTCCAGACCGTCTCCATTTTCATAATCCCGCCTCCGCCCGGGACACTATTAAATACACCGTCTCCACCCCGCTCGCTGAGGAATTTTAATTCATCATCCGCCTCCTACCCGACTCATCCTCGCTCTCCAAATACCGCAATCGCAGATAAATTAAAAGCGTATCACGTATAGCACTTCCAACCCGCAAATAACTTTCAATCATAACAAATGCAAACAACTATTCAATCATAACACAATCAATAACCAATAAGCAACATGTAAACATAACCAATAAATAACAAACACAACAAGTAATTCAATATAAAATGAAAACAACAACTCAATCATAACAAATGTACATAACACAATCAAATGTAAAGGCATGTTTACACATTAGTTTTAATATACAACGAAGTCAATTCAACTCCACCCATATCATCTTGGCCGGGGCGAAGGGAAGTGGTCAGTCAAGTTAATTTTTAATCAGAGGAAGCGGCTATTAATTAAATAACGCTTTTTAAAAGGAGACTTATCGAGACTCGATAATATATTTAAAAATCCTTGGCCTCCAACTGTGAGGTAATCCGGAAGGTTATCAAACATCGAGACACGAAGAAGACGGGTTGTTCTCATTTTTACTGGTTAATTAACGAGACGGGTGCCCATCGGGTATATTTGCATTTTGTAATTATTTTTTATCAATAAAGATATTAAAATGTTCGACGATAAACCGTATCTAAATTCAATTATAATGAAAAACTCGTGAGATTGTGATGTAGCTGGGAAATATAGCTCTTTATTAATTAATTTTTTTTCCCAACCCGATCAGATACCGCTCTAAACCGAATTCCATATGTTCTTACTGACTATTCTAGGCCAAGTCGCTCGCCTCCAGCTCAGCCGTCACCTCGTCTCCAAATTCCTCGGAAATGATTTTCTCCCCATCTCTTTTGTCCCGTATTCTAGTAGTAAAATAATCTAAATAAATAAAAATTGATTAAGTAAAATAGATTGTATTATTTAAAGCTGTATGTGTACACCACGTTAATATACATGATTTTGTTTAGATTCACAAATGCAATTGATATATCCTACAATGGAATATTATTTGCTTTGGACAAGAAGACAAAAATAAACAAAAGTGATATGTATGCATGTGTCCGTTTATGGAACCTACCATTTTCTTGGAAATTAAAATTGGAGATGATTTCCCCAGTGCGGTGGGGCGGGGATGTTACGGGCGGTCACCTCAATTTTTTGGAAACCCTAACCAACCACTTATTTTGATTTTTGAAGGTACACTTGTTCAAGCAATTTCTTTCTAGTCATACATCTATATTATGTTACATGTTTCAATTTTCACATTCCATTCTTGGAATATGGTGAATTTTTTAATTAGGATCAAACATCTATAAGAAGAAATTCATTTAATAATTGGTTAAGGAAACGATATTCAATCACGGAAACATGATTTTATAAATTTAGACGAATGATATCAAATAAATAAGAAAAAAATATCAAAAAATAAGGAAGAAATGTAATAATTTTATAAAAATTAAATATAATTTTCAAAAGTAAATTATGAGATAATTGGATTTTTCAATCATTTAACACAAGATTTAATGCATATTCGCTAATTCTTTCAGAATTTTATCCTAACGCTAATTGCCTAAGGCGCATCGCCGTTTTAAACTACATTGCCAAAGTTCCGCACGAAATAATTATCAAATAAAATATTTATATTTACGTAATCAAATTTATAATTTTAAGCGACTCACAAACTCATCTATTCAACAACTTAACCATATAATTAGACTACTATGGGAATTCTCCGTGTTTGTGCTGCTGATGGTGTCACTAAATCTTGTATTCGTAATTAGTGTGTATGGGGTCGACCAGCTTTCACGTGAGCACCTTCTATTGTCTCACTTTTAATTATCTCTGCACATCTTCTCATCATTCAATTGCACTAAGTACTCTTTTGTTTTTACACAACCACCCCCAGCTTTTGCAGATCATCTTCTTCAATTCTCTTTTCTTTTTTACTTTCTCTTTTTTCTTCCTCTCTATCTTTTCTTTTGCTTGTCTCATTTTCGATCTTCAAAGATAATAACCTCTTCTACAAGTTTCATTACATTTTTATTCTCCAATCTACTTTTAATCGTTATTTGATTTTTCAAATTAAACTACTCATCAATTATTAAGATTCATTATTCTAAAAATAAAAAAAAATTATAATTTTATTCATCTTTAAAATAATTTTATATTAATTTTTAAGCTTTTTAATAATATAATCAAGAAGATCAAAAATCAAAAATTTATTTCGATATGTAAAAAAGTCAATTAAAATATATTATAGGTAGTATGCTATTTTGTGCCTTATCTTCTTATCATCATGTGACCTGAAAAGATAAAGATTATTTCATCAGCAGGGAAATAACTACCCACCCGCTCTCGTGACCAAAAGTGACCAACTCATCAATTTGTTAGTAATCGTCCAATTCGTTTTAATTAGCAATTTCATATTTCTCGATATATATAATTTCGATCATGAATAAATTTTTAATTATATTATAAAGAATAATAATAAGAAAATAAAATTATAAAATTAATTTTAAAATGAATTAATTGATACATTTCCTCCATCTTAAAATAAGTTTATCATTTATCCAAAATTCTTGCTTTCAAAATAAGCTGATTGCTTCGATTTTTCTAAATGCAACTTTATGCATTAAAATTCATAAAAATTTATTATCATCATTCCTTTATCTTTTGTTTTCATTTGCTATCAATCTTACATCACATCAAAATCGCGAAACTTTATTACATTTTTCATCGATTTCATAACTCCTTAATAAAGATTTCTTTTGCTTGGGGACATCACTTATTTCAAGAACTGATTGAAGATAATTTTGTATCCATCGTGAGTTGAAGGATATAAACACCGTGAGCACTAATATCAGGGCTTTCGACGATCATTCTTCAAAGCAGAACGACGCATGACCAGCTTAACCAAATGATTTCCACTAACGCTCGTGTGCTCTCGTAATACACTCTGCCGCAGAAGACCCTCGTTAGAGCTAGCTTGACCCAAAGCGGTGTCGTACACAATCGTTAGTTAACTTTACCGCTATGCGTAGATTCATATCGCCAGAAATAAGCCGCTGCTCGGACCTAACCACAACCGATCTTGGATAATTACATTTCATGGTATTTGAAGACGGATATAATATTTTACCATTTATTTGTAAAATATGTTAGATTGTTTTTAACTACACTATCTAGAATTGCATATTTCCTATTATGACGATACACTACGCATTACCTTATTTATTCACCAATAATTGAGCAAATTAAACATGATTTCATAATGTGAAATAAAACAAGTGAAGGAGAAATCTATAAAACTTGTGGTTATATAGTGTTATACATGCTAATGTATTTTCTTCATTAAACCATTGAAGATGGTCATGGTTAATAAAAAGACAAACAATAAATATCACAAATATTTAAGATTGACTAATCATAAAGCATACGCCACATGAACTTAGGTTCAAGTGAACAACGCTTCGCCATGGATGGATTGAGAGGTAATTAATTTTGATCTCAATTAAAGCGATTTACGCTTAAGGAAGACCGTATGTTATATTGTCTCTAGCCACCATATACAAGCCTTGCAAATAAATAGTTTAACTTTACAACTCAATTGAAAAACTATCGCACGCATCTTCAATCGTCATGTGATCTATATTTCAAGATATGTCATTGGTATTTGGTTTCACTCAACATGATGAACGCGTTCATGACCTGTTATGAAACATGCCTGGCCAGCTTCAGGTAACCAAGCAGTTATCGTTTTTTCATCGCTTTGGGCCAGACATCACTTGTAAAGTTCGGTTTCCGCATGTTAACTATGATTTGAAGTTAATGATTGGCTTCATTATTTCCTTTATCATATACAAGAGAGAAGGATATTAACTAACACTTAGAAAATAGAAAGAAAGGTTTGATTAAACCTTATAACTCAAGTAATTTGTTATTAGAATTGAAATATTCTATGGATGTACCGCCAAAGGTCTCTGACACCGATTTCGACTACATGATTTCAAATAATGGATACGAGCTAAGACAGCCCTCGTAACGTTGAGCGACTACATTATAAGAGCCATCAATAGCTTATATCCTCCATTTAGGTGGTTGAGATTTCAAACTGCTTTCTTTGGGTCACATGAGTAGAAACGATGTCATATTTAATACTTTAGACATCTATATCTATAGATCGGCTTGATTGCTCAGAAAGGCTGAGATTGACCCTAATAACTCCAAGAAATTTCTTCATTATTCCACATCAAAAAATACTGGTAGAATTAATTTTTATATAATCCAATGAGCTACTCCACCTATTACTAATCGGCTTTTGGTGGGATTTACTTAATCTTCTGACTTACGAAGTTTCTTTCTCCCTCTTATTGCCTGATCCCAACCCATTTAATAAATTCAACATAGTATCGAAATTCTCACAAGCATGAGTTTCATTTATTAAAAAAACTTGGTCTTTAAAAAAACAAAAAAAAGGACATCATACGCGTGAGTGAGAGTCATTGAGATGAACTCCTAATAACCCATAAAAAATAAAAAATTGACATCACACGTGCGGCGGGTAGCTGGCTGGTATTTAACTCCTAATAACCTTAAAGCAGCTCGCTACTTTATCGCATCACATCAAAAATAAAAAGGTAGTTTATCACTATATAAGCTAAATTAACTACTTCCACCTTTTACCACCTGGCTTTTAAAATTAATTTACTCAAATGATGGTCTTCAGAAAACCACCAATTTTTAAAATGGGCGGCTTTTTTCGAACTTATGTCGTTGCTTTTCTCTCCGAGTTTAGTACAGATCCATTTAATAAATTCAACATAGTGTGTATTATTATTCGAAGTAATTGTATGAGTATACATGTTTGTCATTTGTCAATCATCCGATCTCTTGCTCCCTAACCTCCTACTAATTGGCATATCTAGAGCCATCAGTAGATACTGTCTTCAAGGGAGTGAATTATTATGATCAAACCGACAATGACTCATTATAGCAGCACGACTCCTTTTAAGAATAAAGGCTCCTCTTCAACAAAGCTTTTCTACAATTAGGTATTTTATTAACTTAATTGAAAAGATAATCCACTACATACTATTACTAGTCAAAGCTTTCAACGACAAATTAGGAAGAAAGGAAACTATTTGTAGTTTGCAAAACTCAGCTGATTGATAATTGTTGTACAAACTATACTCATTATTGCTATATACGTAACATAGCGGCGGATCTAGTACAATTTTCTTAAACGATCTAATATATTATTCATACTAGTAATAATAAAAGCTATATGTAGTATTGACAGTGTAATGTGTGAGAGAATAACTTTCAAAACATTAAATCTAATACTCTATCGCAAAGACAATAATAAAATTTAATATATATATTTTTATTTGGTTTTTATTATATATATATATATATATATATATATATATATAAATATATAGTTGGTCATTATAAAAGATGTTATGAAATTAGAAAATGATGGAAATAAAATTAATTATCAAAAACGTTATATGTGGTTGTTAAGATTCGATCATTCACCAAAATGATACATCAAATTCAACTTACCAATTTTTCTACCAAATTTTTTATGATACAAATATGAACCACCTTAAACTAAAGAGATTTGCTACCATGTAACAAACATAATGCAACCATAGTAACAGGAATTATATGATGCCCTGAAGAGGGAAGTAATAATAACTAATAATCCTTTTCTTTTCGTCTCTTCTCTTTTAACTTTTGGGTAAAGTTAAAGATGCTAACTATCTTGTAATAGTATCCCACCTAACTTTCACTATGATAGAAGTAACTATTGCTTAAAAAGTGTTCTTATACGAATAATGGATTAATGGGGATAAGGACTTCCCTACAACAACAAAGTCAGTAACTGTATGTTATAAGCTGGGAAACCACAATCGTGGTAGGGTATTACATCAAAATAAAGTTGATTTCAGATAATATACGAATATGTATATTCATTTAATTAGAAATTATAATTTTAGTTCCCTTCTTGATCATTTTTATATACACACACTATCAAATGGCATCAATTGATACTACCTCCAGCAGGCTCCAACTCAATTTCACTTAATTTATTCAAATAAAGTTCTGATCAGCTTATTAGCTACTGCGTGCGATCTTATATATTAATGAAAACTATTTTTGCATGTATTAAAAATATAAGTGTGCATGGGCCCTGTTTATGGCATATGTAAGTACTAAGTAGTAATGCAAGTTATTATTGTAGAAAATTTGTCGAGACACATGAATTGATGAGGAAAATTTACACCAAGAAGTGGTCCGACCACGTGGTTTGGTTAATTCATTAAAGTACAAGCATGCTAATAATAAGTTGAAGCAGAACTAATAGGTGAAGGGCTGCTTCCTGTTTGCCAAATTGGGGTCTAGAGGACAGTATATCTATGATGCCCCCACTTCCAAAAGGAGCGTTAGCAACTAGAATAGCAGTTAGAGCCTGGAAAGCTGGGGAATTCTTTACTAATTTTGTCAGATCAGAAAGATGTTGGTTGTGAATAACAACTCACAAATAATGAAGAATTCTCGTTATATGAGTAATGAATTTGTTGATTTGAATTTATTATACATCTAAATTTTTAGAGTTTAATTTTAATAATCGATTCAATAAAAAGCGCTTCAACTTTCTTAGTTTTTATTTGCACCAAATAGCTAAATGATTTATATTAAGATTACTCTCAACTATTTCAGCGAGTAATTTCAGATTCTCCCATACGTTATAGCGAAATTTCGCGCCAACCTGCTGACAATTCAAACAAACGCTTGCTCGCGATACCATAAAAATTCTAAATAAGTATTTCTTTTTAAAGTGTTTTTACTTAATTTCTACCTTCCTCGCTGCCTTTCGTTATAACAAACGCTTATAACAACCCAGACGTGTACCTTATCCGGTTTAATACGCTGCAGCCAAGGCTGGTAAGCTTCACGGTGAATAGCTTCAACTTCTACGCAAATCAACGTTAGGCATCGCTAAACGCAGGCGGCTGATATCTCCGCTGCCCAACGCCGAACCCCGACCAAAATACGGCGATCTCTCGGCGGAGGTACACATTCAACGCCACCGCTATCATCAAGCAACGACATCATCATGCCTCTCGAACAAGACACATCCGGATTATGCTGTAAGCTGTAGAGCCTCTATACGACCAATGATTAACTAACAACTCGGGCTGAAGAACGCCCTGCTTCGACCTTCTCGAATTTTAGGAAATGCATATCTCTCAAAGATCATCTAGATCATTAAATTCAACATTATTGTGATTCATGTATCAGATTAAAATTGATGATGAAGACTCTGCATTGATATTATTAGCCTCACTACCTCCATCCTATTATAATTTTAGAGAATCAATGACAAATTATCTTTAGAGGAGGTTAGGTCGGGTCTCCACAGTAGAGAAACTCTACATACTTGTAGTGTTCCTTGTTCGGATAATGAGGTTGTTGGCCTATGTTTGGGTCATCAAATCGTGAGTTACGGTAAGCTCTGCGGAAGGTTTCCTCCAACATACCACAAGCAGGTCCAAGCCAGATACGGTAATTATCAGGAAGTTTATACATTACATTTAGCTACCTACAAATAATACACATTTATCAATTAGGTTTATATCATATCATATATGATAAATGTGTAATACACATTTAGGATATATATGATAGATATCAATTAGGTTTTATTATTTATAATTAGGCTTATAATACACCTTGGTGAGATATATTTATACTTAATCTCTAAAATACAAATAATAAACCTATTATAACACTTGTCGTTCGTGAATCTTGTATTCTTCTATCTTTTGGAAACTTCCGCGCCGATAACATTTCGCTTTAACGCCATATCTTCAATGCCTCCATCCACAGACGCTTATTTACTAACCAACTAAGACAACAAGGAGGCCATGTAAAAATAAAATAAAACAACTCAAGAGTCACAGACAAATGTAAACAAACGTTCGCACCGTATTTCAAAAATACAACTAGGTCATACAATATATTCCCTTTCCATTCCCATTATAATATATAATAAAATTGAAACACATAAATTATGCATTTAATATATTAAATGGTAATGGATTAAATGACTCATGAATGTCATTAAGTGAATTTAATGCTATTAAGTATGAAATAAATACGTCATTAATACATAATAAATATGCACTTAATACGCAATAAATATGCAATCAATTATATAATAAAATACAATAAATACTAATTATGAGGTTGAGATAAATACTCTCAATCAATTCAAATTTCAAATACATGATTGACAATCATATGAATACTTTCCATTTTTTATTTATACAAATTAAAAATCAATCACATAAATATATAATTTAAATGTGATAAGAAATTAATTCAAAATTAAATCTCATAATTATATTCATGAAATATATATAATTAAAATACATTAATTAATATATATTTTGTGTCCAATAGTTATTACAATAACTATTTCATTTATACAATAAAATAATTATTACAATAATCATTTGATATAATTTAACTAGAAATTATTACCATGATTATATCATCAAATAAATACATTTATGAAAAGATAAATAATGAAAGGGATTATTGAATTAAACTTATTATCATTAAAATTGATAACTATAATTATCATAGCAATAAATGATAATAATACACAAAAAACCCAAAATTAATAATTTTAAAAGAGGAAGAACGCGACAGATTTACCGGCCTCCGCCGCCCCACATAGCCACTGTCGTGGACCACCACCGGCCGGGCCTATCCAGAGAAAATCAACGGTGGCCGGAACGCCCCGCTTTGGCCACCGACGCTTCGAGGTCAGCAAGCGTCGCGCCCATTTCACAAAATTCCATTTTTCGATTTAATTCAAAATGTTTGTAAAAACGATTTGCTGCCTTTAACACATTCAAAAAATTTGAAATTTTTACCAGATATTTCACACAATTTTCTTAAATGTTTCGAATTGGAATTTTGTAAAAAACGCCTACCAAAAAAATTAATTATACAATAAACATTAAAATCACAAAATTGTTTTAGACACTTAAACAATTATGAAATTCTCGGTCGAGATACTTCTCGCCCCATCTCGAATGCGTATGAAAATTGGTGGAAATTTTAAAAACATTTTAAATAATTTTCAAGTCCACAAAAAAACATTTAGATTTTAATCAAAATATGTTTGAAAAAATCCTTTCAATTCATGAAACACAAATCTAAATTCAAATCATCAAAATTAACAATATGATGAACTTGAAAACTGTATAGAAGACGTATTTATTTATGAATCAATTTTCATAACAAATCAATGCAACCAAGATCGAATAAACGTATAATAACGCAATCATTTAAAAACATATAATATAATTCACAAGTATTTAATACGAGAGAAAGCATTTCTTACACACGCATCGGATGGTGGGAACTTTCTTCCTCACAAATTTCTCCGTGAAATCCCCAAAGACCTCAAGCTCGAAATGTCTCTACTAGTCCACACCTCAAGAGCGGTCGAGTCAATGCCACTGGTTTTGCTAATCTACTAAGAGTAATTGGACAAGAATTTGAGTAAAAACTTTGACTCAAAAAACCCAAAGGTGTATGAGGACGGTTTAAATGTTTGGAGAGGATGAAATGAAAATCTTAGGTTTTTCATTTCATCTTTTCCCTTATATAGTCCCTCTTGGTTTCGGTCAGACAAATTTCGACTGGTTGATAATCAGCTTAACTCAAGTGCTCCATTAACTAACTTCTATTACTGTTTAGTAACTAACTTTAACAAGTTACTAATAAGCTTCACTTAAACCGCCAATTGAAATAGCAATTTAATTGATTCTCGCTTTTGTCTAATTTGTATTTTATATTATCAATGTAAAAACTCGATCAGTATCTCGATTTCAATCAAATTCCCCAATTTAACAATCACGACATTTAATCCTATACATGAAATATAACTCAACTTCATTGTATGTGTGCGACCTTTCCGATCTAATAATATTAACCGTGATAATAATATAATCAATTTCATTATGATTATTATATCGGTTACGTACGGGATCTGAAGAATCGGGCATAATCCTTTGGATATTATCGTGAGTTCCATTTTTGGGCAATTTACAATTACTATTTATTGAACACTTAGTTCGAGTAATCTCATTTTAACTAAAAACTAGTAAATGAATCGCTACAACAATTGTCGCAACGACATAATTATAAAAATCAAAATACTCGATTTCCAACACTTACAACAGTATTCTTGTTAAGATATGTAAGCAAGAAATTGTGTTTTATCAAGTTAAAATAAAATGGATAAATCTTTCGATTTGGTATACCAAAAGATTCAAGGCTTTAGATGTGTCATTACTTGAGCCGATATTAAAGTAAGATTTGTGTTTAACGCTGTCAAACACAAAGAATGAAGTATTTTAACATATCAAAAGTTGCTGCACCTACCCTTAAATCAGTTTATTCATACTCAACTATGAGACAACTCAAGAGTTGTATTTGACAAATAAAACTTTGAAACGTCTCGTATGGACAATTAGTATTATGTCACTGAAGTAGACATGATTTAACACGAGGTCCAAAGTTGAGATTATGTCATTTTGTACATAACCAGAAGGAAGCTGGTATTTATTTTCATCTACTATAAAATTACAATTCATTGTATGTATAGTATCTTCATTATGAAGTATAAAGAGCTGGAAGAAATATACGACTCGAATGATTCAAGTGGCTCTCAGAGTATCAATCCAAAGGTTAGAATCTCTTTCTGCCATATTGTAATATTATATAAGAATTTTGCACGTACGGCCACGCCAAATGCAAGGATACAAGTGACAATATGAATAAATCATACTCCAATAAATGACTTGAAGTCATTTAAATGAAATATAATTTGGAATACATGAGATAAGTACAAAACTTACTCAACCTACCTTCTGGATAGTGATTCATAAAAAGCAAAGAAATGTATTTCCATCAAATGTGTAATAGTCAGCTTTAATGAACGCTAAATCACACTTCTGGTTTTAACCGATTGAACGCATTTCATTGGTCAGGACATACCATGTCTATTTTAAACTTTTCCTATTGATTATTCCATGTGTTGTGTAACATGTATGTTTAAGTAAGTGGTCCAAGGAATGTTCCTAAGTAATGATCAGTGATGACGGATACTTGACATTGTCATTGGAACTCCATATCTTAAACGAGAATAAGAAGGAAAAATAATTATACTAGCAATGTCCAAGTTGTAAACTTAAGATTGAATATAATGGAGTTAGAATTTTCATTTTGATGGTCGATTGAAATCAAGAAAGGTCAAGAGTGAAGATGAATCTTGAGTTCTTTAAAGGTTAGTGGAAGTACTACTGTACAAATAATGTTTAGCACATTAAGTACTAAAAGAATCTTCTTACAACCTTGAAATGTATAATAGTGAATTGATTCTTGTACATATGTGAGCTCAAGTACATATATGTGACACATGATGTATGAGTCACATGACATATATGCAGGCTTGCATGACATTTGCTTATTATGTAAGGTGTCATAAAGCTTGAGGTGATTAAATTCTATGATAGATTAAAGTCTATGATAGGACAAATTCCTCTATTGACAAAGCATAAATCATCTATTGTAGGTCCATTCCTAAGCATGTAAGGACCTTACGCGAACAGAATGGTTGGAATTTATTACACTGCAATATGATTCACTCGCATAGCTATGTTAGGATCATGTGTTGTATATCACTTAACATGACATAGCGCGATTCCCGTAGAATAGGAATCAGGAGTTTTACTAAAGGTATTCATGATTCGAGATACGCCAGAGTAACTTTAAGAGAATAGAGGTAACTATAGTTCCATGAAATGAATCAATTATTGATTTTCACCTAAAACTGAATACAAGAACAGTGGTATGGACAGTTGTCCCATATGAAACACTATTAGCCAAGTAATTCATTAATGGGGATTTAGCTCTAGTATACTGAGAGTAAACTAAGGTGCCTTGAACTCAAAAGATTATAACTCATCTACCAATTTGTATTGTTGGTAATGTTGTTGAAGAATATGCATTTATTAAGATAGATGTGTTTTGACACACTTTCAGTTGTGTTGTAAACCTACCTAATAGTAACCCGAAAAGTGCCTAACTGCCACAAAATCTGAGATAGTCTATATACACCAAAACGAGGTTCTGTCCTTGTTACACTTAACTAGTGAGGTTCAACCATTGAGTGTAAGTGGGTATTTAAGAGGAAACTGGACCCAGATCGTAATGTTCACAGTTTCAAAGTAAGGCTTGTGGCAAAAGGCTTAAAACCCATTTTGCCCATAGCTATGTATGACTATGTTGAGATAATCTTAGCCATCGCCGGGTTTCATGGTCGGCATCGAGCGATTTAATTTAAAGACTATTACTTGTAAGTAGTATCTCTCAAGCTTAGACGGATTGTTATCACTACCCGGCTTTTTACATGTTCTAGCGATCTAAGAGTTTACGCAGTTCTTTTACGAATCCACATGTGAATTTAAGCGAGCATCTCGGAGTTGATATATTCTTTTATGATTCAATTAAGTTTTATTTCACAAGATCAAAGTAGAAACTGAACGATGCAAGGTTCAATGGGAGCTAGTTCACTTACTTTTTGGAATAAGTTAAACAATTGATTGAATAAGGTAGTTCTTGTCTTACAATCTGATTGTTAACTACATAACATGGATGTGTAATTCATTCATGTAATCATTTATTATTTCATCGATGGCTTAATAATAAATCTCGCCGCAAGTCTCAGAAGTTTCTCAGAGAGGCAACTGTGACTGCCGATGTTGTAACTCTTCAAGTCCTAAACATAAGATATCCATTTTCCCGGTCGCCGATGCATTGGGGCAACTATTCACGACCAACATAAATGATTGATTGATGATAAATTTTCTTGGATCATGCAGAGTCAGAAGTCTAATTAATCTTACGGGTTGTCGGTTTGTATAACCGAGGAGTCGGGTTAATCACGCAAAAATCATAAAAGATATGTATATCTGTAAAATCAGCGAATTTTGCTTAAACGTCAAGCTAAATTATTCTTAATTGCCAGACATATAACTATCTACGTTATATGAGTTGTGTGCTTTGACTATGTCAAACGCTTGCCTTAAGAGATCATAATCGTATATGTTAAAAGGATACAAAGTAGTGATAAGAAGAGACGCTGATATATTATAGAGATTTGTCCATCTGAGCATAAGTACATGAAATCTCGCATTTCTGAGAGTCGTGACCGATTATAATACCCGACGCCGCCGTTTATTAGTACGATTCATAGTACGAAGTAAAGAAAGTCGCGGCCTTTTCACGACACACTTTTGGGCTGTATCTCATGACTAAAGATTAAGTAGACAAAAATCAGAAAAGAATCATCTAACAAGTGAAAGTATCAACTCTCGACGAAATTTCATTACATATTATTATGCTAATCTCATGGTAAAATCAACTCTTGACGAGTCATGTAAATAACTGGACGGTACATATCTTACCTAATTATATGTCAATAACTGAAAATAACATTATTTTTACATGAAACTGAGCCATCGCCGTTGGGTGTCATCCATCTATCTAAAAGCTATTCAGCAACTTCTCAGTGTCCTTTTGTTGTTAGATTAATACTAAGGAATATATTGAAGATACATATAATTCAGAGTATTATAGTTCCCCCAATATTTGTATTTTGTACCAAACGTACACTACCAAAGTGTTGGTGTTGGTGTGGCTAGTCGAGGTATACCAAATTCTGTTATACATGCAATCTTTCGGACCAAGACATGAGTATCAATCTATTCCCTGTTTTGAAGACAAAGTCAAGCTATACCAACGGCACAAAAGACGACGGTATTGCCAAAAAATAATGGATGATTTTAATTATTTTAATGTGTTGTCTCTTGGATTAATTATATTTAGATGGTAGGAAGTAAATTAATAAAAAGGACAATTTACAAAAGTATTATAACATCTAGCTAAAATATATCCCTAAAAGATTGCCCAATTTATTTTGTAATGATTAAAATAACAAAATTAATATTTTTTACATAACTTTGATTTAGTCAAAATGATCATATATTGTACATTAAAATTTGAAAAAGTTGATATGTTGATGATCAAAATTTAAAACTGGATAATTTTTTTAGGGATATGGAAATCTGAGAGCATAATTCATTATATTGTATATATGGAATGTGTGTTTATGTGATTTTGTTAAGTAGGTTTATTAATGATTCAAGTATCATTAATATAATTAAGGGAGTATAAAACGGAAAGTATTCCATGGGATCAACTTTCTAACTAATTAGCTGACCAGTTTAGTGATAAAATATAATGTAAACATAAAAAATTCCTAAGAAAATATTTTTTATCATAAATAAAATGATGATATATGGATGATAGTTATTGTATATAATAACATCTGATTGAACGAGTCAAATTATTCTAATACTCAATAAGATAATTTTAAATAAATAACTTGTTCAGTTAGCTAAAAGAAGGTAAATATGTCATTTAGAAGTAGAAAATGTCCACCGACGAGTTAAGAAAATTCGATATGGCATTGACCTATATATCAATATTTTTTATGTTTTTTTGGCATGAACATCATCAACATTATTATAATTTCAAGAATGAAGGCATAGTACATAGAAGAAATAATTACAATACCGTAATCAAATGGTTACCCACAATAAAGTTAATCTAACAACATTTTCTACTTCTAATGGCCGACAAATTGAAACAATAATTTCTCTCATGTATCCAATTGTCTTAGAGCTTTTTATACTCTATATAGTTTGGATGAGTGCTCCTAAACTAACGTTGAGTAATTCTTTTTAATAAAAACGACTAATATTCATTCAGATTAAGATGTCAATTGTAACAATTGATCTGACCAATAGCATCCATATAGTCCATAGATGCAAGTCTGAAATCCCTGTAAATGTTTTTTTTTTTTAAATGTGAAATATGGCTCAGCTTATTAATTTGTCTTTGTCATTTAATGCACTACATTACCACTAGTCTTTATTTAGAACTCAAATGGATTAGTTTATTGAAGCGTGCATAGGAAGTACGATTCACCACTAGTATTTTACTTACCATGTTTGATTTTTTTTGTTTTCACATAAATGATGAATTTGACTTTGGGGGTTACTAAAAAAATATTTTTTCTCATTAATAATTATTGCTTACTGCTATACATAATCATAAGAAAATTGTCAGAAGTTCTGACGAAAATAAAATTATTATTTATATGCAGTATTTTGAATAAGTAGATATTTCGTATGGAGTAATTACTAATATAGAAAGTCAATGATTAATATTACGGAATACTCCACTAATTTTATCGTTAATTATATAAAATAATAAACGAGGTACTTCAAAATATAATCAAATTTTATTTAATGTTAAAATATGAAGGATGGTTTTGTCAAAAAAAAAAATCATGCGTGTAAATATTTTTTACAACCTATGTCAACTACCATAATTATTCGAATCTTATTATTACTCGTATTTATAAGACATGAAGTGATGAAATACAGTACTTTTAGTGTACTTAAACAAGATCTACAGAAAGAGAACGTACCATTTACCTGCAAATCCTCTTCCTAGAGAGAGAGAGAGAGAGAGAGAAATATACAGAGAGAGAGGCAGAGAGATTGAGAGAGAGAGCGCTCCTCAGATCTATTTAGCAATAAATATGTCACACATTATTACATGGTTTTTGAATTATCTCTCCATCTCTTCAATGTTCAAGCTTCTGTTACCATAGCCCTGACCCAAAAAATTCAAGAAATCATTCATTTTCATTGAGTAATCATTGAGTCAACTCATTGATTAAGCTTGAATCTTTACTTGGTTTTATCAGTTTTGATAATTGTTAAGCCACTAGCCGAAAAGACTGCATTTTTATTAACTGTGTTGACTAAGTTTGCTAGATAAGTGTGGTTTGATTCTTCACTCTATAGTGGAAAAAATTCATTTGGGTAGTCAACAATTTAGTCAAAGCAGTGATATTAATGGAGCTTGAACGAATATTCAGGGACTAAATGCATTAAACCTATTTAAATAAAAGTTTTTCTATTATTGAGTGACCGTCGCCCCTTGGTCTCTTCTAACCTCCGTCTCTTCCTGGCTCTAGTGATCGAGCTCCGCTGAGTTAATTGTGTAGAAGAATGTGGTGTTGATGTTGAAAGATAGTGAGGGAAAAAGAAGAAAATGTTCAAGTCTGCAAGATGGAGAAGTGAGAAGAACAAGATCAAAGCTGTTTTCAAGTTGCAGTTTCATGCAACTCAGGTATTTTGGAATCATTTTTAGTGTTTGATTTTTGGTATAATGTTGGTTTATGCTTGTTAAGAAATTGGTGTAACAATGAATTGTTTTGTAATGTATGAATATTTTGATTGATTTAATTGCTGATGAATCACAAATATGATTTCAATTGGAGAATTTGATAGTAGAAAAGGTTGAGTGGATCATTTAGTTGTGGATTGTATTGAGTAGACATGTCCCACATTGAAAGATTAGAACTTTTCGAGTGAATTGATAATGGTGGGGGATATTCGCCTAATGACGATTGTTTTAGATGGAACCTTGGGAATTAAGATAATTAAAAGATTGATGAATGAATATTAGCAACATTTTTTAATAATTACATCTTGCTTGTGCATCTTCATATTTGTTACTTATTGCGTACTGCTGTATCTCTGTATGTGGTAAAATGAATGAAACCAATAGAGAATTTACTCTGCATTTGCGAATCGATTCATGCATTTTGCAGGTAGCACAGTCAGGCATAGATGCATTGATTATATCTGTGATTCCTTCCGACGTCGGGAAGCCAACAGCGAAATTAGAGAAGGCCACGGTTCGAGATGGGAGCTGTTATTGGGAGAATCCAGTTCTTGAAACTGTGAAGTTTGACCACGAGTCAAAATCGGGGAAGATTCATGAGAGAATCTATCGGTTTGTTGTAGCAACTGTAGGATATGCTCCCTTTTAAAAAAAGTATTTTATGCTCAATGCTTTCTTACTAAGTGACTTACCAGTTGAGTCTTGTTTTGCTGTTTGGTGAAATTTAGGGATCTTCAAAAGCTGGAGTGGTTGGGGAGGCTTCCATTGATTTTTCTAATTACGCTGAGGCTACTAAAGTTTCCTCTGTTTCTCTCCCCCTCAAGAGTTCGAAATCTGAGATCCTTTTGCATGTTAGTCTCTCTCTTTCTCGCTCTTCCTTTCACACGGGCAGTTTTATGTTTCATTGAAATTCTTAAGGAAACACAAAGATGATCTAGATATAATTATAGATGAATAAATACATCGATATATGATGAATGTGTGCGGTTCTCATAGTCTTCTAAAATGTTTTAAACAGGTTTCAATTCAAAGACTGCAGGAATCTGTGGATCAAAGGTGCCAAGTTACTATATGTTACTCGTTTCTGTATTTGATTCATAGTTTTGAAGCTTCATAAGGATAAATAAAGTGTAGATTTGGAGAAATGACTGTCTTCTATCTTTACAGGCATTTCGAAGAAAGTGAGAGTTTCAAGGATAATGTCCAGGATAAGAGCTTAAGGGCACAGTTAAGCAACGGTGATATGGATGATGCAAACATCGTTTCCAATACTATCGAGGTAAAGTCACTTTATGCTTTTAACTTTTATAAAAAAATGTTGTTTTGATCTTGTTTGTGGTTGGATGTATGTTAAAAAAATCTTAAGTTTAACTAAATGAATAGCTTGGGACTGGCCGTTTTACATGGATAAATTTCTACCCCAACTTGAGCAATTATAGATTATGTTGATGCACTAATTTCTATTTCAGATATACTAATAAATAATTTCTCATTTGTTGTTTCACAGGGTGGCACATTTGATAAAACAGTTCCACAAACTGGAGGCCTCAATTTGAAACACAGGACTTCAAGTGGATCTGATATTACAATGTCAAGTTCTGACTGCAGTTCGGTACTGGACACACCAACGGAACTTCAATTGAAGAACAGAATCCATCAGGATTCTTCGAGCTTGCTTTCCCCATTGAATCATGACTTGGGTCCAATGAGGACCCTCTCTAATGGTGCATTAGCGACCATTAATGATGAGCCCCCTAACCCAAAATGGGGTTGGTTAGGAGGTTCTGTTCTTGACGTAAGTACAGAAGACTCGTCAAGCACTCCTAGGGAAATTATTCAAAGAACGAGCTCTCAAGAGACGTCAGATATTGTTGTTGAAAATCTCAGAGCTGAGCTCACCTTACTGGCCAGGCAGGCAGAAGTGTCAGAGCTTGAACTGCAGACACTTCGAAAGCAGATTGGGAAGGAGAGCAAAAGAGGGCAAGATCTTTCGAAGGAAGTGGTTAGCTTGAAGAAGGAAAGGGATTCTCTGAAAGAAGACTGCGAAAAATTTAAAGGCTTCCAAAAACATTTAGATGAGGCTAAGTCCAAACACATGTCGCAACTAGATGGAGGGGATCTCCGGGCAATAATTGAGGAACTCAGACAAGAATTACATCATGAGAAAGACCTTAATGCCAATCTTAGGATACAACTCCAGAAGACTCAAGAATCTAACTCGGAATTACTTCTAGCCGTGCATGACCTCGATGAGATGCTGGAACAAAAAAGTCAGGAGATATTACACCTTACGAGTAAATCAGGCACCGACAATACTCAAAACCTTCGAGAAGCAAATTCAAAGTGTGAGACAGATGATGACGATGAAGAACAGAAGGCGTTGGAGCAACTTGTCAAAGAACATAGTGATGCCAAGGAGTTGTACCTGATGGAGCAAAGAATTATGGATCTCAACAGTGAGGTAGAGATTTACAGGAGAGAGAAAGATGACTTAGAGGTGCAGATGGAACAGCTGGCCCTTGATTATGAGATACTGAAGCAGGAACACCATGACATGTCATACAAATCGGAGCAGAGTCAGCTACAAGAGCGATTGAAGGTGCAGTATGAATCTACATCTTCATATGCCACTGTGACTGAACTTGAATCCCAAATAGAGAAACTGGAGAACAAACTGAAGAAACAAGAACAAGAATGTTCCGAGTCTTTTTCCTCAATAAATGAGCTCAAAAATTATATCAACGATTTGGAGGAAGAACTGGATAAACAGGCTCAAGGTTTTGAAGCTGATCTTGAAACTCTTACTCATGACAAAGTTGAACAAGAGCAAAGAGCAATAAAAGCGGAGGAAGGCTTGAGAAAAACAAGATGGCAAAATGCTAACACTGCAGAGCGGCTTCAAGGGGAATTGAGACGGCTTTCTATGCAAATGTCTTCAACTTTTGAGGCGAATGAGAAACTTGCTACTAAAGCTATGATGGAAGCCAGTGAACTGCGGTTGGAAAAAGATCATCTACGAGACATGCTTCAAAAATCTACAGAAGAACTCGAGTCTCTCAAGGAACATTATGAAGAAAGACTTCTTGAGCTTTCGAACCAAGTTATTTCGATGTCAGAAAAATTGGATGAGATGCAGACTGAGCTAACTGATAAATCCATGAAGCTTGAAAACCAAGAGAAGCTTGCAGAAACAACTCATCGGCTTCTCTCAGAGGACATCTTGATGCTGAAAGATGATATTGACACTCTTTCTCAGCAGAACAAGTTTCTCTCTGAGCAGGCAGATAAAAAGGAAATGATAACTGTTGAATTTGAGGGCATGCAGAAGTCAATTATAGAAATGGAAATGCTGATTGAGCAGGGGAACAAGGAAAGAGTTGAATTGGAAAACAAAGCTGCTATTATGAAAAAAGAAGCGGAGCACTCCCTTGAGGAGATTAACAAAATGAGGCTCCTGAATGATGAAAAAGAGTCGATGATTGCAACATTGGAAGTACAGGTGGACACACTTGAAGCCAAATGTGATGAACTCAGATGCTCCAGGCATGACAATGAGCTGGAGAAAGAAAAGTTGTTGAAGCAAGTGAGTCAACTGAAAGCTGATCTGACAAAAAAAGAAGATTTACTTAAGAGTATGGAGAAGAAGCTCAAGGATTATGATCGTAAAGCAGCAGCTTCTGACATAGTCAAAACAATTCAGAAGTCTAATAAATCTGTGCCATTGCCTTATGGGCCCAAAGAGATTGCACATCTGAAGGAGAAAATAAGGTTGCTCGAGGTATGTTTGCATCACTATATATTTCTGTTTCCGGGCTTTTCCATGGATACTAATAATAAGAATGCTTCTTTTTTATTTGCATGTTCATGAAACATAATATCAAATTGAATTAAACATATGATCAACAGGGTCAGATCAAGCAGAAGGAAGCAGCTCTTGAGACATCAACAAATACATTTCTTGAGAAGGAGAAAGAGCTTCAGAACCAGATCGAAGGTTTGGAAAAAACTCTTGAAGTTCTCACTCAAAAGAGTTCAAGCTTTACAGAATGCAAATCTGAAAAGGTAATTGGATCGGTCATCGGTCTTTACATGTATTGAATTATTTTTTGGTTTTGTTAATAGCATATTCATTTTTCACTCCAAAATCCTTTAAGCAATTATATACGGAGTAATTTCTTTTTTGAGTGGCATTCAGGTAGCTGAGGAAGATACAAGTGCGTATGAATATGGAATTTCTGCAGCATCTTCTTCCAGTGAGAACAATTGTCCATCACCAGACAGGTATGATCAGTTGATTAGCAAAACTGGAAAAGAGAAGGAGATTAGGAAATTCGAGGATTAGATCTCACTTGAAATCATTTGTATTTCTTGCATCCTCCCCCCCTTCCCCGAACAACTGTTGTTTTCCCACTTGATAATACATACAAAATACTACGTAGTATGTTTTTTGGTCCATATAGTCGCTCATTATCTTTTATCTGCCATTGTTTGTTATAACTATAACTCTCTTTGTTTAAGCCATTACTCTTTGCTCGAAAGCTTGTATAATCATTCATCGTCTTTGCAGAAATGACTCAACGAATGAAAGACCAAAGGGCTACACCGCTAATGAAAGAAACGATGAATTAGCAGATGAAGTTGCCCAACTCAAGGAGAGAAACAAACTAATGGAGGACGAACTGAAAGAAATGCAAGAACGATACTCTGAAATAAGCCTCAAATTTGCAGAGGTAGAAGGTGAAAGACAACAACTTGTGATGAGAGTACGCAATCTGAAGAATGCAAAAAAGAGCTAGTGTATCAATCATATTTGTTCTTTAATTCTTTTTTCCCCTTTATTATGGTTTTAGTCTTGTCTGCTCATAAGGTAAATAAGTAAATATAATAGCTTTACTTCCAATTTCAAAGCAAAAATTTTGTTGTTTGCTTTGTTGCTACTCCAGATAACCATGACTTTATGATAATATATACTCCGTATATAGTAAGTCCATTTGTTCCTGTTTTTTCAATCTATATGATAATTTATGCTAAATTATACCATCTTCATTTTTTAAAAACATACATGCAAGACTACCCCGGTCCTGGTAGATATACAAGATCATGCCTCTTAATCAACGATTGTGACACATATTCATTACTCTTTGCATACTATATATAATACGATCCATTAATGAATGCACATATGACATTAACCGGGAAAAACGGTTGATATCATGTTAAATATTAATGGAATTCCATCTTAAAAATTAAAATAATTGATAATATATAAAGTTGCAAATTCTATTAACTCATCTGGAATATTTTAATCTAACAAGTGTGGACATGGCTCCTCAATGATTTGAAAGATGTATCTTATTGAGTTATCATCTAGTATCATTTTGATTCAGAGAGAGTATACAACTTCATTTATGGCTATTAGACAAAACAGTCACTTCACTCGATATTCGTTTAGATAATAATTAGGATATTCAACATTTTCAATGGTTATAACTTATAATATATGTTTCTCGACTTCTATATACACAAGCCGATACGCTCAACGCAGTGACGCCCCCGCACGGCTACCCATAACCAATGCGAGCAAGCATTCGAGATGCCTGGGATAAAATCTCTAGCCTACCCTATTACATACCAAAGATAAGTGAACATTCGAAATAAGACGCACATTCTGATTCAAAGAACAATTACTACGCTGCGACGAACTCCACGCCGACATACGCTAGAAATAAGACCGCAAAGAAATTCGACGTCCGCCGACAAGGCCAAGGGACTTTCTATATATAAAGAGATATAAGCTTAGGGATGAATTGTAAGCATGTATTTTGTTAGGGAGAATCGTGGATTTTAAACGAGGAATTTGATTAGGGAAGAAATGAGATTTCAAATGGCAGGCGAAATTGATTTTTCGATAAATTAGACTATTTTACTATCATTGACTCAAGGATGTGAAAGCTCGCTTTGATTTACGGGTGGGATTTTGTCATTTATTTTTAATTATGTAATTACTAAAACACCCTTTATAAGCATGGTGCTTACAAACTACTATGTTCTACAAATATAATTGATCTTTGAATGAATATTTAACATACGGTTTCAAATATAATTAATTTTATAAAAATCACGATTTATATAAGTAATTAAGTATTATTATATAGTTTTTATGATGTACAAATTTAATAGTGGAATCTAGAGATAATCGACAAATGGTCCTAGATCAGAGTTAGAAAAAAAGTCTAGATTGAGTTGTAGTTCAGATGGTTATAATGATAATACTAGAGTTATAAATCATGTATTAATGGTCATTTGTTCCATCACCATTAGTATGTTTGGAAATAAATAAAATGAGATTGGAACATACCTACAAGAGGAGAGAACGAACACACTTCAAAAGCTAATGAGACATCATAATAAAATTAATTGACATTGTGAAGTAGCTCATTATTTTATAAAGTATCAACTTTATCTTTTGTCATCAAGGTAATACTCGTTTACTAATAATATTATCAACAATATGTAATCCGAAGTTCTATCATCAGAATAATACAAAATTCATAAATTATTTGTACAACATGTTTATAATTTCTCAGACTATTATATTGCACTAGTACAAATTTAAAAAAATTAAGTCTTAATTATTTTCAAAAAGATTTGAAAAATCAATTTAAACTGAAAATCGAAATCGAAATTAAATGACTCAAACCGGATTATAATCAATCAACACCGAAATAAGTTTGATAACAATTTAAAGAAAAAACTTAAATCGGAACAGACGACAACTTTACCCTTGGTTTCCATTTTATTTAATATATATATCTACATATTAAATAAATAATACTATTAATAGATAAATAAATAATAAATATTATTAATATGAATAGAATAAATGTGATTACTAAATATATTATTATTAATTATTATATTTATTATTATCATTAATTATAATTGTTATAATATGATAATAATAAATACTATTAATTTATTATTATACTTTTTGTTAGAATTATTATTAATTAATTATAATTATTATTATTTTTATTTTTGCATTATTGTTATTATTATTATTTTTATTTATTTATTGGCTATTATTATTATTTTTATTATTAATTATTATTATTATTATTATTATTATTATTTTTCTCTTGTACATATTATTATTAATATTATTATTATTACCATTTTAGTATTATTTTTATTATTATTATTAATATTATTATTATTTTTATTATTATTTTATTATTATTATTATTATTTTTAATTTCATTATTATTATTATTATTATTATTATTATTTGTTATTAATATTATTATTATATTATTATTATATTTATTATTATTATTATTATTATTTTTATTTTCCTTTATTGAGTATATTTATTATTCTTTATATATTAATATTATTATTACAAAAAATAATAATAATTAGTAACACACAATAATAATAATAGAATAAATACCAATATAAGTAGATAAGTCTGGTATTAAAAAATTTTATAAGATGAATTCCTGATTTTATCAATTCTGATTTTTTTTAAGAGAGGAAAAAAGGTAGAAAAATTTTAACTTAAAATTTTGTTAAGCGATTTGATAAATACTTAATAAACAAACACTAAAAATAATTTATTAAAAAATAAACTTAATAAATTAAATACTAAATGAATAATTTTAAACGCTTACCTAGCTTTAACAAAACACCCCTAACTTTATGAAATTCCAACCCCAGATAACATGAAGAGTCATCTACTTTGGTAGCAAATGACAAATATATTTCTTTCTCTATGAGAAACTTCAAACGTGCATTATTGGTTAAACTATTATGGGCTATTAATAGAAGAAAAGACAAAAATTATATGGTTATGTGAGCACATAATCATATAAATAAAATCAAACTTAGAAAGATCTAAGATAAAAGGTGGTCATAAAAAATAATGTATGACATGTACGTTTTCACGCTGTAGTAAATGTTATTCCTTTTAATTCATTTTAATTGATTTTTTTTTAATTTTCAAGAAAAAACATTAATCATGAATAATATTTTAGTTATATATATAATGACAAATTACAAGAAAGTCATGTTATGAAAATAGTTAAAAAATAAATAAATTTAATAATATCAATTTTATATTTATTACTCCGTATAATAAAAAGTTTGCGATTAAAGTTTGTCATGAAATATAAGCAATATCAATAAAATTGAATTGGTTAGAGGGTATAGTTTGGTATAACTAACACAATCACAAAATTATTGCATGCATATTTAATACTCCTATTACGTGGGACAATCCCACATTTACACATCAAATCAATAACTATGAAATTTATTATCAACATTTAAACCGATCACAAAATTGATTTTCATCCAACGACTTAAGACCCTATGAGTTCCCTCGGAACAAACATTATTAGGCAATAAGTTAAGAACATAGAGCGCCATTAATATATGTATGTTACAAGTTATAACTAAATATATATACGCTATAATTTTTTGTGTAAAGATCTTTTACTCTTTCGATTTAGAAGGCACTTGACTTATCAAAAAGCATCATCAGATTGAAAAATAATGACCATGTATCAACCACGTTTAGACCACAAAATTTTCAGTTAGGTGCATATATTGAGGATCTGATTCCATGAGATCTCTGGAAGTATGATAAAGATTGTATACCTGGAAATATTTTTTAATTCAAACGAAACAAAAAAGAAGAAGGAAAGGATGAGGTAGGGAAAAGAAATGAATGAACCACGGATGGGAAGCCATCGAAATCCATCATAAACTGATCAATTGATTTGTTAAAGACTCGTCATATGTAAAAATTTATATATACATATTATTAAATAAGAATCTGATGGACCATAGTTCCATATTTACCTTGGCATTATACAAAATAAATTGAGTAAGATTTTACACACATTGATAGCAACAGAATGAAGTTTTTCCCTCACTAGTTTGAAGTTCTTCATGCTAGTTGCCTCTTTCCTTAAGTTTATGATTTGTTGAATTAATGAATATAATCACTTGATATGTATTAATAAAATTTTTTTTTTTTAAAAAAAGAATGAAGCATTGGCAAGGGATGATTTAAATTCCAAATAACATAGGCCGACACATCGACCCTGTCCAAAGACAACACCTCAACAAGCAACGAGGACGATAGCGCCAATAATGCAGACCACCATACAAAATGAGACCAAATATAATCTCCAATCACATGGAACTTAATATTCAATAGACCCACAATAATAGCAACAACTGCTAGCTATACAACAAATTATCTAGACAAAAAATATTCTCGTTTATGAGCCAGTGACCATATGCTTTGCAAGCCACAAAATAAACTCCACACAATTCAAGTCTCTACATCATCTGTAAAGGCAGTGCTGGAATTAGGGAAAGTATAAAGACAATCGCCCTGTATATTATTTAAAATAAAATTTTATTTTATATTTTTCGAAAAATTATTTGGTCCGCCTCCTAGTTCAGATTTTCTTTTTTTAATTTTCCTTATTTTTCTTGGTTCAAATCCTTCGATATCCCTACATATAAATTTTGGTTTCACCTACAAATATAATTGAAATGGAGTTTTAAGTATATTTAATCAAATATTTAATATTTAATCAAATATATATATTCTTTTATAATGACACCTTGGGCATGTTTTAAATCGAATACCGGAATATAGTAACTCATAATTAACTATTTAACTAATTGCCAATTTATATTCTAATTTATTTAAGAATATTAATAATTACTTTTCAAACAAATAATCAAAATAAGATATGCTCATCCGAGTTGGGCATCTTATCATTGATTGCTAATAGGTTTGTTTATTCTGGCGTCAATGATGTACTGAAAAGCCATATCTTAAATTTCAGTCATGTAGCTGGAAGATTTGAATTGGAATCTCATCATCATAATCAATAATATAGCTGGTCAGTTCTCATACCCTTAGGCTTTGAGAACTATTTACTACACAAAACATTTGCTCTACTTTTCCCCCCTTTATGTACATTGTACAAATCTCTTCCTACATACAAGAATGATGCATGACTTTAAAGTCATGAAATGGTCAAGTCATCATGATGCAAAACCAAATACAAATCCTGACTGGAAAAAACATAAACGGCGCTGAAATCACGTTGCAAATCCGTTATTGCAAATTTGTTAGAAAATCGTGACAACTTTACAACAATCTTTTTTCCCTGCTACAAATGCTCCCATCATTTTTCTAGTAGTGATTGATGATGCATAACTTTGTCATCTCATTTTCTTCAAGATGCTCAAAATCGAAAGTCATGAGATGCTCTCCTTCCATAGTTCCATGCAAAATCTTTTCCAATCCGCTTATAATGAAAAATCATTGATGGAGCTAATTATCTTCGAATTGATAATTACTCTATCAAATTCTTGATTTGCCACTTGAATCATTGCTCAAACTTTGCCATTAATCAATCCATGAACGGTCACTAGTGCCATAACCAAAGAGTAATCCTTTTGTGGCTCAACGATTAAAGAAAATACATCATTTCCAAGACAAACCCCACTTGAAGATTGCTTTCTTCTTACCTGCAATGTTCAAATTCTATGAGTGAAAATTTATATACGAATGAATTATTTTATATGAGTTCATTATTATTAAGAGGCACAATAATTATTATCTGTAATAATAACATACCTCAGCTACTAGTTGATCTTCACTGTCAATGATCTTGTATGTTGAATTTTTCTTCATTTCGATAATACTATAGCAACTTCTCTTAGATTTATCCCATCCATGACTAACATTGCATGTTGTACTACCTAATCCTGCTAATTTCAAACTTCTCTTTAATCGAAACCATGGACCTTCTCTACAGAAATTAGAATCACTCCATTTGTAGATATTCCATTGTTGTCCTAGAATTGGTAGCTTCTGCAAATTAAACCAAACACAATGAATTTCATTTTCAATTGGCATGCATGCACATAGAAATAATACCAAATAAAATTAACGGCAACATATGAACTGTCTCGTATGCTTTAGTATAATCAATATCAGATAGGATGCTACTGTGAGTAAGTCCATACCTGTTTTCGGATGGAGAAAAGAATATAGCCATTAGGATCCATGAGATAGACTTCAGAGCAACGTTTTTCTTGATAATTATCAACCCGAAAAACCATTTCGCCTTTGGAACTGAAGGCAGTGAATCCATTTCCATTGAACACAAGGGATTTCATCCATATGGTAAATATTTCTCTTTCAGAGGATATATATGGAGATGCATCTATAATAATTGGTGTTCCTGGACATATTTTCGCCATTAAGACAACTAATTAGTAATTTCAAGAAGATAGATAGAGAGAACAGAGAAGCAGGCTAATTATTAAGATGAAAAGGTGAACTTGTGAACAAGATAGAATTTGATTTTTTTCTTTCTTTCATGGAGTGATTATGTGATGATGAAAGTTGTGGATGATTGTATTTATATAAAGTGCATATTAAATAAATCAAATGTCGCTATTGGTTTTAAAAATTACCCACATGGTAATATTAAGATGAGACTAAAGCTAATAAAAATCTGACTACTTCAAGTTTGACCACTTTTGTCCAAAGTACTCCGTATTAATTCCAATAAAACTGATAATCAATTGGTTTATCGATTATCAGTTTGACACCAATTCCAACTTCCTAGAATCAACATTTCTACTTTCAGCATCTATATAGCTAGAGTATTCTAACATACGATATGCGCACACCATTGAATACTAAAATGTGTAATGTTTAGTTTTTATACATTTTTCATGGTCAAGTAGTCATATCTATAATGTGTAAAAAAAAAAAGTAGTCATATATATGTATAGTAATAGTTGTAGACCAAATTCTATGTTCTAGTGTGATATATCAATTATTGACACTCCAATAATAAAATAAGACAAATTAATATTATTTCTTAGAAATATGCTCCGTATAATATTTATATGATCCACAACATCAATTTTTTATATAAAATTAATGTGAATGCATTGAAGTGTCTTTTTATGTAAATAAACAATAGATGAATTAGCTAGTACAAGTAATCTTCCACCATATAAAATATATAATCCGTATTATTTAATGATGAGTCGTATTTATGTTACAACCATAATATTAATTATACTTAGTGCCTAATGGCACAACATCAACAATTCATTTGCGGATCTGGTATCAAATTATAATATACATCATGTTTTTCTCTTACACAAACAAAATAAAAATATATCCATTTTGATTCTTAGCTTTCTCATATATACATGAAATAATGTGAATACCACGAATTTACACTAGATAATCTTCACACAAAAAAAAGATATAATATATACTTTAGTCCATTACTCCTCCGGGGTTCAAAAGGCAGTATGATATATATGGCTAACGCCTCGACTCTTATCCGAAGGACTATTACTATATTCCAAGAAATACACTTTTTTCTCTTATTGATGTATGAATTCAATGACGATAATGTTGTGATTTAAGCATCTCCAAATCCCTTCCAAGCTTCAAGAATCAATACGAATTATGTTTAATTTAAATGTGAAATTGTAAAAACGCACACAAAGATTTATACACGCTCCACTTTAATATCTCCGCTGGCCAGATAATTCACTATCAACATCGAAGATCGCCATGCTCCCCTACAACTAGCTATAATCTACGCTGAAGATTTTCTTATACGCCGAAAAATCTCAACCACAAGTCTAACAAAAACTATGTTATCTCGAGGTATCTAAATAAAGTATAAACAAACATGAGGCGGGTTTTGATGACATAATTCTAAGCGCTATTAACTTTCTGCATTCAATAATAACCTAACTCTAAGTATTTTGCCTATATATACGGCCGTGAAATTTTCTTACGAGTGTGTTACAATAAACACCACCACCTCACCCGCTGGCTGGAATCAACCTCAGAGGCTAATGCAAGAAGTTTATTCTTATTATTAAAATTACTTAATTTATTATGTAATTCTCATGACAATAAAAAGAAATAGAGATTCAAAAGAAAGATATATGGTAGACCAAGGCTCCTCAAGCCAGATGCAAAACATCCATTCAAGTATGCCGTCGAGTAGTATTCCCGAGTCCTCAGAACAATCTTCTACGATATTATTGGCAGATCTGCAAAAAGTGCACTCTGATGTACCTTTCACATCGGTATGAACCAAGCAGAAAATCCTTTGCTGCTTATTTTCGTGATTATTTTCTCTCAAGCCATTATATACGAATTAAAGGCGTATATCATCTACCACTGCTGTTATCAGATCCCACGATCCAGCTTATCACAAGCATGTAATTTGCCAAAAAATGATATATAAGATTCTTAACAGATAAGGTTCTTCTTTTGGAACAAACCCAATTTAGCTGACAATGTATTGCCTCCTTAAATATGCAAAGTGAGTTCGGTTTGTCAAATAATATGTACAACGGATTCATCGTAACTGGACAATCTAGTCTAATAATACATTAATTTCTCATTTCAGTTAAAATTTATAATTATAAATCTTCAGAGAAGCTTCGTTAATCTGATATCCGTCACAATCAAGATTTCCTAATCTAAATGCACACATGGTAAATTTATATATCAAAATTTTGAACATGTATGTAATACACATGGTAAATTATATATCAAAATTTTGAACATGTATGTAATTTTTTTAATTGAATAATAATAAGATTATTTATTTAGAATCAAACATTACCGATTAGCCGAATCGACTAGTTGAATTGAAATGGAAGTAATAACAAGTAAATTATCTGGCATGTCTACGGATGATGAAGATGTCATAATAACTTCGTCTCAATTACCACTACGAGGCACTTGGGGAACTTACTATGCTTACCAAAGAAGAATTGTTCAAATGAGATAGATTATAGCTCCCATTTGTCCTATTCTCCTCTAAAAGTTTATCAAGAAGTTTTTGTATGTATTAAAGTGAAAGTTAAAGTAAAGTACCTGATAAACAAAAAAGAACAATTAATTACCTAATCCATGTAGTGATGTACACATGCAGTCCAACATGATCCAACCCTATGCCGGCCTCTTTCTCTATGAACTTAAGATTTCTACTTCAATAACATTAACATATCTTAATACTTTCACAAAGCACTCGCTAGTTATGATATGTTTTACGTGACGTGATGTAGCTCTCATTCCATTACATATAATAAGAAGGATGTTTCATTGTTGTGTTTGGCGTCATGAAAGAAAGTCATGAAATGATTCCCTCTACTCTTCTTGAAAATATCACTTTTATTATTATTCATAGTTCTACTATTCAATTTTATTTTACGTATTTATTTTTAACATATTTTAATTGGATGATCGACTCAAATAATATTTGCACAAAAAACCGAATAATATCAAGATATTTTTATGAAATTCTCTCTAATTTTAGCCACGCAAACAACCAAAGACGCCACACACATTGACGCCCTTGTTGAATGCTAAATAATTCCAAATTTAATTATATTAAAAAATCAAATTCGAATAAAGATAACATACCTTTTAATAAAAAAGGTAAACCCCACAAGATATACGTGATTAATATTACTGATATTTATTTTTTAAAATTTAACATAAATAACAACTTTAATATAAAATATCACAAGAAGTCATTCAAATAGAAGATGAGGGTATCGATTTGTACATCGAATGTTCATCAATAAAGTGGATTATATACCTATAATATACATATCCACGCATGTATCTTTTAGACCATAATATCGATGAATTATATTTCATATATCGCTCTCCCTCCTCGCGATCACGAGTTGGGTCATGTTCCTCCTCCCCAAAGTAGTTGGAAGATCTGTGTCGTGTTTCTCATTCTTCTTTTCCCTTCCTCCGACAGCTAGCCTTTGGGCCCGGATATGCCTTTTCCCTGCTCCCCGCATTCCCTTCTCTGCACGCTAATCGGCGGCACTCATATCACGGCGGACAAATCACGTGCCTCTCTTTCCCCGTTAGAGAACTGATGATGAAGGATCGGATATCCCGGTCCGGCGGTTCCTCATACCATCTCCCACTTCCAACTTAAGTAAGTATCACTCTTTCGCCTTTATATTTACACAAGAATTTGATTAAAAATTAATTTTCAATTTATAATTAACAATTATTATCATGCAAAAAAATTTGGTAATGTAGACTAATCTATCAGACAAAAACTAATTTACTTATCACATGCATAAAAATTAAAATAATCCAAATCGGTTGTAAATACGCTGAGCGTTTTATATATAATCGGGACGAAGATGTTGATAATGAACATATGGTAATAAGCATATGCATAAAAGTGGTAAAAATCTTGCACATATTATATAAGATAGTAGATAACTCCAACTATGTTTGAATTGTTATAGAATTTTTAGGCAAAAAATTATTAAATTTTATAAGAGTTCTTTTTAAAATTTTAGAAATATATTTTTCCACCAATAAAAAATATTATAATGAGGGTAACATAATAATTAATAATATAAAAATGGATGAAACACAACTCACACTTTCTATATTTAGAGATTTTTATTTCAATTTGTAATGTAATACAAATATCACATAATACTTAGATTTATATTTTGACAGTACTCTTTTGGGTTAGAAAATTGTTTTTCACTTATACTCAAATAATTAATACACACTCTCGATGAGTAGACTAATATTCATTGCATTAAAACAATTTATTTATTGTTATGATAAAAAATAGCGCAAAGATATCAAACATGAGCCTGGCGAGAAAGATGCCGAGTATTTTTATATAATTGACGAAAATACCGATAATGAATATATGGTGGTTAGCACACGATGAAAGTGGGTAAAATTTTTGCACATATTATAAGATAAGCAGTATAACTCCAACTACAAGCCAATTGTTATAGAATTTTTAGGCAAAATTTGTGTGACTCCAGCGAATTATTAAATCACAGAGATTCTTGTACCCTAAAGTTATTTTTCCACCAATAAAAATATTATAACGGGGTAACATAAGAATTATTTTTTAATAAACACAACACATACTTTTATAAATAGGGAGGCTAGGAATATCTCATCATATTTAAGAATCAGAAAATATAAAAAATTTAAATCCATAGAACATGAAAAAATAACAAACTCTTGTGAATTGCATAGAGAAATTTATTAAAAATTAAAGTATATTAATTATCATATATATGCCCCAACAAAACTTAAATTTTCTAAGTCCCAACAAAACTTAAAATTTGAAACATTAATTATATATATGCGATGAGTCTCACATTTCTGATGAAAATGCCTTTTATTAATTTGACTTATCTATATTACTTATTTATCTCTCTCCATTTATAAAAAGCCAGTACCGCTAAGCTTTTTCTTTTTACATTACTAATTATTATATTACCCTTATTATAATAATTTTTATATATTGATGGAAAAATATGTAATAATTAATTAGTTGCTGATCTCTTTAATATGTTAAAGAATTTTATAACTTTCATACATATGCTAATTATTATATGTTCATTAAGATTTTCGTCCAATTATATAAAAAATACTCAACATTTTTACCAATAGATAAAAATGATTGATATAATACTCCCTTTGATTTTTTTAATTTTATCATAACAATAAGTAAATTCTATTTTAATATAATAAATTAGTCCACTCATACTAAAAAAATTTGTATGATAATTATTCAATTATAAATTGAAAAAAATTCTAATCCAAAAAATTACTATTAAATAATATATATCTAAATTATTATGTGATACTTTGTATTATATTTCAACAATTGAAATAAAAAAGTATCAAGTTACATATCTAATACTCCCTCCATCCCCAATATCAAGGTCAAGGCTTAAATTTGATTTTCAAATATTAAATATTAAATTCAAATATTTTTACTGTTGTATAATATTTTAAAATTATCAAATAATAATATTTTCAATGTTAATATTGACATTAAATTTTATTCAAATCAAAATTAACGCTTATCTACGATTTAAGGCGTAAAAAGAAAGCACTAAAATCACGATAATAATTTAATACGGAGGAAGTAAAAGATTTGCATGTCAGGGTGTTGGACAGGGTCCTGTGTAATCACAAGTGGTTTGAAGAGTTCAAGGCTGCTCAGGTGGACATTCCTGTGACTTCAGAATCTGATAATTGTTCCCTTAATGTTGTAGTGGTGCATGAGATTCAGCAAGAGCCTAGGCCCTTTAAATACCAGCAGTTTTGGAGCAGGCATTGCCTGTTCAATGACATTGTAAAGAAGTGCTTGGATGAGGAATTGTTGGCAGAATGAATGATATTCCCAGCACAGCGGGCACATAGTAACATTGTTTAAATTTAAAACTAGGCCCGTAGGCAAATTCAAACTACTTGATCATAATGCTGCGCTGCAACCTTCGCCATTCCCTGCCAACGCAGTCCATTTCTTCCTCTTTCGAGCTTGTCCGTAGTTCCCCGCACATTACGACAAATGTAGAAACCACAACCAAAGTGTTCACCTAATTTAAGTAGAATTAGAAGTTGTACAAACTTCAATAACATAAATACCTTGTGCCATGATTATTAAACCTCTTTTTTATATCTTCATTGACTTTCCTACAAGTCCCTTTCTGAAGGACCCTCGAGTTTACAATGCTGACGATATCATCTGTAGAGATACCTTTTGCTTTGCTCATGCGACGCCATCGCTAACAACGCTACAGTAAGGTGATGCTCTTTGCTCATATTCAAAAATCATTAGTTTCAAAGAATGATAATTTGTCTATGTATATCAATGGTCATCAACCTTGTATTTTCTATAAACTTTGGATACACTTGGAAGTCGATCCGATGGTGAATTTAAAACTCTAATTCGTGACTTATCGGTATCCTAAGTGATCTGAACCATTTGGCGAGATACATCATTTCAATCGCACAATCAAATTCACCGTGCTTCGGTTTGTAGTCAATAAGAGCACGAAAGGTTTCGTATTTCTCATGTTCTCGGTGACGCCCTTTGTTTCACCTGCAGCTTCGGAGCAAATGTCATATGCATGATAGCATATACCCGATCTCGGTGACAACTTGGAAGACAACCAACTCACGACCACGTACAAAATTTGCAATTCATCATACATGCAACGAAGCAAAGCTAGGCCATGTGCTTTAGGCGCCTTGGGCGTAGCCATTTCAATTCTACAAAGAATAAGATATAAAAACAACAAATACTAGTAATCTATCATGTTAAACACTTACAAAATAAATTGTAAAGTAATACTAATAATACTCAAAATCTCGCAAATATATTAGTATGCAAGATCTACTACGCTGATTTCAAACGTAAATAATCGCATACATTTTGAAACAACACGTTAGCATCGTTAACTAACCAATTATGTAAACACAACATAACTCTTGTGTTACTAGTACGCCGCATAAGTGACGCTACCTAACAAAGTTGTGATCACCGGTACCACAACATTAGTGGAACACGGTTAAGCAATCAATTAAACCAATTTATTACTTGGAATGATCACTTCAATATGATCCACTGTCCTACTTGTCACGATACTAGTACAAATTGCCATCACAAATATAACCCAGGATCGTGATAAGTTGCACAACTTTAAAATTGGTTTGACACGTTTGCTTAAAGTTTTATGGTGAGGTTCATATTATTTGATTAATTATTTAACATGTCTTATAAAGACAAAACTCAAGTAATATGCATATCATGAAAATAAAATAAATAATAATATTTAGGGGAAAGAGATATATGATATGACCCTAAAATAATAAACCTATTACAACACTTTCAAGTGCAATCTTGTATTCTTCAGCTTTTGGAAACTTCCAAACTACCATGGTGAAACGCCATCTACAATGCCTCCACGGAAGTACATTTATTTACTAACCCAACTAAGACAACACGCAGGCTTGTGGGTAAAAAAAAATAAATAAATAAAGCGACTCAGCTGGTCGTGTACAACGAATAAACGGTTCGAAGATACCGTATTTTAAAAACAAGCTAGGTCATATCAATATATCCCCTTTCCATTCCCATTACAATATATAAGGCAAAATTAAATCACATAAACTATGCATTTAATAAATACATTAAATGATATGGAATAAATTACTCATAAAAGTCATAAAACATTATTAATACAATTAAGTGTGGATGCAATAAACATGCAATCAATACATAATAAACATGCACTTAATATGCAATTAACACTAATTATGAGGTTGAGATAATTACTCTCAATCAATTCAAATTTTAAATATATGATTGACAATCATATAAATAGTTTCCATTTTAATTTTACAAATCAAAATCAAATCACATAAATATATAATTAAATGTGATTGAAATTTAAATTCAAATTTGAATCTCATAATTAAATCCATGAAATATGTATAATTAAAATGCATTACTATCATATATTTGTGTACACAATTATTATAATAATTATTTCATAATTTAACTAGATATTGTTCCCTGATTATATACTTTTAAAAAAACATGTAAAAGGACAAATAATGAAAGGGACTATTGAATTAAATTTATTATCACCAAAATTGATAATTACAATAATCATCCACTGTAAATGACACGTGTCGGACCTCCTGGGCAGCCTCCGGCCCAGAGCCGCCCCCAACGGTGGTTTGACCGTCCCGTTGGCCACCGGATGAGCTCGAGGGCCTCCGCAAGGCCCGCACTCTATTTCACTTAATTTTCGCCGATTCAATTCAATTGTTTGCAAAAAAAATGATTTGAAGGCTTTAAACTCATCCAACAATTCTGAAATTTAACCCAAACATTTCACACAATTTTATTGAAAACTTCTAATTGGAATTTTGTAAAAAATGTTTTCCAATAATTAATTATACAATAAACATTCCAGAAATCAAAAAATTATTTTGGGACACTTAAACTATCAAAACTATGAAATATTTCGAAACGGCTCCCTCGCTTCACTCTGCAGAGTTCTAAACAAATTGGTGGAATTTTTGGTACACTTTAAATGCCTCAAATCCAACAAAAACTTTTATACTTTAATCAAAACATGTTTTTAAAATCCTTTCAATTCATGAAACATAAATGTAAATTCAAATTATCGACTAACAATATGATGAATTTGAAGAATGTATAATACACATATAAATCCATGAATCACTTTTCATAACATATACATGGTCAAGAATATATAAACATGAAAAAAATTCGGTATAAAAATGTGGTCATACAACAAATTTTATGGGGGAAGGGTAATCCAATATATACAATTTAAACACGCCACGATGCCACTGTTAAAAACGCAACTTCTGCTCATAATAAAAACATAAACAAATGCATCCAATATCAATAAATGTATATAAACGAATTACAGTAAAAAAAAAAAAACATGCATATAAATGCACATACATTACACAAATACGGTGATTATTTACAATACAACGGATGTTATCAAATCTCTCCACGGCCTCCATCGACTCCCACCGAATCGCACCAAAAAAAGGACGTATGCCCAGCTAGTCCACACGTAAGAGCTTATCAATCTCGTGATCGATTTGCTAAAAATCTTGAACAATTGAACAAGACCAAGATAATGTTGCTTGGTTTCAAGGCTAATATATATTGGGTATGCAGAATGAGTGAGTATGACTTAGGTTTTCCCTTGCAACTTCTCATATATATAGACACAACTCTCTCTCTCTCTCTCGAATAACTCAACTCAAGCACACTCAACTCCATTACAAGTTCGTTAACTAACTTATTACTAAACGAGTAAGTAACTTAACAAGTTACTAGTGAGCTATATTAGTTAAGCCATTCAATAAACTTACAAGTTTATTTATCCGGTTTAGTCCAATATAGATTTTATACTATAAATGTAAAATCCTCGACGCATCCGTCGATTTCAATCGACTTCAATTCCAGCCAACTACGATTTAATTCCATACATGGAATATAACTCAAACTATCCAGTTCTACGCGCTGCCGATAATAACAGTTGTATAATAATAATCAATTATGATTATTATATCGACATGCATTTTTATCTAAAGACCCCAAGATAACCCCGATATTATCATTAGTTCCAATTTAGTAATTTACAATTACTATTTATTGAACACTTTAGTCTGGTAACCTCTATAACTAAAATTAGAAAATGAATCAAGTTACAACAATTGTCCCAACATGCATAATTATAGAAATCAAAAATACGACTCCCAACAAGTGGTACAAGGATGGAGATGCTAGCACCAGATTCTTCCATAGAAGTATGAGATTCATCAGCACAACATAATATCCCATGCAATGATCGCGGACGGTGCGCCGGTAAAGAGAAGTCTTGGCTGTTAAAGACATTATAGTGAATTACTATAAGGATTTCTTTGCTCCCAGAACCAATGAATCTTGTGATAGGGAGCTTGTTGGAAATGTGCTAAAAAGGAGACTTCAAGAATTACACATGTTGTTTAATTTGCATTTAGGCCTAGAAGGCTTTACAGTATGAAAACGGGGAAGTGCCCCCGGCCCCCGATGGTTTTAGTTCGAGTTCTTCAAAGACACACGTATATTTGTAAGAAGTGTTGATGCAGTGTTGGAGTTCTTTACTACCTCTCATATGCCAAGATATGTCAATAGTACACCCATCTCTCTGATTCCAAAGGTCCAAAGTCCCAAAGCTATCAAAGATTTCTTGCACCACCAAGGTAATATGTTGTATAAGTGCATCTTGCTAGAATCTAGTATGAATTTCTATTTGTGATAAACACCAAATTCATACATCCCGATCCTCAAAATGATATAAATTAATCTAAACACATAAAATAAACGTATTTAATACCTGGTAATCCTTACATTAACTTGGGGTTAACGAACCCAAATCCCCACGATGCAATGCCAAGTAAGCTCCCTTCAAAATCCTCTCCAATGCTTGTTCAATCGAAATGATGTCCCCTTAGATTGCACACACACCAAGAGGAAACCTAACCCCGAGTAATTTCTGAACTTGCTAGAGTTTGAAGATGAATGAGAATCGGGAAGAGAAAAACTTTCCAATTCACCAAGTTATAAGTGCACTTTGAGAGGGAGCGGAGCCTTTTTTTTATGATTCTCATATCATGAAAACCTAATCCACTCTTAAATACTAAGTTCAAAATCTACCTGGCAAGAACTCGTTAAGAAATCGCTTAACTCAACTTAATTAGACCCATGCAGCCCCTTTAATTAAATAACGAAGTTACTAAGTGAGTCGTTTCATTTTACTCAATCCTAACAAGTCAATTAAAATACTAACGAAGCTGAATAACTTATCAAGTTATTCATCTATCTCAATTGCTTAATTGATTAAACTTCTGCAAGTTTAACCAATCAATACCACCATCATATATTTGGACAATATATAAATATCGGTGAAACACATTTCTCAATATACAAGTCTCAAGTGAATTTCATTCATGAAATATTATTCAATATCATTGTATGTGTGACCTTCTGTGCTCGATAATAAGAAGTCAGAGCAATAATAATTGACCAATTACTATTATTATAACGCATTAATGCAGTAAGATCTATAAATCGCTCATAACCCCTTAAATTATCATGAACCACACTAGTAATATACCATTACTAAGTGAACACTAAGTTCAAAGAATCACATTTAACCAACCCTTGTAGAAATGCAGAATAGATACACAATTGTCTCAACGTGGGCATAATAAAAGGGAATCATTCTCATTGATTTCCAACACCCTACTTGCCCTCGACGATTACCATACAATTCCTCTTTATCGCGACCAGTCGTAGGCTAACCATGCTTTTGCCGCGAAACACCCACAACTTTTACTCGAGTATGAATCGAATAAGAATTTATGGCGCCCCATAAACCAATCAGCACTCAACTATGTGAGAGGCCCGAGATTCCTCCTTGTATATCAAGTGACCTGGATAAATCCCTCCCATTATATCAACATCTATCGCTATACTCATCAGCGACCCAACATACGCTGCTATAATCCCCGCTTAAGTGCAGACGCTTGTCATAGTCAAAGTACGTGAGTTTATATAACACGTATAGTAATATATCGTAGGTCTAAGAATTATCGAACCTAAAAACCTAAACAAATATCATAGGACACGTATACATATCTTCTATGAATTGGCTCGGGTCATACCAACTCCCTAGTCATAGACCGGCACTACCTGCACGATCTAGTCCTCGTGAAGTTAACGTGATCAATCTCGATCACTAATCAAACACCATGTTAGTCATATAATGTTTGTCGCCTCTAACTATCAAGATCTCGACCAAGGCCTTTTGGCTATCCTATGTTTCTAGGCTCGAAGAGTGTAATCAACAATTCATGCCGCCTCTAGAAAACATACTAACCTAGGATTTAAATTTCACTCATCGTGAGGATAATATACATGCATATTATATATTTCAACGGCTCATGAAATAAATAATGGGTACCAGGCGAACGAAGTCAATGATTCATGTAGTTTAGTTATCAATCGTATTAAAACACAAAGGAACTCTTTTTGTTTTAATCACAATTATTTAACTTCGAGAAAGTTGAAATCTAACTAGCCGATGGAAAATACTATGGATATATGAGTATAAATATAAATCTATAATTCCAAGGATCTTATAGTACATACTACATTATTTAAATCATATATATATTTACAGTATGAATAAAGAGAGTACTTACATCAAGTAAATGAGTAAATTCCACTAAAAGTTCCACATGCTTCCAAATTCACAACGTGAATTTGACTTCCTTCAGCCCTTGTTGCAATATCAATCGTATGATATCTCTAGTTGGACCACCAAAGATGGTCAATCAAGAACCAATTCTAAGCAAGAAAACAAAGCGATGAACAAAACCAAAACCCCAAAATTTCGGGAGAATTTCGGGAGTATGGCTATTTAGGGTTTTGGTGATAAAATTTTCTCAAAAACTTATGATGAAAAAAAAAAACCTAAAGTTTTCTTATATGTACAGTTACTAAAACAAGCTCCGATAAGCAACCCGCTAAGTATTAGTTGACTGCTAATCCTCTATTTAGCCCTGCTAAGACACTAATGAAGTTGCTAATGAGTTGAACTATTTAATTAAGCTAATTAAATAGCAATGAGTCAATATCAATAACCTTCGCTATCGATAAATACTGTAATTACTCAAATCAATTAAAATAACTATTTAATTGATCTCTATTTGTTCAATCGATATTCTACACAAATGTAGAACTCCTGTAATTGAGAAATACATTTCTCAATTATATAGTTCCCTTTTAATTTCATACATGAAATATAACCTTCCTGGATCCGCCACAATCAGACAAGCAATGACTTTCTAGCTCGTATAATAGTGTTGTATAACAATGATAATTGGACTAATTACTATTATTATAACGATTACCCAGTTAGCATCTAGCAATGCCATAACAACCCCTTAAATTATCATGAGAACCCCACACTAGTAATATACAATTACTAAGTTGAACACTAAGTTCTGAGTAATCATTTAACCTAACCCGGTAAATGACACAATTATCGCAACGGCACAATAAACGGAATCAATTTCAATATTTCCAACACTCCCACTCGCCTCTTGTGACGATTATCTTAGATTTCCTTTTTATCACTCGATCTCTAGTCGTGGCTAACCATAAGTAGCAGGTGTCAGCGAAACACCCACAACTTTCTTTACTTCGAGTATGAATCGAATAAGCATTTATGGGCGTCCCCATAAACCAATCAAGACTCAACCGGCGAGAGAGGCTCCCAGATCTTCCTCATATCAAGGACGACAAATCCTCCCAATATATCAACATCTATCGCTACATTAATCGCGGACCCAAACATAATACGTTATAATCCCTCGCCAAGCGCACGTCATGTCAAAGTACGTGAGTTTCAGATAACACGTATAGTTATATATCGTAGGTCTAAGAATCGATTTAACCTAAAATTCTAAACAAATGTCATAGACATGATATACATATCTTCTATGAATCTTTGCTGTCATACAAATAATTGCATCGGAAACAATCAGATTGATCTAGTCCTCGTTAGGCTAATGATCAATTTGTTCACTAATCAAAACACCATAAAAGACGCTTGGCCGCCTCAACTACACGCGATCCTAATTAAGGCCTTTGGCTATCCTAGTATGTTTCTAGGCTCAAGAGGCTGTAATTAATGGGGCTCATGTTACCTCTCTAGAAAACATAGACTAACCTAGTGGATTTAACCTTTCACTCATCGGTGATACACTACATGTATAATAATATATGTAAATTTAAACATATAGTGACATACAAAACAAATATATTAAATATAAGAAGCAATAATATTCAAATATTTCATTCACATAACACAATAGATACATGGATCGACTTACTTAACTGATCACCACATCAGCGCGACTGCCTAAGACTCCAGTTCGCCGTGACGCTCATCATGCCTCGACTCTAGCTTGCTTAAGAGCTTCGCCGTATCGGCCTCGTTTCTACTTTATACAGCCACATCACCTCTATCAAGCATATCTCTAATCAGTGATACTGAAAATGCGTGCTTGATTACAAGGCCGGGTTCCTTAGCTCGAGCCACGCCCCAAAGATTTGCCACAAACCAACCCTAATCGGTCCCTCAATGCTAGGTACCACACCAAGTTCGGTCACGAACTTCTTTATCCAATTTCATGCTTCTTTTTGGGCCGCTTCAGACGCCGCGATGTACTCGCATTCTCGTGGGTAGAATGGGCAATAGTACTGCTTCGGGAACTCCTCCAAGATATCGCTTCCACCGCTGGTATTAAAATACATACCCGTAACGGAACGATAGTCGCCTCTGCCAGCTTTGAACCGCCGTGTACCCTTCAAGCCATCGCTAACTCTTCATCTCCACTATACCAAGAAAGCATCTTTTAGTTCTTTCTCGATACTTCAAGATGCACTTACTAACCAAAGGGCTTTCACCTGATTAGCTTCGGGTATCTATCGGTTACACTTAGTGCATACATCGCTCCTGCACAACATGACATACATGACGGATCCTATAGCCGAAGCCAGAAGCGTATGTTCTTCATTCTCGCTCATCCTTCAAGACTAGTAGCTGGGACATCAGGCTCGCCGAGCTGAACCCACATGCCTCACGGGAGATTACCCTCTTCTGAATTACTCATGTTGAACCTTTCTAGAGTACCTTATTCATATAAGCTATCCCCTGACAAAGTCCAATCACCTCCGGCTCCCGATCTCGTGATCTTTATTCCAAGTATATATATTGCTTCTCACGAAGTCCTTCATTGAGAAACATTTGCAATGTACCAATCCCTTGATCGAGTTTAGTAATCCCCACGTTGTTTCCAATGATAAGTATGTCATCTACATACGCATTCATGAATGATACATAACTCCCACTTACCTTCTTGTATATATAAGATTCTTTTTTCTCTTCGTTGAATAAACCAAACTCTTTGATTGATTCATCAAAACGTAGATTCCAATCGCGGCTGCCTAAGACCATAAATGGATCTCTTTGCAACTCAGATACCTTCTAGGTCCTTAGACATGTAAAGTCCGGGGAGGTTGTACCATGTACACATCTTCCCTCTAAATTTCCATTCAGAAAGCGGTCTTTACATCCACATTTTCCATGGCTTCATAGTCAATAAATGCAAAGAATGGCTAAGATTATCCGATGGGATTTAAGATGGGCCCACCGGCGAGTAGCCATTATGTCCACCCGTGAACTTGTTTGAAACCTCAAGTCTAGCTTTGAAACATCAACGCTTCGCCTTTATCATGTTTCTTCTTAAATACCCATTTACATTCAATAGTATGTTCCCCCATTTGGTAAATCTAACAAGCGACCAAACTGCTTTTGGTACATAGAATCCATCTCGCATTGTATTATTTGCCATTTGTCAAGATCCTATTCATTGCTTCTCTTTGTAAGAAGGGGTTCAAGCCACTTTCAATGATGAAAGCTTCTCACCATACCGCCCGCTCGTCTGCGGGCGATCCCCGCTGATCTCCTAAGGGCCGGTTCTTCCACGCTCGCGGATCAAGAATCGGTCTTCTATGAAAGAAGGTTCCAATTCTTGTGGTAAGGCCGATGCCTCTCGCATTAAATGCGCCGACATTGACTTATCAGCCTTGAGCTTCATCAAGATGAACACTATTGTATTTCTAGTCCTTCGATAAATATTCCTTTTCAAGGAATACTCCCTGCTCTATCAATGAAGATTTTATTCTCCTTCTTTAGGTAGAAGCACAAACTAACCTGCTTCCCTTTGGATATCCTATGAAATAGCATTTATCGATTTGGGAGCAAGTTTACTTTAGTTAATCTCTTAACATAAGCTTCACAACCCCTAAATCTGAAACCCAACTCGAGAATCTTCCAACTTACCATTGGGAGTTTTATCTCGACTGCTGACATCTGTTTAAGCGTGCGCCGCGCTTAGAAGTGCATATCCCCATAAATTAATCTGTAGATCGTATAGGTTTATCATAGACTTAAAACTATGCTCAAGAAGTGGTTCGATTTCTCCTTCGACATGCCATTATGTCGTGGCGTTCCTCGGCCGAGTTTTTTCTAGCCGCGGAAACAATACCACACTCTCTACATTTAGTATCAACTGGTGGACTCAAATATTCTCCACTTCTATCAGACTGAGAATCTTTTATTGTTGTTCAATTGGTTTTGTACTTCATTTTGGAACTCCTTGAATTTCTCAAAGGACTGTTTTGTGGTCTCATCGTACACAAACCGTATCTACCGTAGCCATCAAGAAACGAATGAAGTAGTTATAACTTCCTCTTGCATGTGTTCATTGGGCCCATACATCAAAGGTGTATGATCCCTAATACACCACTTCGCCTTCATTTGCTGAAAGGCATTTTGGTCATTTTGCCCGTATGCAAAGACTCACACTTATCGTGAGTGATTCATAATCGAAACCTTCAAGTATTCCACCGGGAGTGGAGTTTCTTGATTGGAATTTTAATGACCTAGTCTGCAATGCCATAGGTATGTTTGCCAAGTCGTTAGCTTATTCCGCTTTTAAGTTTATGTTATACGACTCATTAATCATGTTCTAAATGTATAGACTATTTCAAGGAAGTCGTACCAAATACTACTCCCCATTCTCGGTGATCTTAAATTATCGGGATCTATTGAAAAATGAAAACCCATCATTATTCAAAATGTAAAAGGAAAAATATTCCTGCAAATTGCAAAATATGAAATCGGAGATAAGTTCAAAAGCAAGGCCCGCGGGGCACTTTAACTCACGGATCCTACCGCAGTGGCCGCAACCTTCGCCTGCCTCCCCACACCTAGATCCATCTCCCCTTCTTTCGAGTCTTCTACTTGACTTCAGTTCCCTCGCATATTATGACAAATACGAGAACCACACCCGGTGTCTAGCACCCACCTAAGAATTAGAAGTTGTAAAAACTTCCAATAACATACATACCGGTGAGGCCGAGCGTAAGTCAAGAGACCATTCTTCCTATCATCCGTGAACTTCCTACGTGCCTAATTCCGTTGACCTAGGTTCCTCGTAATACGACATTTGTCATCCCTTTAGTGTTCCCCCTGGCCCAAGAACTTTGGGATTCTCAAACCCTCGCTTTCACTGCAAACTTATTCTTCTTTCTGAATTTCTTTTGTTTCGACTACCAAAAATGTAAGGCGAGTGTAAGTTTTAGTCTTACCTGTATTTGTCTCAAGATTCGTGATCATCTTATGCGCTCAAGCGAGACAACTCAAACTTGCGAGATATATTGAAGTTCATGACAAACTAAGAGAATTTTGGTTTCAAGACTTCGTGGATGACATTCACGTACCACCTTGAGAGAAACTGTGCCTGTATGCTGAAGGCCGATCACTCAAGCCAATCATTTTAATGATAATGGCTCATGGCCCGGTCCGCTCCTGGCATCACACGGTATAATGCATCGTGTCATATCTCTCGCTTTCTAAATTTCCTTTCGAATAATTCCTCAAGTTGCCGGTATATGTCATACGCCACCTTTTCATATATTGAATTTGAAACGAAGGTTCCATATTGGCTAAGATGGTATATATTCGATATCCACAACATCGATCAGGCTTCAGGATCCCTTTTTTCTCCACGGGAGTAATGCCATCATTATTCATAAATGTAAATAAATAATATTCTCGCAAATTGGGTGTACATAGTAAACCGGAGATAAGTTCAAAACAAGGCCCGGCAAATTTAAACCAACGGATCCTAACGGCAAGGGCCGCAACCTTCGCGCCATTTCCCACACGTTGCATCCATTTCCTCTCGAGTATTCTACTTGACTTCAGTTCCCCGTGACATTACGACAAATACGAACTACAACCGGTGTCTAGCACGCCCACTTCCCAAAGGACCTAGTTTCCGGCAATAATGACACTTCATATCCTTTCCTAGCTCCTCCTTTCCAAAGAACCTTGGGATTACTCGAACCCTTTGGCCTTGCCTCCTCGTAAACTTCTTCTTCTTGAATTTCTTCTTGCTTCGGGACCACCAAACAGTAAGAAGTAGAAGTTTTAGTCTTACTCCAGTTCGCCTCAAAGATTGTGATCATCTTATGCGCCGTTTAGAGATAACTCAAACTTGTGCATATTGGAAGTTCATGACAAACCGAGAGAATTTGTCCGGAAGAGACTTCTGTGACGAGATCCACAACCGCCTCTTTTGAGACACACCGTGCCTGTGGCGCTGAAGTCGATCGACCAAACTACAATCATTTTAATGATACGCGGCCATGGGGTTTGTCCGCTCCTACCATTGGCCCACGAGCAATGGACAAGTGTCATATCTCTCAAGCTTTCTAGCTTCCTTTCGAATAATTCCTCGTTTCCTAAGAGAGATATATGTCATATGTCAGCCACCTTTTCATATCAATTTGGAACGGCTGCCCATATCGCAAAGCATTTAGACATCGGACATCCACAAAGATCGTACTTGTGCTTTATCCCTTTCCCCGGCCGGGAGGCACTATCATTAGGTTTCACAAACCTATTGTTCAGTAAGCAAGTATTCGCCTCCCTTCTGCTTGAGAATGATTCTCAAGTTTCAGACCACTACAAAATTCGAAGTTCAAATTTGCACTTTCAAGCGCCGAGTCAAGCGAGTTCTTAGGAGTAGCAATAGCTATATTTAATCTAAGCACAAGAAATAAAATAACAAACACTTACAAATAAATTGTAAAGTAAATACTAATACTTCAAATCTCACGAAATATATTAGTATCAAGACCTATTACACTTAAATTCAAACGGCAACACTGCATATATTTTGAATCCAGTTATAATAGTAGGTTGTCAACCAATTATGTAAAACTATAACTTCATAATACTAGCATCTCTTACAAGATGCTACCCAACATTTGTATCTCCGAAACCGGTTAAGGATACCAATTAAATCAGTGTTACTTGATCGATCATCCAGTGCCCACAACGTTAGCGGAAATACTCAACATTTATCCATTATCACATCAAATGCAAATATCAGAATACCCGCCATCACGGTTTGCCCAATTGATGCAGCTTGATTGCACAAATTTTAAAATTGGCTGATACTTTGCTTAAATTTTAATTGGTGAGATTATTACTTTATTTTCATTTACTCATGCATACTAGCCCATAATCGCCAATACATGCAAATATGAAAAATAAACAAGAACACACATTCAAGAGATATACGATATGGCCCCCTAGAACCTATTACAAGTATTTATCAAATACTAACATAAGTCAAGTACTTTTGTATCTTGTACTTCCTCGATCCATCCGAAGTCCACCAAGTACCACCACCGGAAATGATCTTCTTCTGGCCATCTTCACTTGTTACAATATTTATATACTAACCTATCTAAGACAAATAAGCTTACGGTAAACAAAGAAATAAATAAATACATAAGAAATATGACTCAAACATTACGCTCATGATCGAAAAATAAATAAATGAGCCATATCTATATACTCTCCATTCCAATCACCATTACAAAATATGTGCACTTCATTAAATCATATAAATTTAACTTAATAAATATTTTAAATGGCAATGGAAATGCATGTTTGTACTTATCAAATTAATTAATCCATGTAATTACAATATTATTAAAAATTAATTAATATAAACTCAATAATCATATTACACATTGCCAATCAATAATTATCAATAATTATTAACCATATTATAGAAAAATATTCAACACAAATATATTCTAAAAATATATTAAGAAAATATAAATGTTATATCAATTTAAATGCCATTTAAAAGATATATAATATAAAAGAAATTAATTATTCTGTCATCACATAATTAATTACAATCACTCATGGATTAAAATGATAAATAACGGGCACCGCAGTTGTGTCGCCGTCCGCCATTTTGGTACCGTAAATAGCCCCGATCCGGATTAACGGAAGCGCCTGCAGTGGTCGCAGGAAGTCGGTTTGCCGATTTATGGTAATAATACCATATTTAACTCGGTTTTTCGGGGATGAATTTAATTCAAGCAAAATCATTTTGAGGCTTTAAAATTTTTTCAAAATTTATAAAATTCTAACACGTTAAACTTCATAATTTTCTTGAACAAATCTTACTGGTCGTTCATTATAATTAATTTTTATATTTAATTATTAATTAAACAAATTCAAAATCTCAAAATTAGCTTTCTGGAGCCACTTAGAAAATCCAAAGTGAAATTTAATAGAGATCTTCTAAGTGCTATCTGAGTTCCAGAAAAATAAGTTTGTAATTTTACAAAAATTTTACATGCCCCAAACACGTTGCATAAACTGCTTAAACAAAACCACTAAATCGCTCTTTTAATTCTATTTAAACAAAATCTATAAGTTAACAAAATATGATAATACATCATCACAAACTTAAATAATATGTAAATCAATAATCAAGAACATGGTGATTTATTTCACTCATATTTATCAATTAAATATACGAATGCACTAATCAAAATAAAAAAATCGACATAAAAACAAACAAGCATAAAATAAATAATGTAAACAACTTTAATTCCTAAATGACGCCACCTGATGGAAAATACTATGACATATGATATAAATACCAAATCTATAATTCTAGGGATCTTAAAGTGCATACTACATTATTTAAATACAAAACATATATTTACAAATATATGAATAAACAGAGTACTTACATCGGGCAATGAGTAAAATTCCTTAATTAAAGTTCCACACGCTTTCCAAATTTACAACGTGAATTTGACTTCCCTTCATCTCCTTGCTGCACACAATCGGGGATGACATATCTAGCTTGGTCCACAATTTAGGGCCGAATCAAGAACTAATTTACGCCAAGAAACAAGAGATTAACAAAACTAAAAACCCCCCAAAATTTGGGAGAATTTCTCAAGCCAGCTGCTACTTTAGGGTTTTGTGATAAAATTTTCTCAAAAACTTATGGGATGAAAAACCTAAAGTTTTCTTTACATGTTGTGCTAAAACAAGCCCGACAAGCAACCTGCTAGTATTAGCTCGACTCGTTAACTCTATTAGTCTCGCTAAGACACTAATGAAGTCAAGCATCGAGTTGAACTATTTAATTAAGCTAATTAAATAGTACGAGTCAATATCAATAATCTTTCAAGTTATCGATAAAATACTAATTACTCGAATCAATTCAAATAACTATTTAATTGATTCTATTTGTTCAATCGATATTCTACATCAAATGGGGACCTCTTGTAATCGGTGAAAATACATTTCAATTATATAGTTCTCTTTAATTTCATACACGAAATATGCACTCAACGCCACTGTATGTGTGTGTGGGACCTTCTAGGCCTTATAATAGTAAGTTGTATAATAATGATAATTGACCAATTACTATTATTATAACGATTAATGAAAAGATATAGCAACGCTTCATAACCCCTTAAATTATCATGAACCCACACTAGTAATATACAATTACTAAGTTGAACACTAAGCTCTGAGTAATCACATTTAACCCAACTGTAAATGAATTGACATAATAAATTGTCGCAACGTGGAAGACAATAAATGCAGAATCAATTCTCATTGATTCCAACACTAGCTCCCACTCGAACTTTGCCACGCTCCTTCATTAAGCCTGTGAAACCAAACTCGTTGAATCAATGTGGTGCTGATCTCAATCTCCGAGATGCATGCTTAAATTCATACATGGATCCTTTAAGCCAGATGACTTAGACCAGATGTTGATTACAATCACATCTCTTACCGAAAATACTACTTACAAGGGCCTATATCTATCCCAATCTTGCCCTCAACAAGGAATTATTGATGACTAAGATTATCCTTTACATAGTCATGCACGACTAACTATGATCAAAATGGGTTTTAACCACTTCTCGTGGCTCTATCGGCAGTGCTTACAACACAACCTCGGCGTTAAACACATCCTGTCTTATTAAATGCATATTATTTCCAACAACATTACCAACAAAACAGATTGGATCAAAGGTCAAGTTGTACACTGAAGTTCAAGTTTCCTTTTGGTTTACTTCCATCGAGCATACTAGACTCCTCAAATTCTATTATTGAAATTTTGACTAATAGCCTTTCATATGGTACACTTGTTCATAATGTCGCTATCACATTTAGTTGCTGTTGAAGCATCAACAACCGACCATTCCATCTAACTATATTTATCTCTATTCTCTTAAAGTTACTACCAAGCCGTGACTCGAACTGCTGCAATGGAATACCTTTAGTAAAAACTTCACAATTCCAATCACGGGAATCATACGCCATATTTGTGCGGTGCACAACATACTTAATTGACGCCGCATAATGTCGAATCATATTACTACGTAATAGACTTCAACCACTCATTAATGCGAGGCCCTTACTAATGGGATTGGGACCTCTAACGTAAGCAGCCGCTTGTCATAGCAATCTGCCTATTTTATGTAATTTAATCTATTATAGATTTCCCCAATCAATTTAGCCATGACATCTTAAACTTAACAAGCAAACGTAACGCGAGCTCACATATGGGCCGCGACGATCATAGTACGTGTCACATATATGTAGTCATTCAAATGTACAAGAATCTAATCACTACTATACCTTTGGGTGTCAGAGGGAAGATTTCTTCAACATTTAGTGTATAAAACTTCATTTATGCGCTACGCCCCACTAACCTTTATGAACTCAAGGTTCTTCATCATCATCAAGTGATTCTATTTATTTTTATCAAGTATCAAAGTCGAATTTAACCCATTATACTCAATCTTAAGTTTACAATTTTAGATTCCAAAGAGTATAGAAACTTTCTTTATATTCTCGCCGAGACGCTGAGTTCAATAACAATGTCAAGTATCCATCATCAATTCATAATTACTTAGGAACATTCTTTGATAACTTCTACTTATACCCACATGTGTTACAACTTGCGGAATAGCAATAAGAAAGTTTGAAATAAACACGTAGCACTCCGTCAACCAATGAATATGTTTAATCTTGTTTTCAACCAAATGTAATGACAAACGTCATTCATGACCGATTGCTCATTTAATGAGAATACATTTATTACTTCCTCGATGATTCACCTCATCCGTAAAGTAATAATATAGAATGGGCTCTACTCGATGAATCATCATCCGTAAGATAAAATGTAGCCTTATACTCAACCCATGTATTCACATCTTATTTCATTTAAAATGACCTCAAGTCATTATTTGAGTATTATTTATTCATGTTGTCCTTTGTATCATCAAGATTTAGCTTTTAAATGCATCAAGAGGGATACTTCTTGATATAACCGGCGGTTCTATCGGATCGGGTATCTCCTACGGAGCCACTTGAACGCATTCAAGTCACATATTTCCACTATTTGTACTTCATAAATTAAGACTCTATATCTACAATAAATTGCAACACTATGTTGATGGAAATAAATACCAGCCTTCCTTTCTCCGGTTATGTACAAAAATGACTTAATATCAACTTTGATCTGAGAGTTAAATTATGTCTAACATGTGCTGACACAATACTAACTTATCCTACGCCCAGACGCTTCAAAGTTTGTTTATCAAACACAACTCGAGTCAGTTCTCACGCTTGAATATGACACAAATTAATTTAGCCGCAGTGTAGCAACCTTTAATATGTGAAATTATTTGGTCCTTGTGTTTCAGCCATATTAAACACAACTCTTACTTGTATCACTCAACTAATGACACATCTAAGGTTAGAATGAAATTATCTTCGGGTATATGAAATTGAAAAGATCTCATCCATCTGTGTTTTAACTTCATTAAACACAATTCCTTAATTACGTATCTTAACAAGTACGTTTTAAGATTAGAATGATGTCTCATTCTTCGGATGATATACTACTTATATCGATGATACTTCTGACTCAGAACTTGATAGTATCCATATGGTCCTTTCCATACTCTTATCAACTCTGATGTATCATTCAATGACTAAATCTTTAATTAATTTGTAATGCAAACATACAAACTTAATTTAATTAAAGCGAATCCTCCTACCTGTCTAGTAAAGAGTCGACTTAGTTCATCTTTTTTCAAAATTATATCAAGTCTCGCTCGAGTCATTATCCATAAGTATATTCAATCGCTTGTTGTTCAAGGTGTCCTTTTTAAAGAAGAGTCGAGTAATGTTTCCTTTAACAGTTTGTAATCCCAAACACTTCTAATCACCGATATGGAAACGTGTAAGTCAAACATGACATTCCCTTTTACTCTTACAAGTGCAAAGAAAATAGTTTAGAATCCCAACCATCTTCATGGAGGATTTAAAACCGTGTGCTCTTATAATGTAGTCGCCTATCACAATGCTACAGCTCGATAACTTTGTATCTTCCAAATATTGTTATACTTGGCTCATATCCATGACACAAATCATGTGAGTCAAACTAGTGTTCTCGACATCGAGTAGCTCAAACAAGACATTACAAAATTTTGACAACAAAATTATTTCGAGATACGAGATTTAATCAAATCTCTCTTCAATTCCTAAATGTTACTTAAAATCCTTCTTTCTATGCTTCAAGTTCAAATAATGAAGCTTAATCATTAACTTCTCAACTTATAGTTCCATATTCTCCACCTCAACCGCATGTGCGACGTGAGAACCGAATAGATAACTTTGCTTATTTGGTTACATATTATAAGCTTTTGTTTCATCACAATTCATGAACCATGTTCATCATGTTAAATAAACTAAATACCAATCACATGTCCTCAAATGTAGATACACAACATTCAAGATCATTCAATAAGTTTTTTTTCTCAATCAAGTATAAAAGAGACCAAACTATTTATCATTTAAGTTGCTTTTTGGTGGCTAAGCAGACAATATGACATATCGGGTCTTCATAGCATCATCACCTTTGATTTTGAATAAAAAATTAATTATCCTTTCAATCATATCATTCCCATTCTTTATTCACTTGAACCAAAGTTCATGCAACGTGCCGACATGATTGAATCAAGTCTTAAATGTTTGTGGTATTTAAAGTTTTATCCTCTATTCATTGGCCAAACTCGATTGCAATGGCCGACAAGATCGCGGCCAGAATTAATTTGTTTCAACAAGTCATTCGGATTTCTCCTTAACTTAGTTTATTTCACATTATAAAGTCATGCATTTAGTTTGCCCAATGAATGGTGAATAGGTAAACTTAACATGCTAAACATAATAGGAAATATGCAACTTAAAATAAACAGTGTAGTTCAAAACAATCCACACGTATTTACAAAATAAATCAGAATATAATACCCGGCATTTCCAAATCTCACAAATGCATAAGTGTATCAAGATCTACTATACTCGACTCAAACGGCAACACCGCATACATTTTGAAATCAAGTATAACAGTAGGTTATCAACCAATTATGTAAAGTAACATGCAAGGTACTAAAAGTCTATTGGTGCCTGTAATCAAACTAAGCAACACCGCATACATTAATCCAAAGATAATACTAGTTACCAACCAATTACTTAAATTACATAACTTCTCTGTGGTCACTTTCCTTAGTATACCATATGATGCTACCGACTTTGTATCTCCGACAAACCGGTTAAGTATACCAATTAAACCAAATAGTTACTGGAGCGATCATCCGGAAGCCCACAACGCAATGAAATCTTCAACATAACTATCATTGCTATCAAAGTGCAAATCAGAACACCCGCCATCGCTGCTGTGCCCGTGATAATGCAACCGATTTTACAACTTTAAAATTGGCTTCGATATAAGTTGCTTAAATTTTTAGACTGTGAGATTAATGTTATTTAACTTTATTTAACTACGATGGGAGCAGTACATATTCAAGCAACATGAAAAATAAATAAATAACACACATCGAGGAGATATAGATATGCACTTCTAGAACCTATTACATCACTTAGCAATTGAAATGTTAACATCCTATTACAACACTTACCGCCTGGGCAGCCTGTATTCTTCTCAGCCTCCTCAAACCCAAAGCCGCCTCCGCGAAATGCTATCTTCACGCCACCACAAAGCAGACATACTACTACTCTAACTCCAACTTAGGCAAAGACAATGTGCTTAAGTGGGTAAATGAATACAAGAATAAAAGAAATACGACTATTATGTCAAGCTTATAACATTTCCGGTACGTTGCATCAGAATAAATAAATTAAACCAATCATATCTAAATACTTCCTTTCCATTCCATAACAATATATATGGGCAAAACATTAAAACAAATAAATACACTTAATGTCATATATATTAAATGAAATGAGATTAAATGTGTTCATAATTGACTAATTAATTACCCATTATTTTACAATTAATTATCAATTAATATAAATTTTTGAATTTAAATATATTCCCACATGATAAAATGATACTATTACAATAATTATCACCACTTAAATCATGGAATAATTACTTCCAAGTAATTAACTCCAAAATTGTTGTGTACTTAAAGTCACCATGAAACATATTTTCAAAAAATTATCAATTAATGAAAATAATTATAGTGGAAATTTAAATCAAATTTACTTATTCAAGCATATATATTCAATTATCTTAATGACAAAATTTATTATGATTTAACATTTAAAAACCGAAAATTAATAATTACCAATAAATTTTAAAACCAAAATAACAATTACATAAAATACATTTATTGTTTTATAAAACGGACGATTTAACTAACGACTGGGAAACTGCCGGGTCTCCGGCCACCTACGATCGACACGCCGCCGGTGCCCTATTACGGCAGATGGGCTACGCTCCGAAATTCCGCACCGGACGCGCTCGGACGTGGTCCGCAAGTTCTATTGACCGATTTTGCAGAATTCATTTCGCTTTCGCTTTTCCATTAATTGCAACTTTTGTAAAAACGATTTGGAGGCTCTAAAAAATTCAAAACATTCTGGGATTTTTCTTGAACATCAACAATATCATTATTGAACACGTCCAAGTGAAAGTTTATCAAAAACACTTCCATTTTTTAGATTAAACCCAAAATAATCCAGAAATTCAACGAATTTTTGGAGTACTTAAAAAAATTCAAATTATGAAAACACTGTGGGTATGAACCTCAAAGGGTCAAGAAATCACAGAGAGATTTACTGTAATTTTCTGAGATTTCTAAAACCACCGTAAAATCGAAAATGATTCTACCTCAAATTAAAAACGTGAAATTAATTAATTTAAAGTTCTTTCAATTCATGAAACAATTAATAAACTTCAAATCACTAAAATCAATACATGAAATGATGATTCCACCATCAGAAACATATATAAAATGGGTTGATTTTTTTCACATTATATATTCAATCCCAGATCCTCAAAACGATATAAATTAATCTAAAACACATAATTAATAATTATGAATACAAAGAGTTCTTACAGAGATGCCAACGGAAGTCTATCTCAAAATCTTTCACGAAGCCTCCTTTGAATTCCATCGCTGAAATTTCAAATGTAGTGCATCTAGCTGGTCCACAATTTATATGTCAATCCTTACATCAGAGTACGCTAGAACATGGGTCGATCGATGAAAAATCAAGAGAAAATTCTTGTTTAATTAAAACCGGTTAGCAAAAAATCAAACACTAACAAGTTGTTATTAGTAATTCAACAAGCTTACTAACAAAGCTCAATCTAACTACTCTAATTAATTTAATTGACTAATTAATTAATTCGGTTCATCCAATTTATATTTTTACATTATCAATATAAAATTCTAATTATAATATTCGTTGATTATAATCAACTCTCAATTTACAAATGTAGTTTAATTTCATATATGAAATATAATCCAACGCCACTCAGATGCGTGACCTTCTAGGCTCGTATAATAAGTTGTATAATAATAATAATTGACCAATTACTATTATAACGATTAACGAAAAGCATCTAGCACCGCCATAACCCCTTAAATTATCATGAACTCAAACTAGTAATATACACCACTACTAAGGTGAACACTAAGTTCCAGAATCTCCTACTTCTTAACCAACCTAAAATCTAATCGATACACAATTGCCGCAACGACATAATAAAAAGCGGGAATCAATCACTGATTTCCAACAAAGCTAAACGGTCGGGGCGTACATTTAATGCCAAAATACGTAGGCTTAAAGAAAGTACGCATGATGCTCTTAACAAGCAGAAGATAGGCCGGAGTTGCTCGGGGATTATGGATACTTTTGTGAATGTTTAAATCATGTCAAAGGAAATCCCGAGAAAGTTCAAGCGGTAGAAGAACATGCGTTCAATGGCAATATTCCAAAGTGTAGTTTACAACATGGCTAATGATGTTGGGGGAGGTTAATTACTGTGACGACAAGCATGTTTGGAAGATCGTGCGGTGCCACAAAGGTTGTCAGTTTTTTTGTCGTATAAGCGACGAAAGCTCATCAAGACCTTCTTCTTCCTACGCCTAGCTATACCAAGCAAAGCGTAGAGAAAGATTCTTATGTACATTGAAAATTTCATGTTCTCAAGGTCGTTGAGGAAGTTAATGGCAGCAAATGCAGGTACGTGGTGGAGTTTCAAAGGCAGTCATATATTTTATTTCACAGTCATATTTACCGCACGCAGAACAAGCATCATTTTTTAGCGCGACAGGTCGGCGCTAATCGATTGTCGCAAAATGGTCTAATGTGTATAAGGCAAATAATTTCTAGTTGGAGGAATATTAAAAGAAATAGGGTTAATTGACAAATTTATATAGATTGCTATATTAAAAGCAAGATAGTTTGTACAAATGCTGTAATTATTTGATATGATATAAAATTTCTTTAAAAACCAAAAAATCACATATATACTATCGGCGCTTAACTTTAAAAAATTAATTACACAAGATATAGCTTTTATAAAGGATGCTATCTTTATTCCATTGATTTCAATATAATCTTATCGAAGATTTCACATTCTAAATGCTTAATAATCTAACGCTGCATCTTCGATCGCTTACATACTAAAAATTAAGAAAATTTCCCTCGTAAAAAGCTGCCTTCATATTATTCAGCCATGTGAAATATTATCAGCCAATCATCAATTAAAATACGTTAAAACGAATACATAAAATAAAATCAATAAGTAGTAATCCATTAATAATTTATGCAATTCTATCGTGAAATAATTAATTACTTTATTTATTATATCTCGTATTAAATATCGAAGTGAGGCCATCAGTCACACGCATATTTTTACTAGTATCACTAAAAGTGTTCTGATCGTATAAATTAGCTACAACTAGTTTAGAAAATGACAACATGTAATGAGACCTCATCAGGCCACTATACTCTAAAAGTTTGTCGATACAAGAAATTACATCACTATAATCTATAATAACCACAGAGAATAACAGTACATAAGACAAGTTTGTTATGTTTAAACATTAAACTATATGACCTTTTGATTAGGTTATTATAAAAGGAGTGGTAAGTGGATTACATGGAGAAATTGGATATATACGGCACCATTATGTTCTTTAATACACAGTTTATTATAATTAAACATTTAAGGGGTTAGCTGACTAGGTTTGGATACACTCCAGCAATAATGAATTATGATGACATATCACTAAGTTAGTTTTGAGTTTACATTTGAACAATGAAATATCATCACTTATTCTTCATATTTTTTATTAGTAATAATGAATAATAACATAAATCTGTAAAAATTCAACTGTGTGAAAATAAACTGTCTGAGAAATGTCAGCATTTCCTCCAGACACTTCACTTGTTCAAGGAATCCCAAAGCACACTGAGATCAACATTTCCTCCAGAAATTATAATGCCTATGTGCCTGCAATCTTTAGAAATAGGATCTTGTTTAAAATCATTAGAAAGAATGGCAGCAAGGCCGATGGCTCCACTTGGTTCTACTGCAATCTTTAAGATCTCATAACAGAGCCGCATAGCTTCTACTATCTCTTTATCTTCGACTGTAATAATGTCATCAACAAGATCGCGGACAACAGGCCTGCAGAATTAGTTCAGCCTAATAAATTCGATGATGATGACAAATATATAGAAATCCATCATAATTGGAACGAAAAACGTGGTGAGTATATGTTTATTGTAGCATTGCACACATGTTCAATTATAGAAATATTGGAAGCACCAACACTCATTACCAAGTTAGGTCTCCCAATGAAGCACGCAATCCATCAGCAATTGTATTTGTCTGTGACAGCTTTATTATTTTACCAGCTTCCTTGGATTGAGCTGCATCATCCGCACCCTTAGGTTCAGCAGCAAAAACTCGGATTGAAGGATTGATGGACTTGGCAGCTAGAGCCACACCTGATATTAGGCCACCACCTGAAATTAAAACAATAAATTAGAAGACTTCATAAATGATCCCCATGAGTAAAGCCATGTTTTCAAGTCTTGAGGCGATTTTCATATCATACCACTGATTGGAACTACAATAGTGTCAAGATTTGGAGCCTGCTCCAGAAGTTCCAAAGATATGCTACCTTGACCACTGCAAAACTAACTAAATCATCAAATAGATACGATCGCATTACTGCATTTACTAATACTGAATTGTAAGTCAACGAATAAATTATTGTGTCACATATTGTGAAAAGATTGCCCTAAACCTACAATCTACTGTCTAGCAAGTACTAAATATAGAAAGAAGAAGTTTGAATAGTTCCATACAAATGAATGAACTAATTCTTAAATGACGGAAGCAGAAGCATATTGTCAATAGGTTCAAAACAAATTCATATAGATAGAGACAAAGGCCTCTAGTTGTAAGTACCTTATTACACGCCTATCATTGTATGGATGTATGAGGACAGCATCTGTATCTTGCAATACCTTACTTGCAACTTCCTCCCTAGATTGCATATTGGCCTCACTCCAGATAATTTGGCCACCATAGCGGATAACATTCTCAACTTTGCAATTTGGAGCATTTCGGGGTATAACAATATATGCAGGGATTCCTCGAAGTTGTGCCGCCAAAGCAAGCGCTGCAGCATGATTACCACTAGAGCTCGAAGGAGTAAGTGATCTAATATTCAGAAATGCGGGTCAAGAAACTAGCAAAGAGGAATCAGTGAGTTCAAAAGGAACCTGCTATGAGTTACAACACCTTTGGCTGCCTGAGAATCATCAAGTGAAAATACAGCATTGCAGGCTCCTCTGAACTTAAAAGCTCCGCTGGTGCAAGAAGGAAAATAGGAAGGCCTTAGCCCTTATGAGAGACTGTATAAATCCCTCGTAAGATAAAAAGGGTATGTTATAAAACTTGTTCCATTGAGATCACCAAAATGTTTCTCACCCCTTCTGAAAGCATTCACATTTAAAATACAGTTTTCTACCAGAAATGGAGTTCAAAGTTTCAGCCGTCAAGATAGGAGTTCTGTGAATATATGAACTGATACGCGTCTGTGCTTCTCTGATTGAGGAAAGATCAGCAGCGTATTTGTCACCACTCTCTGATTCCATATCGCTGTTATATAATAATCATTGGTTAAGTTCAGTCGCAGTTATATCATGCGTTCAACCGTGGAGACTTAAGCATAGCAATTCATACCAGAACAGTTGAGAGCTGTTTCACCATAAGCAACTGTTTATCAGACAAATTATCTAGTTCCAGAGCAAAACATGACCACCTACTTCAGATTAGACAGGCAAAGTTCTAACCTTTTCAAGTAGGTAACCCTCATCCATCACCCCCCTCCCCTCACCATTGAAATCAATTGTTTTGCATCACCTAGTGGCAACTAGAATCCCTTTTCTGATAAAACTTGACGTGGCACGTTAGGTGTCTCTAAATGGCAGCTAAGTCTTGCTCGCTTTCAAAACAAATCAGGCTATATCAATATAACGTCTCCATTCATCTTTACGTTCGGGCAACTGCGTCTCTTCCATTAAGCTAATAAACTCTATGTACTACTACTTCTATAAGCATAATACTACTAAGTACTAACACTGAACAAATTCCACAGAAACTTCACAAAGTACCACTAACATCTACAGTACATAATTCATATCCATAAGCATAATACAATGTAAAAATCATCATTTCAATTTTCAATCCCCTAACATAGATTAATATGAAATATCATAATTGCCCACAAAACAAAATACCATATTGTGTAAAGATACTAAATTTTGATAATTGACACTACACTGACAAAAAAAACACAATTAACACTAAAAATTGAACCTTTATACAAAAAATTCAAAATATTGAATTTAGTCAAAAAGAAAAGAGGAGGAAAAATATACTATTGCAGTTTTTCAATTTTTTACCTGAAGACTGGAACAATATGAGCTATCTCTTACAGGAGTCAATTCATTTTCTTCACTAATAGATCAGTTGCAAAAAATTTAGTTATTAAAAATGCCTTGAGTACTTGGTTAAAATATCCACATTTACAATCAGTCATAAAATAGTAATTTAGTAAGGAGTAATTAAGGACAATTTAAACAATATTTTGGCCTAAAGTCCATTTTTTGGGATGTAAATCCACAAAATAAATCAAATTATCAATTTTATGAGTGTGAACATATAATTTATCCAAAATGTAAACATTTATTAATTCAATATTCAGTTGTTGACTTTGGAAACATCCAAAATCACAAGGTCGGACAACAAGTCTCCACGTGTCAACGAAACACATCACCACGTCTTCCTTCGTGTTTGTAGTACCGACTCAAAATGGATTATGTGATAAGATTCCAAGCGGCTTGATGATCACTAACTAAATATCGTGTATATCATAAATCTCTAAGATATTATAATTAACGTGAGCCAATCAATCCAAATAACGTAATAATCAGGATATAAATTACATTGTTTAGATCTATACACATAACAAAAGTCCAAAAAGCGCTTCGAAGATACATGTGGTAAAATAGTAAAGGATGTCTAGGTAATTTTGATTTTTTCTTCGTATGGATTAGATTACCGTAAAAAAACGTTAAATTAATTAAAAGAAAGATGTAGCATTAACATCAGTTAGTCGTATCAGATAATTAATTCACATCCCTAATAACTCGATGAACGTTAATTTGACGATTTCATAAAGTTCAAAACCACACAAAATATTCTTTCACATTGTCTTGATCAAGAAAACACTATATATGCAGCCTCAAATGCTTCATCAACCAACTCGTCTATAAATTGGAAAGAATATTATCAAGTCACCATCAAATTTATTTTTGCTTTCAAAACCAACCCATTTAAGTATTTTACCTATAGATTCCAAAGTTGTTCGCTTTATAGGCCTAGAAATTCAAGCTTTTTGCATTATTTATCATCTAGTTTCAGTACTTCAAAAGGGTATTCTTCATTTTTTGTATTAAGAACGATACACACTATGGCATCACAATCAAACCAACCTCAATCTGTTCATGACTTCACTGTTAAGGTATGTCTTTTTCATTTTTTTTTCAATTTTTTTGGATTCTTGATTTGTTTTTAATGCTTATATTTGTGTATTTTGGAAGTTTATTTGTTTGTTATAGACTTATAGTTTGTTGTTATGTACTTTATTTGTTCACTTTGTATAGTTGTGCTAGTTAAAGTTGGCTTTTTTATGGAGGAAACTTTTATGCGGCTAATTAGTGTTCAAATTATAAAGAATTTATGCAGGTAGCAAAAGTTTGTTAATTTTGACTATTAAAATAGGTATATTTTTTCACTTTGTGTAGTTGTGCTAGTTAAATTTGATATGAAAATTTTATGGGGTTTATTAGTGTGAAATAGGTTCTTTTAGTTTGTACTATTGTTTCATTCCTCTTGTTTTGGTTATTGGTTTTGTTGGATGGGAGTATTTATCTATTAGGAGAACTTTGTGGAATTGCTATCAAAAGTCGAATTATTAGTTTCTAGTTGGCAATTTGGCATGTTTTTTTTCTTTTTCCTTTACCTATTTGTACTTGATAATAATGAAGCTATGATATTTGGTGAAGAGGATCTTCTAGATTAGTAGTAGAGACGAGTTGAGAACTAGGTGCTCGGTAGTTCGTGTTTTATTTGGAGAATCAGCTAAGATGATTGGAGTTGAGTTGAGATCATAGTGCTCATTTTCTTGCTTCATAATCGATGTTGAACCAGAGATTGGCTAGATGGATTCTTTAGCTCATGGTGACATACTGAACTGAGTGAGCTTAATTAACAATCAAGTTAGCAATTGATTAAAATATGAAGTTATCTACCAAGTAACATGTATGTTACTGGTGGATGATAATATGCAAGGCAGTAAGGAACTGATTTCCAATAGATTAGATCTCTTTGCGTTGTGGAACTGAATTTTCTATTATGATATAATAAATACAACTCTGAACTAGTGGCTATGAATTGTGGACGAGCAATAATTTAAAGATGAAAAATAACTAATGATATTTCGAAAGGTGAAGAAGAGCTACTTTTGTGCAAATAAAAATTTGATATCTTGTCCTCATTACCGTTTGCTGCGCCGAAGGAAAAAATTCTAAGAACTCCATTTCGTCTGGCATGTGATAAACTAAGGTTGGAGATAACATTGTGCAACCTGCTTAATTTGGTTCTTCGTTGATGGGAGTTCGGGAAGGAAAACAAATTGCAATTATATTTGCAATTGCAAGATAGACGCTATTTATATATATGCATTCTATCATGGTGTTTCACTGTCTTACTTGATTACAGGATGTTATGGGAAAGGATGTTGACCTTAGCTCTTACAAAGGAAAGGTCTTATTGATTGTCAATGTTGCCTCTCAGTGGTAAGCAACTTTGTTGCATTGAATTCTTTCCTGGATCCATTGACATGCTAGTGACTGTTGTCAGTAATCATTGGTTCGCTGTCATTTGGCCAACCATCTCCTTGTTCATTATATATTTGCATTACTTGTTGATTATTGTGGTCTAGTAATGTATGTTCAATAAAGTGAAGTTAACCAGCAGTATATCAATATTTTGTTGCAGTGGGCTAACCAATTCGAACTACACTGAACTGACAAAGCTATATGAAAATTACAAGGACCAAGGTAGTCTCACATTACCGGGTTTTGAAAACTTATATCATTACTAAATCGAGCAAATAATTTGGATTCAAATATTTACATCATGTCGATTATTCTTTCTATCGAAATAGGTTTGGAGATACTCGCATTTCCTTGCAATCAATTTGGATCACAGGAGCCTGGAAATAATGAAGAAATCCAACAGTTTGCTTGCACTCGTTTTAAGGCAGAGTTTCCCATATTTGACAAGGTTGGTATCGATCCTCAAATGCTCTCATATTTATAGGATTGTAAAACTTAAGTGATTGTTGATAAGGGCGCACACAGGCACAGAACCATAGAAAAGACAAATAAGAGAGGAAAATGACTTATAGGGGAAGGGAAATAGACTTTCCAATACTCTACTCCTGTTCGTCTGACAAAAGCTATTTGGTAGACGACCAACACAACTGAGTTAAATAGATAACTATGTTGTCATGGTTCTTTTTATTACTTCCATCTGTTGAATTAAAAGACTTAGCTGTTTCTCATTATCTGTGATTCAGGTTGATGTCAATGGTGCAAATGCTGCTCCGATATATAAGTTCTTGAAATCAAGCAAGGGTGGTCTGTTCGGGGATAGTATCAAGTGGAACTTCTCTAAGTTTCTTGTTGACAAAGATGGAAAGGTCATTGATCGTTATGCGCCAACCACTTCTCCTCTCAGCATAGAGGTCAGAACTGTAAAAATATGTTGAACTGTATTTTGGTTATCAACTGTTCTTATACGAATGCTAACTCTTTCCTTCGACCTTCTGCAGAAGGACATCAAGAAGCTTCTTGGCGTTGCTTGAGCTCGACTGCGTTCGCGTCTGCTGTTTCAGCTGAATAAGTAAGCATTTCTGCAAGAAGAAGAAATAAATGTCATGGTGACATAGATGGATTGGCATCTTGTATAAGCTAAACTATACTTCAATTTTACATCATGTATAAAATCTATAAAATGTGTTCCAGGCTGTGAAATACATGCAAAAACCATTTATCAACTACAGTATTTCTGTGCAAATGAATAAGATTAATAAGCATTTAATCGAAGTACCTTAGCCACTACCTCAGACTTAATTACCACCCTAATTATGATATTCATCGGCTTAGAGGTTCTGGGTTCGATTCTTATTGTAAATGGACGGTGGGTGAATTTAAAAAAAAATAATATTCATCAGCTTAATGTTCTTTACAAGTCCTCAAGTACTCTTGTACAAGTTTTCAAGTCATCAAACTTAATTAATACTTCACTTTTTGATGGTCACCATTTTTAGTTAACAATTAAAAATAATTTGAACGAGTATTGTATTATAATCTAGCACAATCTCAAAAGCATCGATCAAATGAAATGAGTTATGAGGCTAAAAAAAGCAACAAACAATATGAAAAGGACGGGCAGTCCTTATTTTGTAAATAATATTCACCACCCCATCTCTATATAATGATATTCCCACCTTTTTATTTTATTTTAAATAATAGCCTTTTCTTTAGAAAAAAATGATCATACAAAATACACAATCAATTAGGACCGTAGATACGTGAAAATAATTTCACCCGAATAAATATACAATCAAAGTTTCATTATTTAAACCTCATCTATTGAAATAAGTGTGAAATTATTTTAAATAATGTCTCCCCTAGTTAGTGGCTTTGGGATGGGCAGGGGCACTTATGTTGAAGGGGCCTAATTTTTCCAACATATTACACCACCAATATATTACTTCATCCGTTTCAAAATACATGATTACTTATAAATTTTTTATAATAATTAATTATTTATAATTTTAATATATTTTTTATAATTACAATGTAGCTTTTTATATTTATAAATATAGATTTAAGCAATCTCAAGAGGCTTTTCATAATCCTCATTAAATTAATTTTCATCTAAATAATCATCTATTTCTTAAACGACGTAATAATAAAAAATTGCATAAAAAGGTGTTTATGTTTGCCAAATTTATAAACAAATATATAAATCATTACTCACCAACAAATTATATTTACCTTTTTTTTATATTTAAAAATCGAACATTATCAGTAATCAATTCCGGAACCTCATCGTTATTTTTTGTTTTTGTATATGTTTATAATCAATCAAACTTATAAAAAGGCCACAAAAAGTAAATATTACTGTAGTAAAAGCAATCCACATTTTTCAGAAACTTTCTACTGAGATATCAGAAGTCAGAAATACCAATGTATATATATACTTGATTGTATTCTTGTATATATACTTTAATAAATAAATGAATAAATTCAAGTTTATCAAGCTGGATGAAGAAGAAGTTTTATTAGGTTATTACTTTTCTCAGTTTTTGTATATATATTTATGTGTTTGAGTATATTTATATATGAATTTTAAGGTTTTCTTGTGAGGTATGATTTGACTAAGTTGGACTTTACTGAGTTTGTGCTGGTTAAGCAGCCGGTGTTTTGTTATAGCTTCGTAGATAAAGTTGGCTGCTTTGTTTTGGAAAATCTTGATTTGGTGAGTTTGAGTTGGCTCTTTTGTAACGGAGCCGCACCCGCTACTCGTCGAGTGTCCGTGTAATCCCACGTAATGATCGCAAAACAAATGAGCTATTTCATTTGAGCTATTCTGACTTAATTTGGTGGCTGATAATGGTGGTTTTTATTATGAGACATGCATTTTGGGAAAGTTGTAGTTTGAATTGTGAATGAAGTAAAATATGGGTATTATGTTAGTTGTATAAAGATTGAATCTTTTTATGGAAATGTGGTTTCTTTTAACTTGCATAAAGATTGATTTTTTTTATGCAAGTGTAATTTGTTATTTAAAGATTTGAATTTTATAAATGTAGTTTCGTTTAAGTTGCATGAAGATTGAATCTTTATTTGTTTTGGATTCTATGCTTGTAATTTTTTTGTGTGTAGCTCTTGCTGCTGGGTGTGATGTCAGTAACATGACCTTAATGCCTCCCGCCCCTAAGAGGCGGGGGGGGGGGGGGGACTTAATTTGTAATAATCACCTTATCCCTCTGACTTTGCTTCTGAATCAATCTGGTGTGGATATATTTCGAATTTGGTAATGTATGCTCAAGAAGGACCCACAGTTTAGTGAAGTGTCCCAGTCATTGTAACTATTGCTGACTTTGAGTACATAATTGTTTAATGAACTGAATTGCATAGAGTTGTCAAGACTTGTTATGTTATGGTTTTGTGTCAAATATGTGTAATTATGATGGTATTTCCTTGGGAATCGTTGAGGGTGTTCTTTTTTTCTTCTGCCTTTGTTGTGTTTGTTTCTACATCTTGTAGCGTCCAATGATGATCTAGAATAAAGCTTCTAATTGAACCCATGCATTTGCAAGGTGACACTAAGGCATTGTCTGTATATGTCTTTGTAGCGTTATCAAGGAGGGAGCTATTAACTGCATTCGAATTCGGAGTGCCAATTCAGATAGTTCTGTGTTAGGTTGCAGCTTTCTCGCAATAGATTATACTGTTTTGACTGCGCATTGTTTTAGATGGGTTGTGATTTTTCTAAACCTGTCTCATGTTGTTGCGTTTCCGGTGAGAGTCAACCGGTTCATGAGGCGCATAGTGCTGGTACGAACTGTGAACATCTTGTTTTCATTCTTCTAAAGTATTTATAAAAGCATCAACAAAATTTTATATAATTTCTTCAGAGAATGAGGATAAAGGTGAAGTGAATGATGTACCTTCATTTCGTGAATTCTCCATCGACCAACTGAGAGTAGCTACATCTGGATTTGCGGTTGAGAATATAGTTTCAGAGCATGCAGAGAAAGCCCCTAATGTTGTGTATAAAGGGACGTTGGAAAACCAGAGGCCCCTTGCTGTCAAACGCTTTAATCGGAATGCATGGCCTGATTCTAGGCAGTTCATGGTGAGTGGCATGCCTGCTCTGAAAGGTTTGTTTTAACTTAAACTATGAGAACTCTCCTCATATCTTGAAGATATCTCTGCTTAAAATATATTTTAAGTCCTTATCTAGTCAAAACCTTTATAGTAGTTGTCAATTTTTTAAATCTCCATATAGGGATTTATAGGTGTAAGATTAGAGTATGTATTATGTAATGACTTCCATTGTGGTGGACATATTTCAGGAAGAAGCAAGGGCTGTTGGTCTACTTCGGAATCAAAGATTGGCAAATCTACTTGGTTGCTGCTGTGATGGAGATGAGCGGTTACTTGTTGCAGAGTTTATGCCTAATGAGACTCTTGCTAAACATTTATTCCATTGTAAGTCCAAAATTTCATCATCAATCTCCTTCCAAATTGAATAATCATTGCTTTCACGTTTGCGTAGTTTAGGAGTGTATGTAGTTTCGTCTTCCACTCAATTGAGTTAAGGAACACATAACAAAGTGCAGTGAATATTCCATCAACTTTAGTTCATATTTTGGGAAATGAAGATCATATATGCTGATTCAATTTTAGTTAGAATCTTCCACAATACATCTCTAGCAGTTTATCTATCTTTGTAATGTGACCGTGCCTTTCATGATTGAGAATTAGGGGAAACACAGCCAATGAAATGGGCAATGCGGTTAAGGGTAGCTTTGTATCTTGCTCAAGCTCTAGAGTACTGCACTAGCAAAGGACGATTGCTATACCATGATCTCAATGCTTACAGAATTCTTTTTGATGATGAAGGTGTGAGGTTACCTCTCAATTTCATCCTTTGATCATTTTGCATGTACTGTCTCCCTTCTTTGGTCATGTCATATATTCTTTTGCTTATAATTTATTCTATATCTCTTTTTGATGATGAAGGAAATCCCAGGTTGTCATGCTTTGGGTTAATGAAGAACAGTAGAGATGGAAAGAGTTATAGTACGAACCTCGCATTTACGCCCCCTGAGTACATGCGAACAGGTATTTATCCATCAAATAAAAGAATGTGATTCTTTATTTTAAATTAATCAGCTATATACGAGTATTAAATAGAAAGCATGTGTCTTCTGGCTTACTCTTAAGGATATCTTATACTCCCTCCATCCCACAAAGATTGTCCGTTTTGACTTTTTGTTATACCTCTTGAACTTTGACCGTAGATATTTTTGTTTGTATTGTATAAATTTCCTCATTTGAAAACTATGGTCACGAAAAATACATTTCAAACTTTTTCTATTGATATATTTTTTTATCAAATATTATACAATACAAACAAATATATTTAAGATCAAAGTTTGAAAGTTACAACTATAAAAAAAGTGGACAATCTTTGTGGGATGGAGGGAGTATTAATTACTCTTTTTGAAATTTTACATGGACTTAATTACTCTTTTTGAAATTTTGAGTATCTATGATGGTTACAACATTGATTTCCTGTTATAGTGTGCAAAGGAAGATGTTTCTGTAAAATGTGAAGCCAACATGCTTTTGAGGTGGATACAGTTCATTGATTTTCATGTGATTCTTAATTCCTCTACAGGGCGAATTACTCACGAAAGTGTGACGTATAGTTTTGGCACACTTCTTCTCGATCTCCTCAGTGGAAAACATATCCCTCCAAGTCATGTAAGTTATACTTCTGATGATTATCACCTACACAACTTTACTTATGAAAAGATTATAGTAAGTTTTAAGAGACCGGCCAACATTGGCATGTTTAATACCAGACAGTCAGTAGTTTTCCTGACAGGTTGCGTCTTTTAACATATATTCTTTACATCACTTGGACATGGGCAATCACTATCACTATCAGCATTAGTATATTGGTGTTCTACTGGAAAACTAATGACAGATTCTTATGTGTCTAGCTATGTTTGGGTTCTGCTTGTAATGTGTCGAACTTTCTTGTTTCCTATCTGTCTTAATCCTCTGGTATAGTTTCGCTTCAAGTTTCAAATAAGTATCTTACAGTGTATTTGCTGCTTGTATCAGGCCCTTGATCTAATAAGGGACAGAAATTTGCAAATGCTAACTGATTCGTGCTTGGAAGGTCAATTTTCCAATGATGATGGCACTGAATTGGTGCGGTTAGCTTCAAGATGTTTACAATATGAACCCCGTGAGCGGCCAAATCCAAAGTCATTAGTTACTGCTCTGATTCCATTGCAGAAGGAAACTGAGGTTTGTTCTCTCTTCATGTGATTGGAGGGACTCTTCAGCTCCTCTGGGGGCTAACTGATTTTTTCTGTTTGCCATTCCTCATATTTTATTTCTTTTTTCCACTTAATCGTGAAATATCTCAATTTGCTATTTGTTTTTATTTGTATGACTTTTAAACTGACATTAATCACTTCCATTTTAACATGTTATATGATGGAGTATACTTATAAGATTTTTATTGAGGTAATTGTCATTTTTTATAAACATTCTACTATGTAATACTTTTCATTGTTCCATATTTGTTTGACCTTAATGTTCAATTATTACCAGTGTTGGAAAACAGCTAACATTCTCAACCTTATAGGTACCTTCTCACGAACTAATGGGTATCAAGCATGGAGGTCAACCTATGCCTTTATCTCCTCTTGGTGAGGCTTGCTTACGAATGGATTTGACTGCAATACATGCGATCTTAGAGAAACTTGGGTACAAAGATGACGAAGGAGCAGCAACTGAGGTTTGTTCTAACTAGTAACTGTTGATCCCCTTCCCGTCCAACCTCTAAGGTGAAAATGAGGTTGTTAATGCATGCTTAATTGCATACACAGCCTGAGTTGGAAAAAGTCAGTTTGATAGTCTCCAGGGTCAGATTTTGGGATTATTGTCATTGATATTACTTTCTTAATGGTTTTTTCAAATATCCTCTTATATTATATTATTCCTTGCCTTTTGTCTGTCTTTAATTTGGTTGGACTTTATAATGGACGAATCTATTTTTAATGAATATTTTGTGCAGCTCTCATTTCAGGTGTGGACAAATCAGATGCAGGATACGCTGAACTCTAAGACAAAAGGCGATGTTTCTTTCAGACATAAAGACTTTAAGGCTGCAATAGAGTGCTATTCGCAGGTTAGACCCTCTTTGTTGACTAAGTACTTTTATAGTTTTAACTAAAATCCTCCCACCCCCTTACATGGTGAGAATCGAACCCACAAGCTCAATGTCTCTATTTGGAAGCCTCTTAACCACTAGGCCAATTCGATGTTCTCACTAGGTACATATTTGAGTCCTGACTATATAGTTTTAGAGCCTTGTGAGTCTTGTTCAGAAAGATATACTTGTAAGGTATAATGATTGATGGAAGGAAAATATCTGAGATGTCTAAAATAGTACTCCCTTTTCCCTGCATCCTATGTTTTCTCTTTTCCCAAGTCCTTTACAAGAATCTAAACTTAATACTTATTTCAGCTCACTTCTTAAGATTTGCGCTAGTTGTGGTAGGATGAGCTCAAATAATTTTTAATTTGACTGATTTTTTTTTATGTTGATATAGTTCATTGATGTTGGGACCATGGTCTCCCCAACTGTATATGCTCTAAGTTTATCAAGTGATGCCCCAAGAAGTCAAACGATGGAAGTTCAAGCGCAGTTATAGCCTGTTTAAGGTTGCATCATACTTGCAAGCTGCTTCACTTTTTGTTCTAAGGAGGGAAAACGAGGCACATATTGCACTTAAAGAAGGTTCAATACTTGAAGAAAAGAAGAAAACTTGACAGCTCAGATGAGTAACGTCAACACTGTTTCTACTCTTAAGTTTTTCGCGTTTCACTCATAATACAAACTTATAGTTCCTAGCAGAGTTGTAAATGATATTCAACCTATAATGGAGAAACAAGGAACAACTGTTTTTAGTCATCATATGTGTTCCATACCTGGGTTATTTTGTTATATGGAGCATTATTTCCATCATTATCGAACAGGGTGGTTTGTGAGCTAAGCTAGGAAGTTCATACTCCCCCCTAATATTTCAAAGAAAGTCTGCATTGCCAACATCACAATCTTCAGAAATAAAGTAGTGCCAGTCGTGGAGTTTACTTGTTTTTATATCTATTGCAAAGCTAGGCAACATGGAGTTGGCATATGGCATTATTTCACTGCATCGCCTTCTGTGGGTTTACTGTTTGTGCACTAGGTATTTGTTCATTGTTTACATAATTTTGTTGGATTTCTTGGATACTGTTTATTACTGCCTTTTCCTTAAGGTTAAGATTTTAGTGGAGGGAAATAGGGAAGGACTACATAGATATATAGATTATTACTTGGGTATTTGAGATTGAAAATTTTAAGTTATTCCTTTCTCTGTAGTCTTATTTTTCTTGCACAATGGCAGCATCCTAACTTAGTAACTCCTAACTAACATTGATGGAAATGCTCTTTTGGTTATGGCATCTGATACCAAGGAACTGTTAGCGGTTATTTTAAAAAAAAGATTTACGCGTAGTACTATGGCTTGATTATCTATCGCGTCAATACAAAAGATCCTTTCGCCATTATTTCATAGTGAATAATGTATGAAAGCTAAACTTTTCCATGAAAAAATAGACTTGATACCTCGACAATCATATCCTTATTTAAGTAGCACAAATTCTTATTATTCTTGCACAAAAACTTAGAATATAAGTTTTAAAAGAAAATTCTAAAAAAAAAAAAGAAGCCATTCTTACATGTAATTTACTAATACAAACACAAGGGCAAGGATTTATATGTTAAGAGTCCCTTTGTTCTTGAATCCCTTAGTCATCAAGCTCTTCCTCTTCATCTTCATCAAACTCCTCATCATTATCAGCAGAAGCATCTTGATATTGTTGATACTCAGAAACCAAATCATATTTCCTGGCTTCAGAACTCCATTTCATCCATCCCTTCACTCAGTATACCAATGCAAGAAAGCCTTGCGCCTAAAATTTCATGACCAGAATTGCCTTGAAACGCAAACATTTCTTGAATGGAAGTCGAATTCCCAATAAATGTCGAGGACATACTCAACCCTGTTGGAGGAATATCACAAACACTTGATTTAACATTGTTTGGGATCCATTCCACAAAGTATGATGAATTCTTGTTTTGCACATTGATCATTTGCTCATCAACCTCTTTTGTGCTCATTTTGCCCCGGAATACTGCTGAGGCGGTTAGGTATCTACCATGGCGCGGATCAGCTGCAATACATCATGCCTCTGAAACCATTTGTTGGGTTAGTTCAGGGATTGTGAGTGCACGGTATTGTTGGGAGCCTCGCGATGTTAAGGGGGCGAAAAACCAACTAAGAAGAAATGCATATGGAATGGATCAGATTCAATAGCTAGCTGGAGATCTGAATTCAATTGTCCTGGAAACCTTAGGCAACATGTTACTCCACTCATTGTTGCTGAAATCAAATGGTTCAAATCTCCAACTGCATGTATACAGATCATATACGATACCAGAAAATTTATATAAGGATGCGATAGAATTGAAACAAAAAAAACAAGGAAAAATATAAAAATTTAGGAAGATGCACGAAATATTTTTTGAAATAACATATAAAAAGAAATCCAATAGTAAAAGTTTATTTTTCAAAAAATTACAGGCGACTGCAGACTTCTTCCCTACACCTTCCCCTAATTCCCTTACTATATACAATTATTACATACAATTCAAGGTGGAAAAGTATTCACTACTTCAACATTTGCTAGCTTCAAGATCACCAAATATAATTCTTCCAAGATAAATAAATATAAAAGAAAATCTAGCAATGAAAATGGTATGGAGGGGTTACTTACAGCTTGGATTTGTAAGCTTGAGGGTCCTGAAACAGATATCATAGAGGGCTTCATTATCAAGAACCATGCACTCATCTGCATTTTCTATCAATTGATGAACTGAGAGAGTGGCATTGTAAGGTTCAACAACAGTATCAGAGACCTTTGGTGAAGGGAACACTGAGAAAGTCACATCATTCTATCAGACATCCCGATCTTTGATATCAACAAAGTTCTATTCTGATCCCTGCTCCTCCTAGTGAATGGCATATTTGAAATCCTACACACAATTGTCCCACAAAAACAAAATATTACGAGAACATCGAATTGACCTAATGGCTCGAAGTATACATTATTACGAGAACATAGCAGTTAGTTTTACGTAACAAAGCAATAAATACCTTGTAAGCAATCACAATTCTCAGCTTCTTTCCTAACAACATCAAGAACTGAATCAATCAACTCAGCTCCCTCAGTGTAATGCCCTTTAGCCCAATTGTTTCCAGCACCATTTTGTCCAAAAACAAAGTTGTCTGGCCTAAATATTTTTCCATGAGGACTAGTCCTCAAACTGTCCATAGTACCACAAGGTCCATGTAAGAACAGCCTCTAGTGGCTAAACCTTTCATTACTAGCTTCATTGAAGTAAACATTCACTCTCTCTAGTTGAAGAGGTGAACTATTACTTGGTTTTTCTCTAGTTTCATACAACTTCCCAAAATTTTGCACCAATTTGGTTGCCACATTGGCCTGCTTGAATATGGAGTATTTCTCTCATTTTCAAGAACCTTTTTTTTTGGCAACTTAGTGTTTGATGTTAGAGAAAGTGAAATGGCAGCTATCTTTTGTAGTAAGATTGAGTTTGATTAAGACATTACTATTTATCTTTATTATTTCAAGTATTTTTGTTTGAAGAATATTAATGGAAAGTGATTAATAATTTGTATGCAAATTGGTTGTTTCAGGATTACATGCATGACAAAATTGGCAACATGGTTGTGAGTTGGACTTTAGTTAGGAGACAACCCTTGTGTGTCATAAACCATGTGGACCTAGTTTAATTGCATTAGTATTTTGGAGAATATGTACATTGTTATTATATTTGTATTACCGTTAGGCATATAGATAATTATGAAGATTGGAAAACATGAAGCCTTTAGGCATGGGGTAAAAAGGAAAGGTATCCTTTGGGTGGGGGTGGGAGTAGAGGTTGGTGGGAAACATTTTACATTTTGTATTTAATGATGGATGGGTAAGAGGCGGAGATAAAATTGAATAAATGAGTCGCGAGGTGAAAATATTTTAAAAAGTTATTTAATTTTTCGAATTCACGAAGATAATGAAGAGACACGAATGCACTCAGCTACGGTATACGACCTAACAACGACGCCAGAAAAATGAGAGAAGAAAATAAACATGATACAAAATAATTATATAATCTGATAATTAATATGGCATTAACAATATTCTTTTTCTAAAATTGGAAATTGATAAGAGTTTGAAAATGGTAGGATGGAAGTCACCAACCAAAACAAATATAGTTGCAAGGATTTCCTTTCCACTCACAGTAGAACTCTTTACCAAATACCAAATCATGATTTAGAGATAACATTGTGGTCATCAAGATTAAACCCCTTTAATTTCCAACTATTCTCATTTCTAATTTTACAATAAATTTCCATCATAGTCCTTAATAGAATCGATGTAGTGATGGGTGATTACTTCAATTATTGAAGATGCATAGAGAAATTTGTCTGCTTGTCTTCTAAATTATAGTAGTACCACATTTATTGCTCCAGGTGGGTAAATAGTTGACTGTCTAGAGTTGGAATCCTATGTTGTTATAGTTACTGTTCTATAGTTATAGCAAATATTCATTTACTTGAAGGAGAGTTGATATGATAATGGCAATACTATAGAATACACAATCAACACATTAATTAAACAATTCTTTAAATTATTGTACATTCTCAGATCCAGTACTTCATTGAGTATTGTAGAAATTTTAATGGCAATAAATCAATAATAGTGAGCCAAGAAGGCAATTGTTAGTTGTCGGTTGATACCTCTCAAGAGCACACTACAAATTAAGACATATCACATGAATGCACACTGAATCCAGTAAGACTAGATCATAACTCTTAACAATAATCATACAACAATATCTCTACTTCAAATTACTTTGAAGCAAAACTTTAATCTGATGAAAATAATAGGTGCATAGATTGTAGGCAACACCAACGTCACAAGTCAAATAAACCGTGTGATGAGAATCCAATAAATGCTACCAAATTAATAACAATAGGGTCGTAATTTTAATACTCCATCGATTGATAATCACACTCCTTTTCTCATGCTAAATTACATTTGGTATAGTTATATGGAACTTCGTATAAAAAGGAGGGATGTAAAATGAAAAGGTGAAGTGTAATTATCAAAGTTGGAGTGCAGAAATCATAATCATAACAATACTTGGGAGAAGTAACAAATAAGCAAAAGAAGATATCCCTTTATTCGATTGCCAAACATGAAATAATGTGATTCCAAACTTCTTGATTATAAGTTAAAAACACAGAGCTGTCAAGATGACAAACTTATTCTTGACTAACTTGGTGTCTTCAAGTTCCTAACTAGATGTGACAAATTACAACCAAAACAATTGTTGGAAGATAGCAAAGCCTCAATGTGGTTCCTAACAAAAGTGTGTACATGTCGACGAAAACACATTAGTACAACAATTCCTGGAAAACAGGATCCACACTTTGACCCCATTTCCCATGGTACAGCTCCAGGAGCTTCTCGGCCGGCGTTACACCTACACCATATTATGAAGTAAAGCATCACACAATACACTATATAGTTCCTGTTTAGTTATGAACTTTTCGGTAAAATGCGACTAACGTGCTTATATTGTAGATTTGTTTTATATCCCTAACAATTAAGGAACTAAAATATTAAAGATTTTAGTCTTATGCATGACTTACTTCAGTTAACCACCCTCTTGAAGAAAGTTAACAGCTCAATTTTCAGTTAACGACCCTCTTGAAGAAAGTTAAGCTCTTAAAGAAGGATAACTCGGGTTTGGAGAAACATAATATGCAACCAGGACAATATTTAGCTAGTCTAAGGCACTCTTCATGTGCCTTCTGTCAGAAGTTCTAAGGAACTAAAACGAAGGACAGTGGTTGTCATTACAATATAGAAGCTACATGGGGGTAAGAGAAGAAATGCAGATGAACGGACCCATTAGAAACAATGTTTTTATTGTCAAACTACTTGTCAATAACCACATAAACCGTTTATTCCACTTTATTTTTGAAGCAGGAGAGAAGATATTGGTGGATGGCCAGGACATTCTCCTAAAGATCAAGTAGCCACAAAATAAAGAAAGTAAAATGAAACCCAACACCAAAGGCATGAAAATACCTGTTTTGACAACCTCTGCTACTTCATTTAAGAATCCAGTTTCCTTGAAGCCTCTCCTTTCTAGGCCATCCTGCATGCGTAGAACACTTCATCAGAGAAAGATGTGAAGTACAGCTATGCCAGGAGAAATAGCAGAAGAACTAGAGTTTATAATAATAAGAATCATAATAAATAGAGTCATGAATAGTAACTAGAAAATAAATAATAGTGACTAGAAAATAATAGATGTAAATTAACCTTTGCCAACTTCAGAACATCTTGAGCGACATGCTTCAGCAATCCATCACGAAATGGGGTCTTGAGACCTGTTTTTGTTACCTACATTTCATAATGGTGGTATTAGATTGAATTTTTTATGAAAAGCAGCAGCTAGCCTCGCACTAGCACGGGTGAGCAACATTGCCAAAGATGACAATTACAAAAAATCCTCTGACTGGAAACTGAGATAGCTTCAACCCAAATGTATTGAAATATATTTCTGCAAGGACTCGGCACATACCATAGAAGCAAAAAACTCATGGTTTAAAATAAGAACCTCCGAGTTTTAAAATGTTAATAGATTACACAAAGAATTCCAACTAGTGCCTCCCATTTAATCCCAACCATAATGAAAAGTCCGATCTTATGATCATCATGTTACCTTATTCCTCAACATCTGTCTTTCTCCAGTAGTCCAATCAGCAGTAATGTCGAGGACACTTTGTAGAGATTCCTCATCATATAATACACCCACCTGACAATTATCATCAACAGTTTTGAAGTTAATAGAATTACGCCATTGGTTAATGGATAGACATTGCAAAGAATGCAACTCAACAGGCAAGTAAGTTAAAATGTGAAGTTTCCTAGGAAGAATTCAACATCTAAATCCATATATTCTGCATGCAAAACCCGCCGTGCATTATGTCAGATACAAGCAACAGACATAAGAAAGTAATTCATTTACTAGACCATGGTGACGTTCAACTATATCAAATTCAAGTTGCCCAAATAAGTAACTGAAAAAGCAAATGTAAACTAGCTGGAGGTAAGCCCAACTCTTTTCAACAAAAATGATGCATTAGACAAAATCATTTTAACTTGCACTCCGACATCTTCAATAGTTTTCTAAGCGACCTTATTTTCTGCGTTGTGTGAACAGATAATGCATCACATTACAGGAATGGATCAATAGGAAACAGACCCAAAATGCAGGAAGTGCACACAGCCTTCTCCAAGGTCCTCCGTCTGCACCTCTCATTTCCAAATATCTTTTAAGCCTGACCTGGACGAAGAAGTTGTAGACCAACGTTAGGCACACCTTGAAGGAAATCTTTATCAATTAGTATTTTTCCAGGTTGACCATACCTCTGGAAATATTGTGGTCAGATGATTCTCCCAATCATTGAGTGTTGGGTATTCACCAGGAATAGAAGGAAGCTTTCCAGCCAAAAAGTCCTGCACATACGTGCATAAAATGACTGGTTTTGTTAAGACATTTCAAGGATAAAACCATGCACTAATAGAACCTAGCATATGCCAGTATAAGCAGGGGTGAAAAGAGACCCGAAAAGACATTCCAGCACAATTGATGTACTTCTTTTTCCGGTATACAAAATACATGGGAACGTCAAGAGCATAATCTACATATTGCTCAAACCTGCAGATACAAAACAAGGAATAGAAATATAAGAACAAACCATTGCAAATTTTATACAAATATCACAGACATCTCCCAGTTATATAGTTGGTATCAGATCACACATCAGAAGCACCAAAAGAATAAGGAGAAAGGGTACTCATCTCAGCACTGTAATTCCAGATATTTTAGATATAATGAACATCCATTACTCTCATAACACCAATGAGGCTCACATACTTAAGCTTGAAGAAACATATATAATTATAATATGTTTCATACAACTAGGATGAAATTTAGTGGAACTAAAACATACGGGGTATATAATAACACCAATGAGGCTCACATACTTAAGCTCACAACTAGATGTTTTGCATCTGAAAATTTAGTGTATGATAGGTGATCATAACTATATCATTTGGAAAAAAAGGTATTATCAAGAATTCTCAAGTTATATATAATAAATTATTTAGTCACCTTAAAAACGGCAAAAAGATTGGCCAAAATGTGTCTCCAAACAACTTGATTATAGAATAAAGACTTCATAACTCACCCAAAGGAGTCATCAAAGACGAAAGGAAGCATGCCAGCTCCGGAGAAAGATCTAATGTCCATATGACTGATAAAACAAATGATAGTTACTTTCGCCAATTTAATGGCTGCGCATTTGGAGTATAGTAAATTTAGAAGACGCCATTTGGAAAGTGTTCAAAAACCTTTCCTTCATGCTGAGATAACCATTTGCTCTCAGTAAAAAGGTGAATTTGCGAACAAGGCTGTAGCAATCTGTGTCATTGATAAGCCAGATAACCAATATAAAATGTATGCAAATGCAAACAAAATGACGTAATATATAGAACTACTTCAATAAAAGAAGACCAAAAGTTCTCACAGGTTGCAAGTGCACAGCACGGAATTTCTCTCATCATATCAGCTTCAGAACCAAAAGTCCAAATCAATCTGGATAAAAAACTTAAAGCACCCTATTAAGATTAATTAAATGATTTACAGAGCAAGCAGTGAACCGGCAGGTACTACTGCCGAAATTAAAGCAATGAAGAGGAACTGTAATGGAAAACTAAATCCTTTAAAGTGTTGGGTACACTAACCTGAGTCGAGGTACATGTTCGGAACATCATGTCAAGTCCAAGAGCACCAACCTTTGGCATATAATTCCTCATAATCTCATACCTCCCCTGCATCAAAACTCTCTATCAGTATGTATTCAGTGAAGGATTGCATTTAATCAACTTTGAACTTTAACTTGGTGTAACCAACATGCACATATCACTAATTTTAAATCTTTAAACTAATTTTTAAACTAAATTCCATATTCAGTACATGATAGAAAAAAATGATAAGTGGAGCTAAGAAAGTTAAATTTACATAACATGTCATACACAGACTAATAAATTTGCTTCAAATTCTAGAGATGTGCATTTATAGCTACTTCTCACTATTGATTGGCCATCAGAGAAAAAAAAAATTAAATAAATAAATAGGGTGGAACCTCCAAAATTAAAGAAAGAATATGTACTGCAATCCATAAATTTCGATATTAAAATAAAATGCATCATACAACGAACCTGAATGTATCTCTGAACTAATAATACAATAGCAGACTAAATGATGAAAGCTTAAGTAGGGTAGGCAGTTCAGCCTCTAAAGACCATCATCATACACATATATCTACCAAGATAGACAGCATAGAAGAATGCATGAGTAATATGCATAAGGATTTACATTCCATTTCTTGATCCGATTTAATCCACAAGGGTTGTTTTTCAGTAGCACTTAATACCCAAACAATGAAACTGAATGTTCCAAAGATGGATACTCTTAACATGTATGCCTGGGTTTGGGAAATTTCTTGAGGGTGATCTGCTTACCCATTTATGACTAATATATGATAGGATAACCAAGTATGCCAATATAGAAAATATACAGACCATCTAACATTGAATTTACCTTGGGCATTATAGGTATATCTTTAATACCCCATTTGGGTTGGAAACCGATTCCTAAGAAACCAATTCCCATCTCCTCAGCGACGGCTTTAACCTTCACAGATAAGAACAAGCATTACAACATTGGCTAGGTGGTCATCTTTAAAATCAAATATTTGAAATACAAACTCACTAAGAAGAACCAGCATGCACAAAATATTTAAAACAATTCAGGCTAAATGAATAGAACGATTTGGTAGTTGATGCAACTTTCATATGTAAAAGTTTTCACTTTCCACAAACCTGGTAAAGATGTGAATTAACCTCAGCGCACGTTTGATGAAGAGTTTCAAGGGGAGCACCACTAAGCTCGAATTGACCACCAGGCTCCAAAGATATACTTTGCTTTCCCTATACAAAATATGCATTATCAGTAAAAAGCAACAGACTATGGCAACACCACAGAAATATAAGGCTACCAAAGAGAGAAAAACATTTATTTAGTGGAAAAAAATACTCTCAATGTATCCTTTTGAGCCAACTAAACAACGGAAAGTATAGATGCATGCATCATAAATGTAAAATGTACGGAGTCCGAATAGACTTTTTACCACACAACTAGATAGTATACCTGTATAAGACCAATAATATTGTCACCTTCCATGACTTTCTCCCAATCAAATCTTTCAGATATACCATTGAGCAACTCTGATATTTGTTTATACTTCATGGGCCGTAAAGTTTCAATCTCAAAACCAAACTTCTCATGTTCAGTACCTATCCTGCTTGGATCAGAAAATTACAATATTGTAAGTTAGAAGAACTCATTTAATTGAGAACAATGAGATTCAAATTACAAACACATTCAACAATTGACTTTCAACGGGGATCATGTGCAGTACCGTCACAGCTAAGGAAAAAAGAATACTCAGTTGCATTTTGTAGTCATGTGAAACTTAGAAAGAAAGCTATGCAACAAGGATGTTGCATCTTCTGCAATAGCAGTATAATTATACAAACACATATCCAACTAGATTATAATTATGATATAATTAACAAGAGCCAATGATTTTTAAACTCCATCATGTGATAATAACACTCCATTTTTATGGATGAAAAACAGAAAAGGAGTGGAGTGTCATAATCAAAATATGGAGTGTAAGAATCATTGGCCTTAACAAGCTATGATATGAAAATTATGACAAATTATAACTAGATTTTCTTAGAAGAGCAAGAAGTTGAACCTCCATTTCTCCTTCGTTTTGCATCCAGAGGCGAGGTAATCTACAAGATCTTGTTTTGTCAGGGGATCTGCAGCAACAACAGCTTCCTCAGTGGGAGGACTAGCAGCTACGATCACTTGCTTTCCCCTTCTGGATCCTATCATAGCTCCATCAACATACAAACTCTGTGCTGCCTTCGAGGATTTTAAAGACGAGTAATGCTGACCAAAACTAACATCATTCGCTTTAGATTCTGCTACAGAATGGGACATACTGTATGTACTTTTACATTGTCCCAACTCGTTAGAAATGTAGTATGAGGATCCCGTCTGGGATACGAGCGACATGATTTCAACCTGAAAAATCATTCTTCATCTTGTCAGCTTTTCCTGCTTAGATAAAACTTCTACTACAACCAGATATAAAGAAGATCTCTGAAAAATATTACTCCCTCCATCCCAAAAAGATCATCCAGTTTCTAATTTTGATGTGTTAACTTTTTAAACTTTGACCTCAAATATTTTTTAATTTGTTGTATAATATTTTGTGAAAAACATATCAAACTATAGTATTTTCACCCTATCAAAGTGGGGTGAGTCAATTAAGACATCAAAGTTCGTTAACAAACCGTGTGCTCTTTTAGGGATGGAGGGAGTAACAGATAAGACAGGATTTTTCTTCAGCTAGAACAATCAAGCAGGTCGAATATTTTCCCAATTAACAGAATCTACCATAAAATGTACCATTCTTGACTGATCAGAACACTCACAACTAATATAATCCATTTCAGCAGGGCTGTTAATTTACTAGCATAACATAAAAATTGGACAAATCAAATGCAACAGGACTACGAAAATAACTACCTTAACATATATCATCACCAAACACCAATTCATAAAGTCCTCCAACATGCTAAATTATAATCTAAACAATCCCATCAATTCATACAAAACTGAGCAGCTAAACTTAGCACACTTCAAATATAATTTCAAGAATTAAAAAATGCACCTTAAGAAGCCACCCTACAAAAAAATGCAGAACTATACAAAAAAACAACTAAACTTTACTATAATTTCAAACAAATTAAACATGTTTAAACTAAATGGTCAACAAGAATCATATCAGAAACCCAAAATTCATTAAAAATAATGAATTTAATTGTGGGTTTAATGCAAACATAAAAAAAATCAGAATCTTGAAATAAAAATCCAATCTTTATTGAATTTTAAATTAATAAATTAGTACCTTTGAGCTCTGAAGTCAAACAGAGCTTTTGGGTTATTATAAATGTTGACAGAATATGTTATAGATTGGTTTTGATGAGGTGAAAATATATAGTGAGAGCTCAAATGCTCTGGCTTCTGGGGTTTTACAGATTATTTTTTTATGGAGCTAAATGTTCTTTTTTTTGGGTAAGTATAATATTATTGGTTAATGTTTGTAATTATATAAAAAAACGATTTTGCTAATATGTGCTCTTAGCGCACGGTTAATAAGTAAAATTGGAAATAATAATAAAATATATCTAACAAATATTTCATATGATGAAGTGTTTGATTTCTATTTTGCTTCATTTGGACTTGTAATGTTTTTTCCCCCCAATTAATTGGTCTTCAAGAGGTTTCAAGAGACTAAGAGATAAAGCCATGAACTCAAGCACTAATCTGCCTCAAAATTCATGATTAGAACATCAGTAAAATTCAATATACACACCAAACAAGAAATAATGAATTATTTTACCCTTTCTATCAAGCCAAGATTTCAACATTTATAAGAAACAAGTCATTTTTAATACAAGCCAGAAGAAAACAAATGTAATTTACTTAACGCCAGAAGTGAAACAAGCAAATTCGCTTGCAGACAAACAAGCAAGTCTTTTCATTTATGCCATTACAACAAGTAAAGTCTTTTCATGTTTATACATAAATGCTGTTACATCCATGCTATAAAGAGAACTAGCACCTAGCGTTTATAAGACAGTTAATTCATTTAATGTTTGTTTACTATAAACAAAACAAAAATGATGCTACAAGAATTAAATAATTAATTACATAAGAAAGAATTTAATACCACTCTAAAATGAATTAAATAATTACTCTACAAGAACGTAATTAAAGAATGATGAAATGCATAAACGCCGTTGTTCAGCTGCGCAACTTGACATTCTAGCTTAATGACGTGGTTCATTTCCAGTCTGTATGTAGCTACAATTAAAATTTGACAAATTAGATGTTAATTGTTACTTTGGGGTTGTTAAATATGAAATTATTGAGTATATAAATGTAATAACGAGATTATGTATTAATCGAGATAGTTATTTGTCAATTATGAATTGACATTATGTCTTAATATTTCCTTAAATTGTTGTTAAATGTCATAGTTATTTATATGAAATTATTTGTTGTTACATTTAAATTTTGTTAGATTTCTAATTGTAACAATGTAAACTCAAATATTCGTTTCTTTCTCCATCTTATCTTCAAATATCAGTTTCTTCCATCTTATTCAATCAAATTATGATTGTAAATGAGAAAGTTCAAGCTGTTACATAAGACATAGCAAAAGCAAGACCAATTTGTGTTAACTTTCATGCATAACGTCAAACAAACGAATTTGTTCCATGTTCAGAGTAAAAGCAATACTTTGTTCCATGTTTATAGCTTAAACAAACTAACTACTCATGTTCATCAAAGAGTAAATTTTTTCCATGTTTCAGCAAAATTAGCAAATTATTTCCATGTTTTTAGGTTATAAGCATTAACTCAGATTTTCGTAGAATCTTCTTATATTACTCTCAGAGAATCGCTCAATTAACAATGTTAGTAATACTTTCAATTCAAATTGAGATTATGTGATAATTTTGTAGACTCTTCTTACATTAAACTAGCAAATTCATTAAATTGTTGTTAAATATGATTGTCAAATTGTTGTTAACTATGAATTAAACAAGCAAAAATATTTCTACTATGTATTAAATTGTTGTTAAATTATTAGAATTTTTGAAATTATGGGTTCAATTTATTTATTAAATTGTTGTTACATTACAGAAATTATGAATTGAAAGAAATCAATTTGAAACGATTAGTTACAACGTAATTATGTTATTTAATTAATGCAATTTTACCCTTCCTTTTATGAAACTATTTCAAAGATCTAATCTAATGACATAAATCGATGTATTAAAATAACTAGCAATTAATAAACATACAGTACACACACACACACAATAATAGGCCAAAGGCACTAACCATCAAATTTTAACTTTCACTCGGGTTTATTCCATCACCAATTTAACGTGTTCCATTCCACTACCCAACTTCCGACAATTGGCAAATTTGGTCCCGACGTGAAACGACTGCTAAACACTAACTTCGCAGGGCATTTTAAATAATGCCCCTCCCTTCCTCGCCACCCCCCGCCTCCAAGACAAACATTTCTTTCGTATATTTATCAAACAATGAGCCATCTTAATTTTTTCACATTTCCTAAGAGTCTCAGATTATAACACTTAAATACTCTTACTTGAAATAATATAATCGCTAATTAACCAAAAAAAAAATTGAAAGTTTACTACGAAAGAAGTATTTCATACCCCAAACCATGAATTACAACTAATAAAATTAGACCAAATAAACTAATATCATATAAAACCTATATTTAATAGCTAAATTATCACGATATTATATTTTTTGTAGTACTAGAGTAGAATGAGAACGAATATGTATTTTATTGATTTATAATTTATTTTAGATAATCCTCATATCTGGGATGGGGCATATATAGTGTAAAACTCATCCTACTATTACTATTCATTTTTCACACTTATGTGAGATGTTTCAACAAAAGTGGCACAACACATTATTCAGGCAACACTTTAAAATATCTTTTGATCGCTTACTTCTAATCATGCCGCTCGTTAAACCTTACAGATAAAACTATGTACAAAACCTATAAGGAAAAAAGAGTACAACATTATGCTCCCTCAATGAAACATGTGTATTCTTCAAAATCTCAAGGCGACGATTATATTCTCAACGTATTTTGAAACTGAAGGTCGGAAGAGCTTTGTGAAGAGAGATCTGCTACATTATCGTTACGAACGATATATATTGGATATCTACCTCCTTGTTTCTTCAAGTCTTTGTTTAATTAGTGAAACTTGTGGGGATGTTTGTCCTATCATTTTGATATATCCTTTCTTTCATCTCGAAAATACGCGTAATTATCTTCTATTACACATTGACTCTTATTAATAGCCATTTATCTAGTATATGTAGTGTCACCGACTTAACCATCCGCACTATTTGCTGTCAGATAAGAGCCATTACTTCAAAGAATGGCTCGAGGAAGTTGCCATGTCCGCTGGGGATCTCCAAAGATAGAATAGAGAAGGTCACCATATGCAACAAGCACACCAAAGATGTGACGAGCATTATGTGGATCCGATGAAATAACCCGCATCCGTATTACCACAAAACTGGTTCATTGTTAGGATAAACAAACCAAGACGACGCACTGAAGATACACGAAATATGTTTTATCTCCTTTCAATGTCTCTTTGTAGACGTTATCCACCCAAGAAAATCCACCGCAAAGCCATAAGGCATCAGCCCTCAGACAATTACAAGATACATTAAGGCCTAATTGCACTTAGTACTGTACTCAGCATCGGTATCTTCTTCATTTTCTTTCCTTAGACGGAAGTGACTTTTTCACATTAGTGTTCTCGCCTACCAATGGGGTACTTAAAGGGTTTGCCTTATCCATGTTAAACCTTTAATACCCTTCTGTAATTTGATCAGTGTACCAAAATTATTTTAGTGTACTCAATTTGAAACCAAGGCAAACTGGTCTTCCCCTGCAGATCTTTTCATTTCAAATTTTATTTATAATTCATTGTTTATTTGATTTCTTTTATTAATCTAATATTTAGATCATCAACATGTATCGCACGATTGCAAAACTTAGTATTGTTTTCTTTATAAAATACAAGAATAACAGGATTATTCACGTAGTCCCTAAGTAAATATTCACTTAGCCTATTATACCATTCGTCTGGATTGTTTTTTGTAACAACCCATTTAAAAAAAAATTTAAATTTTCGGTCGGCAAGGGACTGGGATATTTTAAATAATCTCGATGATATTATTTCAGAAAATTTTTTAAATGGTTCACATTGATAATTTAGTAGTTTTTGCCATGAATATTTTATCTTCGAATCAAAGTTCGTGGAGATTTAAGGCACGAGAAGCTGGAGAAATTAACCGAACCGAATCTGACTCGAGTTTTTTAAATATCTAATATGCTTATCTTCCACATCATTATCAAACACTTAACATCATCTTTTTTCATATGGCCGAAATATTCACCCCTCTCCTTAAAAAAATTCTCTATTTTCCAGTTTCTCTTCGATTGTCGCCAAACTCAAGATCGTCAGTAGAATATTGTTCTCCCATCATTCTTCTTCGAGTTAAGGTAAGAAATTTAAGTCTTTCGAGATATTTTGGGTTTTATAGTTGACTTTAGTTGACTTTCCATAATTGAATTTATGATAAATCTTAGTTGCCATGTATTCCAAGACGTATTTTGGTTACGACCGTGATTTGTAGATCTGTTGGAGGACGCAAAAAGTGGTCTAGCTTGACTTTTAGGTTTTGCCGACTTTATGTGATATTTTATAAGACTTTAAATGTGTAGGGAGGTTATATCAAATCTATTATAGTTGTTATGAATGCTAATGGTGATTAAAATTTATTAAAGAAAAGCATGTCAAAAAGTGAAAATCTAGTCGAAATATAATTGATATTTCTGAGTATGTATTGTTAATTATGGACTGATGATTAATTAGAATGACTTTGTTGATTCAGAGGAGAAGCGATAAGATGAATGAAGGGGAATTTATCAATAGGTCCCATGGATTTATAATTCAATAGTTTATCCGCCATGTTAGACTGTTGTAGATAGCTCTAAGAAGTTGGTTATGTGTATCTTCTAGAACTGCATAGTAGTAGGTCTTGATTATACTTTCAAGCAAAGTTGTTTAGGCGCTGACGTGAAAAGTATAAAGCACTACATTGTTTTTCTGTGAAGGCTCATGGTAATACAATAGATGCGAAAGTACTATCTCAATGGTGTTACTATAATGTGCATTTACCTTGATCAGGATATACATGTTATCAGGGTGATTATGTGAGAACATGCAGGCCATGTCATCAAGTTACATTATGAGAACGTATAGCATGAATTGTCAGTAAGGCGATTGCTTCGTGTTTCAACATTTATAGCAATGTACCTTGAACTCAACTTATATTCAATTCTATATTCACGCACTATATTATGTGGCCTTGTCGGCACTTTTGGAGCATGCTTATGGCCTTGTCATATCAGGATTGATGCATTTATCAGGATGCTAGTCATACATTGTAATATTGCTTGGGAGCAGAGAAGGTTTGGGTTATACGAAGTTTGAGGCCTCAGTATCAAAGCACTTAGTCGGGATTATTGGGGGATTGAAGTACTCTCCTTCAGCAGATACGTGACGATATTATTCATAATACGCATACATGCTGCCTGGTCTTATACTGCATGTTGTACGATTTCTTTTGATCGCTATTGTGCATTGTCGGGCGTGGCCCATATCACGCAGATAAATACATGTCTGGGCCTTATACTTCGCATAAGAGCCGTATGGAGTCTTTGATCACTTGTCACAAGGCATTGTCGAGCGTGGCCCTATACTACTGCATAATACATGGTTTGGCCTTATACTGGCATAAGATTAAAAAGTTGCTGATCCATTCCCCAGTAGACTAGATCGAGTATATGCTATTGAGTCAGTATACTGTGAGATAAGGAGAGATGAGTTACGACTGGGATTTATAATGATGCTGAAGTCTCAGATTCTATCAAGCGATTATGTGCTTTATCGAGACCTTCTATTATATCTTAACATGTTATGCCCGAGACCTTCTTGAAACCTTATCATGACCTGATTAAATAGTCCTCGATATATGTATATTATTCCATATTTGACTATTAAAATTAATTATCTGCTTCGCTGCAAGTCCACCTCGCTAAGGTTTCACTAAGTCGCTACAATTTCGCATCGGGGCGGCATTTCACGGTGCCAGTCGACGACGTCATTGAGCCAAGAGGCTGTTTGAGAGTTTTGTCTGGTACAGTGAAGTTAACGGTATGTGAGGATCCTCACCGATTTTTGACGTTAACCGTTTGATTGTTGTATTTTTCCTTTTGAAACTTAAATTTGCTCTACTGCTAATATTTGTATTCAGATACAATACGATCATCTGCTTGTAGCCTCTGCCGGCATTATTTTATTTTGGGAGTTATGTCATATATATATATGGGGTTTGTCAAAAGTTTGATATTAGTCACGGATTATAAATTTTAAAACCGCTTTGATTCGGGGAAACTGACTGTGATCACATTTTGATGAAACGAATTGTGTTTTTAACCGAGTCACCTTGTGGTTTGGGCGACTTGTCTGATTTAATGACTCTCACTGTATGGCCGACCCAAGTGGTCAGCAGTTTTAACCCATAAAGATCTGCAACCTAATTGCATACATTTCCTCGGGTTTGGATGCTTCAATCATTTAAACTCTTCCGAATTTTCATATATATATCACTATCAAAGGATCCATATAAATAATAGAATAACATCCTATGATGTAAGAACAAGATTATTAGATACCACAAACCTATTAAATAAACGAAAAGTAATATCTATAATGAGAATAGTTACCTCATAATCAATTCGGGTTCGAAAACCTTGTAACAAGACGAGCCTTATATCTAATCTCTCGTTTTTCTCATTTGCTTTCACAATAAATACCACTTATAACCAACATGTTTACAACCGTGAATAGTCAAGCAATAGCCCAAATACTTTTCATTTTTAAGATTTCACTTAGTATCTATCATCTTCCATTTTGGCCAATCAAGTCAGACTACATTCAAACTACGTATCCGGTTCAGATCACTGTTTTCATTCATACTTCATATGCAATGAGATGCAAATATTTCATCATGTTTATTTTCCGGGGCTCCAAAGATTTCTTGTATTAACATAATTGATAGAAATCTCGAGATCTATTCTATTGGGCTTCATTATCAATGATCTCATTTTCATCATCTGCGGTTTCTTCAAGATAATGCTTTCTATCACGTGCTTATCATTTAGTGTATTATCAAGACTACCATTCAGATCCATCTTTTCTCAGCCTTTTCTCAAGGATTTTATCCTTGAACCCACAAATGCCATGTCGAAATCAGACTGATTCATTTATTGTGCCCATAATTGTGTATCAATTCATTTACCATTTGCTAAATGATTATCGAACTAGTGTTCAACTTAGTAATTGTATATCATTAGTGTGGGTTCAAGATACCTATGTTATTTATTGCTAGATCTACTCATTAATCGTTATAATAATAGTAATGCTAATAATTATTATTATTATCAAACTTACTATTATCCGAGCTTAGAAGACTGCCACACAGACGTTGAGTTATTTCTATGTAAGGAAATTAAAGATAACTATATAATTGAGAAATGTATTTCAATTGTTAAGGGTCTATTTCATGAATATCTATTGAACAACAGAATCAATTTAATAGTTATTTAATTGATTCGGTACTTAGTATTTATCGATAACTTGAAGATTATTGATATTGACTCATTACTATTTAATTAGCTTAATTAAATAGTTCAATCCATTAGCAACTCATTAGTGTCTTAACGAACCATCAGAAAGCCACCCAGTCAAGCTAATACTTAACGGGTCGCTTATTGGCCTGTTGTACCTAGCCCTATATAAGCAAACTTTAGGTTTTTCATAATAAGTTTTTGAGAAAATTTTATCACAAACCCTAAAGTAGCCCCCCTGGGGTCAAATTCACTCAAGAATTTTAAGTTTTTTCAATATTCATTCTGTTTACTAGCATAAATTAGTTCTTGATTCAACCCTCCTGTGGACTAACTAGAGATACTACAATGCATTGATATTACAACAAGAGCTGAGAACAAATTCACGTTGTGAATTTGAAGCCAGGAACTTTAGTGAATTTATTCAATAAGAATGTAGCATTGTTTATTCATATCAGAATATATGTTTGCTTAATAATGCATGTACTTTAAGATCCCTTGAATTATGGATTTGTATTTATACCATATCCATAGTATTTTCCATCAGCCACTAAAGTGCTCGATGTGTACTTGTTACATCATTTTGTTGAATTTAATACGAAAGGAGTATTATCACTGCACACGCGACTTTTGTCACTTTTTCATATCAAGAATGAATCAATTGACGGTTGCCTTGATTTGCTAAGCCTCAGGTGCACAATTTTTACATTTTCTTCCAGATTTATTATACTAGTCCCGATACAAGAAAGATGGCACATACCAATGCTATGTCCTTTTTCTCGATCAAGTTTTTCTTTTCTCCTCCGGTATGAGGAAAAATTGTCTCTCATTAAAAATGACTATCAGCAAACCTGCCCGAAAACATTGTGGTAAAACCGGTAACTTGTTAATTAATAAATTAAATGCAAGATTATTTAATTGATTACGTAAAATTTGGAAACTCATTTATATTTTATGTACGATAAATGTTAATATTTGGAGTTACTGTCGAGTTGTTAACACAGATAATGATTGAATTAAACGATCGGGATTCACCCCATAACATTATTGGGCCAATCCACTAACTCAAATAGACCAACCAAGGCCCAAGAGAGGAAAATAACAGACGCCCTTTCCTTCAATGACAAAATGATTCTCTCCCCCCTTGGATTTTTTTTTCTTCATTTCTCCGTCTCAAGCTTTTGGACCTCAAATTTTTGAGCCTCACGTCCTCATTGCTTAAGGCAAGAGCATCCGATCTTATGAATAATTTGGGAGATCACTGAGTTGACTTTTTGTATTTTGAACTTGTTGTCTAATTGATTCTTGGATTGTAAATTACTTATCATTCAAGAAATATCGGTTTGAGGGGAATTTCGATGTTTTGGGGTTGACTTTGGGAATTTTGGGTTGACTGGTTTTTACAGATATTATTGGAATGTACTATTGTCTAGGCTTAAATTATACATGTGAACTGATAAATGATCATATTCAGTAGAAAGACGCATAGTCGAGTTGACTTTGTTTCCATTTTGGGGCTGACCTTCTAAAATGTGATTAATAGTATAAATCGTTATTGAAATGTTATTTGAGTATTTTAAACGAGATTACGGTTATATGTTGGTTAAAATACGTTGAAATTAGTTTAAGCGGATTCCAGTGGTAAACGGACTCGGGATTAGAGGTTGATAGTAATGGTTTAATGACTAAAGAGTTTAAATGGGGTTCAAGTTAGAATCGATTGGAAATGCTAGTAAGTTAGATAAGGCAATGGACGGATTATGGATTAGTCCTGGTAAAGAAATTGCTATCAGAAATATGTTATTGAAACCTAATTAGAAATCTATATTTAAGCTAGTCAACTGTAATTAAATGAAGAAAGAAAGAACCGAATTAGGATAAGAATAAACTATTACAACCAGTACCACGGATGTTTCTATTCGCACTGGCGCGAACGCCGCGGTGATCGACATCATTGGGCGCAGCGGGTACTAGCCGCGCGGGATTTATCACTGTCGTTACCTTTATTTATGTTTGAGTTAAGTATAGCGGTACTGATCTCGATCAGACATTCATAATGCATTATAGTATATTTATTTGTAGGTATTTATAAAGTAGTATCAGATGCTTGAGTGTAGTCCTTCATATGTATATGGTTCAGTGCATCAAGTTCTAGAATATTAACGCGGCTGAATGGCTCTAGAGTATATCTCATGAGTACGTATCTATACCTAAATTTGTTAAATGTGTTTATTATGAATGTTACATTGAGTATTATTGTGTGATGCCATGGTTGGTGAATATGTGATTCAGGAATTGTTCATCTGAGGATATTTATATTTGTTGGGTTGTCAAGGGTTGTTTTAATGAAAAGGAAGGATACGATGACATGTCATATGAAATGGGAAAAGGATATGCTGTTGGTTTGGTTCAAGAAGAGCCCGAAAAGGATGAAACGTTTGTTTGGATGCTGACAGTGGCTTTCCTTTTGCAAATTATGTTAGTTCTGCTAACGCCCGTGTCATTAAATTATGTCAGCACACCCGTTGGATTATGTGTTGCGAGAGACTAGTACGGCGTTAACGTATTAATTCTCTCAGAATGTGTGGTTGTCGAGGATGGTTATTCGTTTGACGCTGGATAATCATATTCTTTGTATTGTATATATGATTATATATATATATTTATCTAATGCATTCCACATCTATTGGATTTATCAGACACCTATCTGACGCTGGGTAAGTTACCATCCGGTGATTCGCTTCCACTAAGATGTCGAAGCTACCTCTTTCCCACCTTCAGATTGGGACAAAGGGAATGGGCAGAGTTCGTCTCCAGGTCCAGGATTTGTTTTTAAAGTGGAAAAGTGGCTAGATCCTCAAGAAATACCTTTTTCTATTTTGATCTACTCAGTTTTCATATTTGTTTTGGGATGCTGAAATATCAGAAACTATTTTGGGAATATTTCAGACTGCATGATGGAATTTACACTGTTGAGTTAGGCGATGCCTATTTGGTTAAACTCAGATACTACATTTTGAGTTTTCGAACTATTTTACTTTTATCAAACTATCCGGTTTTATTGGTAATTAAACATGTGATTTTCATGTCAACTAATCGATGTGGGTGACTCGAGCATGTGTCAGACAGACGATTCAACCTCAGGCGAATGCATCGAGACATGGTCGTTAAGCAAACATCACCTGCTTAAAGGTTCAAGATATCTAATAGAGGGTGACCCATAATTCTACATATATGCCCAACCTCCTTGAGGTCCCATTTTGTTCTTTTGTGAGCTTACTGGGTACATAAACTTATCAACAAAAATCTTAGATAGGAATATCTGGTTCTTGACCAATTGCAAGTTGATATGGAGTATGTTTATGATTAGCACTTGGTCTTAAACGTATTAATGATGTAGCATGTAAAATTGCATGACCCCATATAGTAACTGCAATTTTGTTCATTATCAATTGTTCAAGAATATATCGAACACATTTAATTAATGATTCAAATAAATCATTTTGTATGCACACGAGGAACAGATGTTCAACAAGAATCTAATTATTTAATAAGTATTAAATGATCAGATGGGACCAATTCAAGATTGGTTAAGTCTAACTTTCTTTTATAGTAGAATCAGAAATTGTGTTTTAATTTGATTATTTGAGCAAGAAATTTTGCAATGCTATATCTCGACTATTGACAATAAACAAATATGACCATCTACTGGGATTTAATTAATACTCATAAATGTTCGAATGGTCCAAAATGGTGGATGATAGGTTCATATATCACCTTGAATTCTTTCAAGAAATGCAGCGATTCCGTAGAAGTTTGTTATTAATTTTCCTAGAACAAGCTTCATATGTTCAAGTATTAATCTTAAAACCTTTCAAGGATGACCATGTACTTTCTCAATTATTTTTCTCATCAGGGAGCCAGATGACCCAAACGATCATGCCACAAGAATATAGTTTTGAACTCTGCTTATACTAAGTTACATTCAATTTCAAGAATATAAGTGTAATGTAACTGTAAGGTAATTTTGTAGTTTTCTAATATTTTCTTTCTTCCCAAACACTAGCGCATCATTGCATGTATTTCATATTACCAAGCTATTGTTTCAAAGATTACACTTTGATCATATGTCATTAAACTAATAAGTTTCTTTTGACTTGAGACAAGTCACACACGACAAATTTTATTCCATTTGGTAATATGAACATGGCATTACTCGATCTTCAATCAGTCTCATAGACCTGAATTGTATTAATTAATGCCAGTAGGGATCGATGTCGCAGAAATATGTCTTCTTCTGAGGATCAGGTGGGTTGTTCCAATCGTCTGTGGTTTAAAATGCTCTAGCAAGCCTATGTTAAGTTTCTTTGAAACATGTAATGATATAAGACTTAAGAGAGAGTAAATCACCACAACATATAATCAACATTATTTCATAGATAAAGTAAACATTACATACTAATGTCACACACACATGTATTACGCATGTTATTCATCACACATTATTCAAACATAAAGTAGTTCAATGGCACAAATTTTCTTTAATCTAAGTTCATTTATTTGTTCCATCACCGAAGTCTCATGGCCTCAAGATATACAGAGTCACCTCAAAGTTCATGTTAATTAAAGTTGACTTCTTTTTCTTTTCCTTTTCCTTTTCAGACGTTATATCTTTACAAAAATATTCAAGCTCTACACGCCTAGACCAATGACCTTCTTTTCAGATCAGAATACAAATTGTCAGCTATTTTTCATGAACCTTCTTGATTTTTTACCCTTTCATTTTATTTGGGTACTTCGTAGGTCTATTATAATTCACGAAACCACCACGACCTCTGACCATGAAAAAATTACCACGATTTCGACTGCCTGACTCAATCGATCATACACCACCCTGTGTCGCTATGCTTATCTGGAAATGCCATTGTCCCAAAGAGGGCTGTGAATCGACAGTTTCAACAAAACTTCATTATTCTTTCATCAAAAGACGCACTAATTCCGAATATTTTTATATTCCCAAGATTCTATATTACCTTTGCAATATTTGTGATGCATGAAACGCTGAAATGTTTTTTTCAATTTTTCCCTTCCGCTACAACTTACCACATTCACTGATACAATTCTTAAACAAAGTAGCCAGAATCAATGATTTTGTTTCTGGAACCTCATTTGTTCCATTCATCAATCACGCAGTAAAAGAACTTCACTGACATCCAAATCTTTCTTGAGTTCATCCATAAGAACTAGATCCTCTACATTCAAAGATATTCTAATTGTAGAGCATCATCAAGATCATCCATCACAGTCTTATGGTTTAGATTTTTCATGTAAAGTTCTTCTTCTTACTTTTCTTCTTTCCAATCATTCTCTATGTTCTCAAGATTATCTATCTAGTAGAATTTTTTCAAGCCCTTACATCCGAGAGATATCTTATAACTTGTTCGCCTAAGACATATAGTTGTCTCTCGAGGTTTGGGAGGAGTCGGGTTGAGCTTATAGTCGGACATTGTTATATCTAATAGCAAGCACTTACTATAGACGATCGCATTGATAACGCATATAAAAACCGATAATTAATAAATAAACTAATAATGAGCATTATATTATTGCTTTAGTAGTAACATAGAAACAGAAACGAGAGAATGCAATATGTATTTTATTGATGAGAATTTTTTGTTTGATAATCCTTTACATTCATTGGGATGGGTATTTATAGTGTAAAACTCATCCTACTATTACTATTCATTTTTCACACTTATGTGAGATGTTTCAACAAAAGTGGCGCAACCACATTATTCATAACAAATATCTTCTATCATAAGTTGTTAACAGTATCTATATTTAGATCACATACTCATAATCAAATTCAATTACATAATTTGATTTCATTAGAATTCAAATCAATATAACCATACTTATTAAGTTAAAATCATACATATTCAAGCTCAATCAATATTAAAGAATGAAAAAAGTTATGAGTTCTAAGTCGATTGATCAAAATCAATCGTCCTAATTAGAGAAACAAACAAATTAAATTAAATTTTAACATCTTAAAAATGACCTATTTATTCATATAGTTTTTTAGTACAATTGAGAATATAAAATTTCAAATTGTACATAAAAAGTATTTTAAAACTAGTAATAATTACTTCGAATATCAACAACAAATTATAAAAAAAGGACAAATTATATGATCTCGATAGTCACCACATCAGCCCAACCTCGATATTCCAAGCGACTAACTCCTCGATATTCCAAAAACAGGACCTGGGGATTAAACGTGGCTAACGAAATCAATGGCTGGTCTGCAACAAGTCCGACGGCCCAAGGCCCCTTAAACGAACCCGCCGGTTAAGGGTTACCGGGCCCTTATTGCGCTGGCGCCCACTTTGTGCGGTGTATTCATACTTACCATACCGCTTATTAAGCCATTCCAAAATTTTCATATTACATTCAAAATTAAATGTTAGTATGAGGATTGAACTCGAATCTTACGTACGCAAAGTGATGCTTACAACTATCAGAAGCAACATGATTTGTTAATATTGTATAATAATATATCAAGTTCTTTAGTTTCAAATAATATACGTATAATAAAAGCACATTCAATAATATATATATAAAATAATATATTATTTAACTCAAACTTTAAAAATATATTATTTAACCAAATCTAAGTTATTTAGTATTACATAGATATATTATTCTATCAAATACCAACCTAAGTTATTAATTAAGGAAAAACTCCATCAAATTGTTGAAATAGTTTTTACATGCTATGATAATAATAAACAAATTATTAAGTTTCAAATAATATACATAAGAATAAAAGCATAAGATTCAATAATATATTATCCTTTAAACAATAAACATATTTAATTAAAAATCATTTCAACGATTGATAGTTAACTTAGATATGGCAATATTTACATACTTTTTACCATTTGATATATTATTCTTCAATAAATAATCGAATAATTCTCAAACGGCACCATTCGAATTAAACGCTAAATCGCTGGAATTAAACGTGGCAATACTTGGAATTAAACGCATCATTTGAATGAACGTACATCAAGCCACACATTATTCAATTATGTTAGTATCATTTAGTATTAAATTGAAAGGCAATAAATGTTATAAGGAACTGGGCACGGTAGCCGTCTGGGGCCCGCCCACCGGTCAGTTCAGACTGCCCCTGCCCACTGTACTAATGAACGGCCCCTGCTCGTTAAGAATGGGACGGATCTGGGGTTTAAAGATGTTCATTTCATTGAAATTTCAATTAATATTCGGGCGGGCCAGTCTGGCCCGGTTCGAGTCCCTGTCGGTACCATCACAAGTTTAAATATTTGCACAAAAAAATAAATAATAGAATATACTAACCTGTACCTTAATAGGAATAAGATAAGCTTGAACCATTGGAGCCAAGTTGACTAATTTGTTAATATGTGTATAATAATAAATGAAGTTATCTAGTCAAATAATATATAACAAAAGCATAGCACTAATAATATATTATCCTTTCATTAAAATAATACAACACATTTCTAAATAAAAACTATTTCAACATATTACTAGAATCCTAATTCTAGATTATTTAATATATTATCTTTATTTGATATATTATCCTTTCAACAAATAATTGAAATGACTTATTTAAATTATTAAAGAGAAATATTCATGATAATATTGTATTAATAAAATATTCATGTTAATATGTGCATAATTATAAATCAAGATTTAGTTTCAAATAATACCGATAAATAAAAGCACAATATAATGACAAATCTAAGTTATTTAATATTATGATATATTATCTTATGAAATAAAGTAATGATTCATCAAATAATATCAAACTTATTATTCTATCAATATATTAAATAATACCAACTAAGTTATTTAGTATTATGATATATTATTCTATCAAATAAAGTATTAAACCCCTTCATTTTATCATACTTAAGAAGTTCATACTCTTAACATTTATTTATAACTCCACTTAATACTAGAATGATGCTAATAATTGAATAGCGTGTGAAACGGTACCAATGCTTCATTCAAATGGTACCATCGCTTATCATTACTTGAGAATTGTGTGTTAAACGGGTACCATTTAATTCAAATGTTACTAATGCTTAATTCAAACGTTAACGTTTAATTCAAATGAAATTAATGCTTGAGAATTATTTCATTATTTATTAAAGGATAATATATCAAATAAAAAGTATATTAAATACACATATCTAAGTTAACTATCAATGTTGAAATAATTCTTAAGTAGAAATACGCTTATTGTTTAAAGGATAAATATATTATTGAATCTTATGCTTTATTCAGTATGTATATTATTTGAAACTTAATAATTTGATTAGAATATTATACACATATTAAAACTATTTCAACAATTTGATCGATTTTTTCCTTCAAATTAATAACTGTAGTTTGCACATTTGATAGAATAATATATCATAATACTAAATAACTTAATTTTGGTTAAATATATTGTTAAAGTTTTGTTAAATAATATATTATTTTTATAGCTATATATTATCAATACATGCTTATTATAATGTATATTATTTTAACTAAAGAAGGTCAAAGGTTCAAATCCTCCCTACTACCATATTTATTTTTTGTACTAATATGTCAAAATTTTGGACCAAACTAATAAACGGTCCGTCAACTATTATTCCAAAGAGGCCAATGATGTTTATTAGCCCAATGCATAAGTCTAAGTTAAAACAAGTGACGTACCATATAAGGAAGGCAAGAGTGATCAATTAGCAGGTCAAGAGGGACTATTTCACACACCAGATCAATTGAGTACAATTGACATCTCAAAGGACCGGACCAAAATTCTGGTCCGGAGCACCGATTTAACACCTCAAAGGTCCCATTAAAATAAAATAAAACAAAAATGGATCGTTAAATAAGGCCATTGTCCGGTTGCAAATATCGCACACACGTTGTACGTTGTTTTTTTTTCCTCATTTTTAAATTGTTTTTGCACAATAATTAAGCAAAAAAAAAATTACACCACTATTTTTATTTTCGAGCTCTATAAATAGAGCCTAGTTTGTGTCATTTGGACACAAAAAAATCAAGTTTTTACACCTTTTTTATTATTTTTAATCATTTTTCTTTCCGATTTTCAAGAAAGCTCATAGATCCTTCAAAACTATGTTTATTGTGTAATTTATTGTATGTTTTCAATAATTTATGTATGTTTCCTATTATGTATGTACTAAGTTCGAGTGATGAATAATATTGTGTGTTATTTTTAAAAAATTATTATTTATTGTATTAAATATTATGGGATTTTTGAAATTCAAAAATTATATATACTATTAAAATATACTTTAAAATATATATGAAATAAAAAATTATTAAATATTTTAAATACTAAAAATATTAAAATTATTAAAATATATATTTTTTAAATTATAATATTATTTATTGTATTATTAAATTTAATAATTATATATATGAAATAAATAAAGAAATGAAAAATAAGGAAGGGTATATTGAAGTTGATGCTAAGGAGAGAAAGCACTCACACTCGGACACCCCGCCGTATCATGGTGTGCCGGTGTTATTTCAAGGCTGCCAAATACGCAGAAGTCACTGACACTGCCGCGATAGCCTGCTTGGGCTCATGGCTCAAAATATCCAATTCCCAAACATTTGCCACATAAAATGCTTCAAAGTCCATAACTAAAAATAAAAATTACATTGTTTTTATTTTATTTTAAATTCACTTGGCTACAAGTAAATAATTATGTAAATATAGAGTAATGTAAGTGTGTGATAAGAGTTAATAATATCTTATTACATGAAATAATGATAGGGCCCCTGTCTACAATATGATAAGAAATAAAGGATATTATGGAATAAATTAGTAATTTAAATTGATAAATATGAGTGAGCTCACTACAATAGGGCACAATCAAGATGTTTCAGGTACAATTTTCTTTTTATCTCCAAAGAGGTTGAAGAGAATAAATACAGGTTCGTAGAGTATATTTGACACTTGCCTTTTTCAGGTAATAATAAACACCCATTTACTTCCAGCAAATAAGGCAACATTCTGCCTTAAGGCCTCTACTTTGATGTATTTAATTAAATGTGTTTTCACAGTCGGGTCATCACCAAGAATCGGACAGGTAACGGATATCTTGTCAACTTGACATCAAAATAAAGTCATCCTATTTGTTTTAAAAGATGGTTAGTTCACTTAGTTGAATTCAAATAAGTAGTAATATGGTGATTATGATAGTACGTGCATCAAGTCCTTAAAATTAGGTAATAAGAGTTGAAAATTAAAATTAATAAATACATTTATCATTCCAAAATAACTTGGAGTCTAAAAAATTTTACATACACCCCAAATTTGTACCGCTTCCTTATTATTTATTTTTCTTTTTCATTAATGAAATTTTGTAAATACGACTTATGTTTAAATAATAATGTGTCGCTAAAGTACCTACATAAAAGTCACCCTCAAAATAAGAAAAATGATAATTTTGAGTATTTGCAGAAAAATTTTAAGAAATGACATGCCGGATCCCTGGAAGACGAGATGATCTATAAGATACTAGGTTTAGGTTCAATTGTCATTGGGTCATTTATCTATTCTAGCACTAGTCTTATACTTGCTTCGTTTTTTTTTGGGCTTGTCGTTTTAACCATTTTCATGATGTATTGTTAAAGTAGTAAAATGCATTCAAATGTGAATGACAATCAATTAAAATAATATTATTGGTTGGTTGTTAATTTTAAAGAGAAAACGTATTGAAATGTAAAATGCTATTTATTATAAAGAAACGACAACCATTGCTAAACTGACAACCAAAAAACGGAGGTTGTATTAGGTTTAGGTTCATATTCGATGAATTTTTTCCTAATATAATGACTTTAATTTGATATCTGAGCCACAATGTTTAGGTAACCCTTATTATCGATTTTTATTATTATTATAGATCCACGTATGTCAGATCCAACATCTGGATTCAAAAGAGTTATATTCCCTGTTTTTAATCCGAATCGGTTCGAAAAGAACATGCTCCGACAACATTGTTCATCGAATTGTTTACGCAGTCCAATAGTGCTTGGCTTAGTCTTATATGGACTTAACTGATCCGACGGGACTTTTTATTATATTAAGTCAGAAGCGGTGCTTACAACCACAATTATCACGTGACGATTATTTTTTTATTTTCAAGTTGGGCATTTACGCTAAGCATGCCCAACTTGGAGAAAGGTACTGAGAGGGATCCCGAGCATCGAAAGCGATCTGTAAATAATTGTGTTTAGTTCATCATGGTCAGTCATTTATCTATTCTAGTACTAGTCTTATAATAGACGGTTATTTGATTCCATGTATAATGAACAATTAATGTAATATACATAATTATTTATCAATATATTTTTCCTTATTTTAGTTAGTGATTTTTAAAAATAAAAAATCTAGTCCTAATTATTCATTCTATGACCGCTTAGTCTTTAAGGTGGTTTGAATATGGTGGTTATTAATTTAATCGTGAATGCTTGTAATATATATATCTATTTTTATTTTTATTTTTAAATGATTGTCATTATAAGAATTATCAGATCCCATTATTACGAATCGCAGACCATCGAATTATATATATCTGATTATGTATATAATAATATGAGAAACATTAAATTTATCATAACTGAAATGGTGTTACTAGTTCTATTAAGCTTGAATATCAAATCTATCAATTTGTTTAAGCTCATATGAAGGATATTAGTGAAATTAGTACAGTTGTATTAGTACAATATGGAAAATCTTTGTAGTTATTATTTGAAGGGTCGCACCTAACAAAGTAGGTGAAAATAACATGAACGAAAATATTAGTTAAATAAATGTTTTCCAATTGTTGTCCTTACTTCCTGGTTGCCTATTTTGTCAACCAAGCCCGTGTTATTATCGTCACCCTTGACAAAGATAACTATTAAGAACTAATGACTTTGACTTGTAATATTTGAATGGTTTAAATAAAACTTGAAATCCAACACACATTATATAAACTTATCAAATCTATTCTATCTGTTTATCATATCAAACAACCCCACCTATTACTAAATCCTAACTACAAAATACTTCCTCAATTCATTTATCATAAAAAATGTCATGCAAAAGTTTAAGGTATCATCGATCGAAAGTTAAATAACTAAATTATATATAAAATCATAAAGATATTTCTAAAATCTTAAGCTTGTCCGTTGTATCATAAAAGTATTTGCACCGTAAGCTTGTCCTAATTTATATTTAAGTATGTACCACGTTCATTTAATTATTTCATTAAAAACTTCCTAATGCCAATTCTGAAATCATTTCTTAGTTGATTTGGGTGGATGATATTTATTAACCAAGCATTGCATACGATTGGGACCATTTGAAGTTGATGTTATGAGTTACCACTACCATATATTATTCTTTGATTATAATATTTATTTCCTTATTCAGTTGTTGCCCTAGAACATCTTGGTAGTTTGTTCTTGCAGTGACATAACATCTGGCATTTTGGTATTCAATTAAAGTTTATTCATTCTTGAATTGCTCTCTCAATCAAGAAAAGCTCTCAACTAAAGGAAATAAACTTTTTATTTACTAAACAACTACTACAAGATTTACAATAATATAAAATTTAAACTAAATTAAGAATTACAAGTCTTGAATCACAAATGAATATTTTAAACACAATACTTTGTCTATACAAAAAGATCAGACACATAAGACACACTAAGTTTGTTATATTTGAAGCGAAGATTAACTTCAGATGAAGCTCAGAGAAAGAAAACGAAACGAGGCTCGTGATTTTTCTAAGCATTTAAACCACCAAACTCTAATCTTATAGAAGCATAAAACTTCCCATATCATAAATGATTGTCATGCATTTATATTCACCACACGCATGAAATATAGTGTTGTCATCATCATATAATGTCACTTGTGTTCATGTTAGTTATTCATCAAAGATATGGCAACTATCCTTCACATATTTAAACGCACAAAATCGCTAACATTTCTCAAATTTCATCGGCCCTCAATCATCGATCGTTGTCGATCGAAACTTCAGTAGTTGATTAGCCCCTTTGATCGGCCGATTGCCGTGGACTGTTTTTTGATTTTTGTAATTTCGAACTAGAAGAAGGTACAACTTTTTAATAAATCTTGAATCTTAAAATTCATAATGTCCAAATAGTTTCATGTTGACAGAACCATTTTGTAAAAATTGAATTAAAAGGTGAACTTTAGTTTTATTGTATCATGAAATTATATCCACCATTTGACTCTAAACCTTCCAGCCTTTCTTCCATCCTTTTAATCATTAAATTATTTTATTTATAAATAAACAATACCTTATTAAAAAACCAAAGAAGTGTCAAAGATAGACCAACCTTATTTCATTGGTGATAATTATATTATATAGTCATAACTGGGGTCTGTGTTTTAGAATTTGATCCTCACTTTTGAACTCCATCCATATTTTATAGCAAACTAGTACTTGAATCAACTACAACCCATCTTCATTTATTTTGAAAGAATTAAAATATCCTTAACTCAAACAAGAACCCATAATTTTTCATGAAGATATATTATTCAACAGCTGTGATTTGTAGCTCTTTGCTAACTAGTATTAATATTGCTAAATATGAACCCACTTCAGTCTCCTGACTAAAGCCATATTTTAATTGAATCTGTAAAAAACCCAACTACCTCAAACCATAATTTTAAATTATTTCCCAACTGACCAATCAACACCATCATTCTCCCCAGATCCATTGATATTGATCCAATCACCCATTGTTAAACCAGTCCATAGATCCCAGAGATCAATGAGAACCCTTCGAATAGAAGAACACTGAACTAGAAACTGAATATACTCAAGACAAGTCTGAGCCTCAGCCCTGATTTTAAACAATGTTTGTTTGACCTTGTAGATAAAAAACCAAAATGTCCTGAACAAAGAAATCAAGCCTAACCTGGATTGATAATGTCGACTAATGCAGCCAACCTGTCAGTTTCACCTATTCCTTCATTAAAGCTTAGTTGTGCCTGCTTTATTTCAGATCTGTCTGGTCACAGCTTATCTGTTCAGTATTTTCACGAATGCTTGGCTTGGGAAAAACAGGTGGGAAAAGTTGACCAGCTATTTGTTCACAATGGAAGGCCTCCATTGCCTCCTTCAAAAAACCATTCATGGAGATTCAGTGTGAACTTGAACCTCCAATTTCATCAGAACCTCTGACCAAGGAACCCAAACATTTTCTCTCTGTCTATCCCAGAGTTTGAGGATGAAACAACCTGAAGTCATCCAGAAAATTTAGCAGAGAAACCACCTTGAGGAGGTTAAGAAAGTTTTCAAAGCAATTTGATTTTAGCGCTGGAAATCCATTTGATCAGAGTTTATCAACTCCCCTGATTAAGAGCCTCAACCCAAACCAGAACTTTTTGTGCTCTTCACAGCAGAGTGCCCCCAGACCTGCTTTCAAAACCACACATAGGGAAACAAGAATCAAAGTCATCATATTAAAAAAATTATTCATTAGCCCACTAAAAACCAGCAAATTGTTGATTATTATAAATATCCTGTTAAAGAAGCAAAGATATCCCCATACAAAACCATCTGAATCCACCCACCTATTTCATAAATCTGACTTGGTCAGATAAGAATCTCCCTACCTCCCACCCTATTTTAAAGATAAAATTAAAAATCAGCCTGTCTTATTTATTTTTTCTTATTCTTGATAAACCCTAAAAAGAAATTAGAAAGATTTTAAATAGATTCTTAAAGTATCTTTAATGTTGAATACTTGCTCGATTAAAGTTCTTATTGTCCAGCCTTCCGTGAGGTCATCAAATCACTGCTCCATGAACTCATACCCAGTTGTAAGAGGTTTTAATATACTGACCACCCTTCTTTAATTAAAATTTGAGAACCAAATGTATTATTGTTAGAAATAGACATCCAATGGTCCAGAAGTTCCTCATTCTGAGCTAACCAAATGATTAGTCAGTAAAATAATCTCCTTTCTTAAGTAACTTAATAGTATCCAATTATAAAGAACCAGGGTTATCTCTTCCCTAAAATATATTTTATTATCCAATGGTGCTGATGAACCAATATTCTCTAATCAAAAATAACTTATATATAAAGATTTTATTTAAAGAAAGACTGCACCCACCTCCAAACTGAGATGTTCCACCTGTCTGCATAGAGTAGGTAGAATAAAACCTTTTCACTATTTTTCTTTTTGTCAACAGAATATCCTCCATCCATCTGGGTAAGAGACACCCAATGTAAATTTTATTTTATTATGTTGCTTGTTTACCATCCAAATCTTTATCAAAGTCATTGCCTCCCATTTTTTATATTAGTCGAGATCCTCGAAATCATGACAAACATCAAATATATATATATTGATAATTTTCCGCTATATAATAATATATAAAAGCCATCCAATACGCAATAATGTCCATCAAAGTTTATCTAGAAAACAATGGTTAATAGATTTATCTGACTCATCCAAACAGGGTAAATTATAAATTAGTTATTTCAAAAAAGATTTATTTTGTAGTTATATGATCCTGAACGAACTACATGATTTGACTGCCATTATCTGATCATAAACGCACTTACCTCAGATTCTAAAACATATCTTAGTGTCCTGTAAAGTGTTGAATATGGGATCTAGAAATGTTTGATCTTTAAACCCCTTATGAACCAGATTTACTGGGGATTCAGTATAAAGAGATAAATGAATATCCCTGACCTTCTGAAAATGATAAAACCAGAAGTTATTAATCATTGACATTAAAGTCAAAACATCCAGAGATCCCAAGTCCCAGCCTTGAGAATCAGAATCCCCTCCACATTTATTTATCCATTGTTTATTGTCCATGTTTATATCATTTTTGGCCACCTGACCATCCAGAGCACCAAATTGTTCAGTCCAACTTTTCTTTGATCAACAAATTCAAGAGGATCAAGACTTAGATCCCTGGTTCACTTCTTATCAGATAAAAAAACCAACAGTCCCCACAGCTGACTGGAAGTTATAATAATTCAAAACAAAGATTGATGAAGAAGCCTGAAAAGAAACTGCTTTATTTCCTTACATCCTGATTATTTAAAAACATATTGGTTAAATATAATTAACTGAACAAAGAAAAATATGCCAACAATTAATAATTAACTAAACATGTCAGAACCAAGACTCCTATGTCAACAAAGTTTTGATTTAATTTTAGAAATAAAAAAGAATGATACATTTTTATCCTGTTCAGCATTTATTTTTAATTTTTCTGAACACTTCCAAAAATTCATTATAAATTAGGCAACCTTAGAAATTTGACCAATTAATTTTGCATCCCACTGAACCTAATTTATGTTATCCTTTTTAATTTCAATAACATCTTGCCATTGAACCTGGTGAACCTCCAGCACAG
>JADFUC010000182.1:0-18610 GCA_019722365.1 Lithospermum erythrorhizon | reverse complement strand
CTCATTGTACTTCGTTCAGTTACGTATTGCTATAGTAAGCGAGTAACTTGCTCATAGTTAACTAACTAACTAACGATCTAGTGTCACGTTAAGCCAAATCTAGCAAGCGTTTTTTGAGTTAGTTGAGTAAGTAGCGAACAGCACCCTAGCATGTTATAGTCCCCGTTTGTTATCAACTAACATGATAGTAGTTCGTTAGTTAAAGAAACAAAAGAGTTGTTGTTAGGGCATTTCGGTACTTTATCCTCCCTCTTTGTATTGGTGTGTATAAGCATTTCGGTGGTAAAGTGGAAGAAAAAAATATTAAAAGGATTTATTTTTACTCACTCAATCGCTTAAAGATTGTCCACTTTTTAAATTTTGTGCGTCTCTTCGAACTTTTATTTAAATATATTTGTTTGTGTTGTATAATATATTATAAAAATATATTAATGGAAAAGTTTGAAATGTAATTTTCATTGATATAATTTTCATCAAGTATTATACAATACAAACAAAAATATCTATGGTCAAAGTTGAAGAGATAAACAAAAAGTCAAAAGTGGACAATCTTTGTGGGATGAAGGGGAGTATTTAATTTGAAGAAAGAAGGAGAAGCTTCATTCCTTCAGATCTATAAATAGACATTTTAGAATTTTGAAGGAGCAAAATCTTTTTCCCTTTCTACTGTACACGGACTACTATTTGCCTAATGGACCATAATTGTCTCATAATATTAGCAAAACTAGAACGTTGCCTAGTTTATAAATCAACAAATGATTATGTGGTAACAATATACATTACAAATTACTTACAATTACGATAACATATAATCTAATAATTTAATGTGGGTGCATATTCAATAATACATAAATGCATCTTTCTTTTTAAAATTTGTTGCATCTTGTTATTATCTTCCTCGCCTGACTAATTGCACCAAATTCATGTCTCTATTTAATTCTGAATCAAAAAAATTTATACTTGAGGGAAATTTTATATAGGGGATAAAGAAATTTAAAAGGAGCGACCAACTTATTTTCGAGTAAATAAATGATAAAATTTTATATTTTAATAGAAAAAAAAATTATTTTTCAATATTTTATTAAAATGATTGTGTGCCACGCCCCGATTCCTCAGTGTCAGCACTTAAACAAACTCGCACAAGTAATGTCGAGATCTCAAGAGATTTGCTCAAATCTACAATGGTCCAGATCCTACGAGGAAAAATTAAACCTAAAGCCTCTAGTTAGAAATTTTGATAACATATCTTATGCAAAAGCCTAGTAAAGCTTTAAGATTACGTCTCCGTAAAGGGCTATAACCTGAATATCGCATCAATTTACTCAGCTTTTGAATATTACTTCATTTAGATTGTTAAAGCTTTTTTTTTTTTATAGTCGTAATTTTTAAATTTTGATCTTAAATATATTTATTTATATTGTATAGTAATTTTATAAATAATATATCAATGAAAAGTTTGAAATGTAGTTTTCAATGATATAGTTGTTATCAAGTATTATGCAATCTGAACAAAAGCTATCTAAATTCGAAGTTCGAGAGATGAGCAAAGTAAAAATGGACAATCTTTGTGGGATAGAGCAATGCATTATTGATTTAAATCGGGGAAGTTTTAGATGTTTGAATTGGTGTTGAAATGAAAATAGATTTTTAATTGGGTGTTTAAAACACTTAAATATATTAAAATATAAACTCAAATGTTAATTTCTATATTAATTTCTTTTTATATTTTTAAAGTATATGTTATTGAATGGGAATAGCGGCGAGGCTGAGGATCCTTTGGTCTGATTATGCCGTACATTGCATCACCGCAGGAACAAATTGCAGCTTGAGATTGAGCGTGAAGTTGAAGATATTGAGAATGTTTGGCTAAGATTATTTTTTAAACTTATAAGTGACCAACTTATAAGTGACAATGCAATTTATAAGTAGGTCACTTATAAGTTGTCAAACTTATTTTGATTTGTTTGGCTAATATAACTTATAATGAGATTTTTTTACATATTTGAATAACAATAACTTATAAGTTGTAAAAATGTAAAATGACTTATAAGGACATCGCATTTATATATCACTTTTTTTATCTTTATGATATTAATAAATTAGTAATTTAATATTTGAAAGAATATAAAATAATTATAAATAAAACTTACTTATATTTGTGAGTAAAAATATAATATTTATTTATTTATTAGTTTTAATAAAGCGTAAAATGTTCAAAAGTTGGTATAACTAAAAAGTATAAATGAAGGATAAATAAGGTATAAAGTTAAACATTGAGGGTAATTAATTACAAATTACTTGAGTCAAACCAACTTATATGTTAGACAAAAAATTTATGTAAAAGAAAAGTTAAGATTTACTTATCTTTTTTATTTCAACTTATAAGTTATAGGTAAAATAAACTTAGTCAAACACTTCTTTAACTTATTTTTGACCAAATCAACTTATAAGTAGTCTTATAAAACCATAAATAGTAACAAGATATAATTACATATATAAGCGTCAAGTAATTTAGATAATGAGAATTAACACAATAACCTCCTAGAGCTAGATTTGCTTGATGAATCTCGCGGTCGTGTTATTCTCTCCCTCGTCACTTCATGTTGATCTAAGCCATAGCATTCCAAGAAGGGAGAGGATTTCCCTCTTTTTCACACTTACTGACACAAAATGTTAGTTTATACAAAATAGAACTTCTTTAAATTTAAATATAATTACAATCAACTACGCTTCTCATGAATCTGGCGACAGCCCGGCTTCGCGCCCGGCGATCGTAGCTCTTTACTTTTAAAGCGCCCGATTCTTGGCGTTTATCTCGAATCGGCCCTTTGCTCGGGGAGGACGGTTCGCGCATACTACTTCCGGATGTCGTCGGACTTCATAAATGGCAGTTTCGGCTTATCTTCTGACTTCACGGCGCATCCTTGACCTTGCCTTCCTTATAAACTCTCTTCATATCATGAATAATCTTCCGAAACCTGCCGTTACGGTCCACCCAGACTTGTTGTAAACAAAGTAATGATCAAATTTGCCGGGCTATCTTTGTTTACCTTGAATGAAAATTAATCCATTAAAACATAATCAATTAGCGTTATTCAAATCACAATTGAGACTTGCAAGAACTTCCCCATGTAAACTTCTTGAACCTTGTTTTCACGTCCGATCCAGGTGTAGATGCACTTCCGCATTTCGGGCGGAAGAATCCGGGTGGTATATCATCAAAAAGCAAACTGGAAAAAACAATTTAGTTATTAAATATTAATATATGAACTTTAAATAACAAAAATTTACTTACACATCCCCAACAAAATGTATTTCCTTCTTCCTAGTACAAGGATCCGGAGAGTGATCACCAAATCTTCTCGGACGCCTAACGGCACTCAAATCACCCGGTATCGACTAGCGATATCATAGCGGTAGACCCGTCGCTAATTAGACCTGTAGAATGCGGGTAGGGATAGTTGGACTCTGACCCGAGATGGTGGCTCACCGCATAGAAGCCTCCCCAACGGCTGGGTCAACTTCGAGTCGGCGTCCTCATCTAAGCAAATTGTCAGCCAAACCCGCGATGATGCCTGCTCCGAGATGCTGTATTATCATCTCACGGATATGCGAGGCTCATTTCTTTGGTAGATCGTGCGTATGGATTATCGGCGGTCGAGGCCTGTAATAGTGGAGATGAGTAGCCGTGTTTGATGGCGTCGTGTTTATTGACAGCTTCCGGATGAGGCGTCGACAAACCTGTGCCGATGGAGGACTGTTGAGGATGTGTAAGTAAATATTTGTTATTTAAAGTTCATATATTAATATTTAATAACTAAATTGAAACTTTCCGACTTCCTTGGTGATGATATACACATTCTTTCCGCCAATCTTTGAAGCATATGAACGGGTTCTACCCCTAGTGGTCGGACGTGAAAAAGAAGGTTCAAGAAGTGATATGGGGGAAATTCTTGGTAAGTCTCAATTGTGATTTCAATAACGCTAATTGATTATGTTTAGATGGATTAATTTTCATTTGCAGAAACAGTATAGTCTGGGCAAGTATGATCATTAATTTGTTCACAACAAGTTCGTGGACTAGAATGGAGAGAAATTTGGGAAGTTTCTTCATGATATGAAGAGAGTTTATGACGAAGTACGAGGTCAAGGATGTGGCTGAGTTGTAAGATAAGCCGAAGCTGCCATTTATGAAGTCTGACGACATCTGTAAGCAGTATGTGCGGCACTGGTCCTCCCGCGAGCAAAGGGCCGGATCTGAGATAAACGCTAAGAATCGGGCTGCCAGAAAAGGAAAGAGCCACGACTGCGTGTACAAGTCGGTTGCTGCTCGCATTCATGAGAAGGTAGTTGATTGTAATTATATTTAAATTTAAAGAAATTCAAAATTGTTTCAGTTCTATTTTGTATAACATTTTTGTGTTAGTGTGCAGGAAAAAGAGGGAAGTCTCTCGCCCTTCTTGAATGTTATGGTTGAGATCAACATGAAGCGGGATGAGAAGAATAACCCTACTGGTGAGGTCCATCACGAGGGGTTTAGGAAGCTATTGTAAATTCATTCTCATTATGATGCCATATATGTAATTATATCTTTTGACTATTTCTGGTTTCACAATATGTAAGATGATTATCGCAGAAAGCATGGAGAAGTGCATAGGCCTGAAACTAATACCGAGGAGGCTGAGCTCGAATTTGACTTGTGGACCTCGACCAACGAGGTTTCACGCAGAGTGCCTCAGAGGCGAGTGTTGGGAATTGGATAGTGTAAGCAGGCAGCCAGAATGTCCGCACCAGCGAAGAATCTTGGTGGACAGAGTGCTGCAATTCGGGCTGAGTTGGCCGAGTTACGCCATCAGCATGAAGAAGATGTTGGAAGAGGACGCTACACGCCAGCAAGAGGAGGTTGTGCCTCTGTATAAGAAAGAGGTATATCACCGGAAGAAAGTGGATGAAAACTTGACTGTACTACAGGCGATGACATCTATTATGCCTGGTTTCACCTTGCCAGTTCAGGTCCCCCTTACCCAGCTCGTCCCTCGACAGGATGTTGTTCCCAAACGTAGGGAGCTCCTCTAACCCTACCTAGTCCCACACCCCATTGACTATGTTTATGGATTTTCATATTTGTCAATGGATTTCATTTAGACTTTTCTATGTTTATGGATGATGTTTATGTTTATGGATTACGGATTTAGCCTTTGTTCTAATTTATGTTTACAGATGATGCTCGTTTTAGTTTATGTTTTCGAATGTTTGTTTCAATTAATGTTTATGTATGATGTTTACTTTAGTTTGTTTATGTGCGTTTTGAGATGTATTATGTATGATATTTTTGTCAAATACATTCATTTGAGATGTATTATGTATATATATTATCATCTTTATTAATATGCAGACTCGACTGATGATAATCTCCTGCAAGATTATTCATATGCATCTCATGTCTCTTTTTCTTCTGTCGTGGTGGAGAATTAGCCTTGCCCTTGCCCTTGCCCCTGCCCTTGCCCTTGCCCCTATTCTTTTGCCTTTTGTCATCTGCAAAGTTTACAATTACAATTACAATACTAGTTCTCATTCAATCTCAATTCCGTTCTAATTCAGTTTCAAATTCTAATTGAATTCAATTTTAATTGTAATTTCATTTCAATTCAATTTAATTCTAATTCATTTTCAATTTTAATTATAATTTAATTCTATTAACTTTAATTCAAATTAATTCAACTATTTAACAAATTCAACAACTCATAATCAAATCCCACTATCTTTTGATCATAAAATGTGTCCAACTACAAACAAAATAAAGTTTCGCAAAAAACATCAAATTAAAGCTCAAGACAATTGAACCTAATTATATTACACTAAGCATCAACTTAACATCAATGGAGTTCTACTTAATAACTACTCCCTCCATCTAAAAAAATTTTACTTTTTCAATTTTGATGCTCAAATATTTAGTGCAAAATGTAATAAGCACAATAAGCAAATAATAATAACAAAATATATGAACCAAAATGTATTAACAAATTCACCAAATAATTTAAAATACAATAACAAATTCACCAAATATCCAAAATATAATAAAAAATTCAACAAATTCATCAACTAAACTAATTAACCAAACAATTCAAAAATAATATTTTGGCATATCTTATTCAGGTGTCTTCTTACATATCTGATTATTTTGAAATTTATACATCTACACATTAACAATTAGTAGTTGTAAGTGTTGTCAAATGACGGACCACTGTATTATCCATAAAAAATTGACCTAACTACAATGAATAAAAAGTTTATGTACTTTTTTGTAATATCAAGTTTAAATATGTAACCAGAATTAATAATGCAAGCAAAAACCAAGAAAACGGATCAATAGAAAGCTAGCTCAGAATGGATACCTGAAATTAAGATCAAACAGAATGACAAAAAACAAAAAACAAAAGAAATAATTTCGTTAATTATAACTCACAATCTTGATATATACTATGAGGAAAAATAAAATAAACCAACAAAAGCCGTATGCAATCACTAAATGAAGATGAACCTATAATAGGCTTAATTTCATCTAAAAGACTCGACTAACCTTTCAAACAAAGACCTGAATTATTCAACCTTTAAATAAGCACCTCGCGCGCACTTTTTGCACTCTCAAGTTTTCTTAAACAAAGATTAACTTTTCAAAATCACAAGAACGTATTTTTAAGACAAAAATTAAATTTTAGAAGAACACCGAGTCAAATAACTCACTCATTATCCCTATATCTAACTCAATCACATATCAAAAGGTCATCACTTTAATCGACAAATTCGATCCTCTCATTCCACCTATGACACAATCAATGTTAATATAACACATATACAATTTAAAAAAAATAAATTAACTTTTAATTTAAACTAACCAATTAAATGTATTACCACAAGTAAATTCGATAATTATACTATTACTTAATCAGCCACCAGACGTTGCCAAACACACCACCCAAAAAATGTTTGATTTTTTGTTTTTATTAAAAATCCAAATATTTTGATTGACCCGGGTTCTATAAAGTTGTTGCTAAAAATATTTGCTTTTCTTTTAATTAAAACCAAATATGGGAGGGAAGAACGCAATTCAAGTATCGATTAATGGAATTAAGAATGATTTTTAGATTGTCATATGTAAGCATACCACTCCATCAAGAGCTTCAAGTGCATGTTCCATCTCTGCTTTGCTCTCGTAGCTAACGAAACCATAACCATGAGATCTTCCAGTTTTGCCAGCCATCATATAGTACTCTTGCTCTATCCACATTTCCATATTCTTGAAATGCTTGTATCAGGAAGTCTGAAGTGACTGTCCAAGCCAAATTTCCAACAAATAGTTTATACTCCGTTTCAGGATACAAAGGATCTTTTGGCCTAGGCTTGTTTGAGAAATTAACCCTCATGATTCTACCACCATATTCCAGAAATGCAATGAGAAGATTCCGAATAGTTTATCAGAGGAAATTGCACTAATGGATATATACAGAACCCGACCCGCGGTCAATCACATATTTGGATTTTTAATTTTTTTTATTTAAAAACAAATATTTTTGAGTGGTAGGCGACATTAAGTTTCAATTAATTATTTCGATACATGACCAGAGCATATGATTTTGATTTGAGCTTATTTTATTTGACTAAATCGTCTTTAAATTTGATTTCATAAGGTTTGAAAGAAAGGCCATTTATTTCAAAAGCTCAAACGCTAAAAACGTATCACATCTACAACTGTTACTAGGACGAAATTAAGCCCCTATAATATTGTTGCTATGTCTTCCTCCCATCTATGAACCAGGTACAATGTATGCTGAAAGTATAAAATAATTTACATCACCAAATCCAAGCAAATTAATACAATTAGTCAATTTCAATGGAACAAAATTGTAAAATCATACCCGTCAAGACATATCATTTAGTTAAACTCGGATTGAACGAAGGTAGTGCAGACATATATCATAAGTCTTTGCATTTAAATCCCCTGAAAAGTAAAAAAAAAAAGTTCAGCAATGTAATGTGAAACGAAAAATGAAAGAAATAAATTCTAGTAGAAGTGATATTCAACAATTCACCATTATAGGAATTGCAAATACAACAGTGAAGTCCATATAAAAACATTCACTGAATTAAATGAGGAAACAACAAATATAATGATTTGAAATTAAAACACTAAGAATAAGATTATAATATTACAACACAAAAAGGATGAAAATTTAGATAAAAGATGCATAAGAAATTTTCCATACCATCTGGGGTCTAAGCCTTTGTAGATCTGAATTTCCAACAAAAAGTCCGAACAAAAAATGTCAAATAGTAAAAGATAAAACTTACTCAGTTAGTTACCTTTTTCTCTTAACAATCCCATATGAGCCTCATCTTTAAGAGAATAACAATGATTTGGATCACATAATTGGCACGTGAATGCAACATGCCAACACCCCATCAAAAATAAGCATAAAAATTCAATCTTGAATATAAAAATCTAAACTTTCCTTCAAAAAATTAAATCGTACTACCTACGTCCCTAAAATATTGTCATATTTATATTTTTCATGATCAAAGATTAATAAAGTTTACGATCTTAATTGGCAACCAAAACTTTTATTTGAATCAAAATTATCAAGTCAATAATAAAATACTACATATTGATATATTTTTCAAACAAATATATAACACATTAAAAGTTATTTGAGTTTAAAAATAAATAAATCAATCAACCCATTAAAATCAAAAGTATATTTTAAGTGAAAATTCTCACAATACAGATATGACCAACAAGCACACGAGCCAAGCATTGGATGGAATCAACCAAAAAAAAAGCATGACCTCAACAAAAGTGGTCCCAAAAGCATGAAGCATTTTATACATGTTATCATTTGGAATTCTGTTATTTACATATGAGTTTGTTACATTCAGCATTTATATAAACAATGTAATCACTGTTACATTCTAGCTATGAAAATGAATATTCCTAGTCTACACTCTTTCTTCATGTCTTCCTTCTTCTTCTAATATCTTCTGCTTCCCCTTCTCTGTTGCTCCCTTCTAACCTTCTCTTCCCATTCTTCTCCTTGGATTTCTGCGGTATCTTACACTTGGTATCAGCCAAACTATCGTGCGACTTACCACAACCCACCACCATGAGAAAACACAACTATCAAACCAGATCAATTTCCGCTGAAGAGTTTATGATTTTACAAAACTAGTTTCAATCACTCCAACCTCAAAACACATTGAGGGACGCCCAATTCCAAAATATGTATGATGATCTGCAGTATCTCAAACTCAAGCAAGAAGAATCTCACAAACACCAAGCTAAATTCAGAAAGGAAATGCTAACCATTTTCAAAATCTTAAAACATGATTAAACCCATCCCTTCCCAGTAGCTCACAACAACAAATCACACCACCACCACCCCATAATCCAATGCCCCAAACCCCCACCAAGCCACTTCAACTCATCCTCGCCAACACAAACAAACCCAACCTCAATCAAGCTCTTCCAACCCGCCCCTTTTAATTAACTCCCCTAACCAAAGATCAAACCACCCATGACGCCATTTGATTAACCCCCACCCTGCACTTAAACCTACGAGTGATTTATCATCCGCCCAAACCCAAAAACCCTTTCAAATCCAAGCTCTAATTTCCCCACTTTGGATGGCCCGGCATTTCTTTGCCTTTAAACACAATGTCTGAAAGCAACAAAACTAGAACATAAATGCTATGCATATGGACGGGCAAGTGCCGAATTTGGCTCCATGGTATCTTGACATCAACTTTTACTGGGGTCAATTTACTAATTCTCTAAGATCTCGATTCAATTTACGCGAAAGTACAACAACGAGCACTGACGAATTTAATAAACTTTTCCAAACAACTTCGCTTCGACATACATAGACAAATTTGAAGAATCGAAGGATTTATGGTCACTGGGGACTTAAACTATGACGAGCTATACTAGGTAAAAAGAGTTTTTATCATCGGGGTTAAAAGAGAATACAAGACAATCAACTATTCAAACCTCAATTGCTCACTAATTCATTTGATTTAGCCCTAGGATATGAGAAACAATACTCAACTATTACCTCTAAGTTAAAATACACCCAATATTTCCCTAAATACAACTTTCACCCCACCATTTCCCCTTTTAGAAACTCTACCTGTCTCTTTCCTTCAAACTCATCTGACAACATCACACCAACATGAACCACCTTCACCTCCAACTTACCCAGAAAACTCCTCACCCCAGCCCAAATGCAGTCTCGATTTGCAGTAAAAAACCTTTGCTACAATCAGGATGAACGTGATACCCTGCAGCCACAAATACAAACAACGAGCATTATATTTGATCATGTCCGAGAAGAAGAACAACAAAATGAGCACGCATCATAAGCTTTAGCATGGTGGCCCTCCAATTTAATATGCATTTAACCACCAGAGCGTGCCTCGATGTCTCTATCAATGCAATTGCAGGCCCAAGCACCTTCTCCACATTTCGATTGAAAGGTGTGGTCAATAAGCAAGCCATACACATCTTAGTAGATATAGGAAGTACCAACACCTTCCTAGATGAGACCACAACCAAACAACTCCAGATTCCCCTTATCCAAGCCCCACTAATGTTAGTGAACATTGTCGATGGAAATAAACTCATGAGCCATCTCATCTCCCCTGATTTTGAATGGAAAATTCAAGGTCACAAGTTCCACACCACTGTACGCATTCTCCCTCTAGGAGCATGCCACATGGTCGTTGGAGTGGATTGGTTGCAACACCACAGTCCTGTGCAATTCAATTTTCAGAAGATGCAGCTTACCCTCTTTGCTGACACCTCCAAACTGATCTTACAAGCTGCCACGACCCAAGCCGACTTACAAATGATCTTAGCTAAGACACTCACAAAATGGATCAAACACTCCAACACCCATAGTATCAACCAATTGTTCTCCCTTCAAGCATCAAATGCTAATGCCTCCAATTCCATTCCACACTACCATTCAGCCATTACACCTCTCATCCACCAATTCCTAGACCTCTTTACCCCACCCACAGAATTACTCCCTTATAGGAACACAAACCACACTATAAACCTTAAGCCAGAAGCCATCCTTCAATGATTCCCCCCTTACTGCCATTCCCACAACCAAAAACAAGAAATTGAGAAAATCATCTCTGAACTACTCATTTCCGGATTCATCCAACCTTCCCAATCTGCGTTTGCCTCTCCTGTGATATTAGTAAAGAAGAAGGACGGATCATGGCAATTATGTGTAGACTACAGGTACCTCAATGACCTTACCATCAAGCATGACTTCCCAATTCCAATCGTGGATGACTTGCTTGATGAATTGCAAGGAGCAACAGTGTTATCCAAAATTGATCTCAGGTCAGGTTATTATCAAATCCGTATGCATAATGATGACATTCCAAAAACCGCTTTTAAAATACACCAAGGACATTACGAGTTTGTTGTAATGCCCTTTGGCTTGTTCAATGCTCCGGCTACATTCCAATCCATAATGAACCATGTCTTTTCACAGTTTTTAAAGGAAATTTGTGTGAGTATTTTTTGATGATATATTAATCTATAGTGAAGACATGACTACACACTTAGCACACTTGCACACAGTTCTCACTCTTCTCAGAGAACACAGGCTCTTTGCCCAGCCTTCAAAATACACATTTGGACAAGCTAACATTGAATATCTTGGCCACATTATATCTGCTAGGGGTGTCACAGCTGATCCTAGTAAGATAGAAGCTATGCTTTCATGGCTCAAGCCAAACAATTTAAAATCTTTAAGGGGATTTCTAGGTTTGACAGGCTATGATAGGAAATTTGTTCAAAATTATGGAGTCATAGCTAAAATTTTAACTAATTTCTAAAGAAAGATGCATTTGATCGACTCCGATTTAGCCCAATGGGCTTTTGCAAACCGAAATCGCCTATGTCCTCCACCCCTGTATTAGCTCTGCCAAACTTTCAATTGCCCTTTACTATTGAAACTGATGCTTCTTCAAGAGGCTGGTGGTGCGCTAAGAAGCTTAAAGAAATTTAGCCTACATCAAGAAAGCCTCGGGGGCCAAATGCGCTTGTGCTCTGCATAAGAGAACTGCTTTGCAATCATCCTAGAAATCGGCCAGTGAAGCACTATTTGACGGGGCAGCAGTTCCTCATCAAACAGATCAACAATAATCAAGCACTTGGCTGGAGCGCAGTCACCACCGCGTCCAACAAAAAGCAAGCCTCCAAGTTGCTGTGGTCGACTTACCATCCAATGTAGCTTAGCAAAGAGAATGTCAGAAGTGACACTGTTTTAGAGTTCAAGACGACACACAACCCGGGCTCACGGGCCATATTTATTGCACAACCATCATGATAGATCACTAGTTCCTACTTCCAAGATAAAGAGTTACAACATGTTATACTGAATCGTGGTTAAACTCCGCGTAATTTCCTCGCATAATTACAAGGAGAAAGATACTAAGGAGGCAGATGATTTTTGGGACAAGATTTGTTGCCTTATGCGTAGAATCATACAAGATTGCATGACTCATCAGTAGGAGGATACTCTGGGACAACAGCAACTTACCAAAGGATCAAGGCGTTATTCTATTGGAAGAAAATGAAGAAGACAATCTCAGATTATGTCTCTTCCGTACAGTTTGCCAGAAAAGAAAACATGAACATGTAGCTCCTCCTGGGTTGTTACAACCACATCTATCCCCGATTTAGCCCTGACAACAACCGATGGACTTCAGGGAAGGACTTCACCCATCTAACAACAGGAATGCAATATTAGTAGTGGTGGACAGGTTCTTTAAATATTCCCACTTCATTTCTCTGTCTCATCCATATACTGCCCACACTATTGCACAAACATTCTTGGATAATATATACAAACTCCATGGCATGCCTATGCACATTATTTTTGATAGGGACAGGATTTTCTTGAGTGCTTTTTGGCAGGAGTTATTTACTAAATTGGCAACTAAGCCGCATCAGAGCACCTTTTACCACCCCTCAAAGCGACAGGCCAAACATGCAGAGTGAATCAAATCATTGTAGAATTACTCGAGGCGAGACAAGAAAGACAAGACCTAATGATCGGGAGTAAGTGGTTTCCACTAGTCGAAAGATCGGGTGACAATACCAACTTCCATTCAAGCCTCAAACTCACTCCATTTGAAGCCCTATATGGATACAGACCTCAACATTTGCCAGGCATTTCCTACCTCAAGGAAGTCCAAACCGCAGCCAAGGAACTATTACAACACAAGCAACAACTGACAAAGGTTATCAAAGACAATTTGGCTCTAGCACATGAGAGAATGAAGAAGTTTGCTGATCAGTCTAGAACTGACAAAAGTTTTGCAATTGAAGACTATGTTTTTCTTAAACTACAGCCTTATAGGAAGAATTCTGTAGCTTTAAGGAAGCATCTCAAGTTAGTCATGCTCTATCTTTAAAAGTCGTGAAAAGATTGAGCAAATGCTTCACAAATTGCGTTTTACGTATCAACATTAAAATCCATCCAGTCTTTCATGTGTCCTTGCTTAAGAAGCACATTAAAAGGTACATCACACCAAGGGACACCACCACACCCGACGCTCTTTCCCCTATATACCTTGTGGCTATACTTAAGCAGCCAGGATCAGAATGAAATCAGCATACATGTATCAAATTCTAGTCCAACGGAATCACTCCACTCCTATGGTGCTGCTACGGTAAGCACTACTAATACATTTGGAAGAAATATCCCGCACTTCTGGGGTGGTCAAGAAAGTCAGAAGTGAGTTGTCACGATACGTAGCCGACCAACAAAGACACGGCATAAGCATTAGTTGAATCAACAAAAGAAGCATTTAATTCTCAACAAAAGTGGTCCCAAAAAGCAATGTAAGCATTTTATACATGTTATCATTTGAATTTCGTTATTTACATACGAAGCCTGTTATTATCTGAAGATTTATATAAACAATGTGAATCATCGTTACATTCTAGCTAAGTGAAAAAATGAATATTCCTACCTAAGCACTCTTTCTTCATGCCTTCCTTCTTCTTCTTCTAATATCTTCCCTTCCCCTTCTCTGCTGCTCCCTTCTACCCTTCTCTTCCCATTCTTCCAATTGGATCTCCGCAGTATCCTTACAGAAATCAAATAATTCTACTTTCATCTAAAACTTTTTTAAGTAAAGAAATCAAATCTAATAACATTGTAAAAGTTTTGAAAATTTCTTCCGTTCCGGAGTCAATTTTTCCGGAACGGTTCCGGAAATTAAATTAAAGCATTGAAAATGAAATATATTTTAAAATTGAAAGCAAATATAATTGATATATGATATATACACTTAAATTAATCGTAAAAATCAGATTCAAACGGTCATTTCGATCAATTTTTATAGAAACACGATTTTAACCGTTTATTGAGGAAAAGTGGGTTGGTGGAATTTTTGAGAAATTCTAATGGAAGATTCATTGTAAAATAAGTTTATGATGTACTCTCAATCAATAATCAACACATATGATATGAAACACACGTCCATTTAACAATCTAATGCAAAGTCCGGAATAAAAGAAATTTCCAAAAGTTTTAAAAATTTCTTCCATTCTTGCGCATATTGCTGTTGAACGATTCCTGAAATTTAACAACATCATGACGATTTTTCTGCTAATTAAAATTCCATAAACTCATTTGACACATAAATTGAATTATCAAATCCTCTGTGCATATTGAAAATATATTCTCTTTCAAACTCATCAAACTCTGAACTACCATAATCACCCCCAAAATCAATGCAATTCTATTAAAAAATATACTTTTTCAATTTTGATGCTCAAATATGTAGTGCAAAATGTAATAAACACAATAACCAAAAAATAATACTCCGTAACAAGATATATGTAGTAAAATATATTAACAAATTCAACAAATAATTTAAAACACAATAACAAATGTACCAAAATATAATAACAAATTCATAAACTAAACTAATTAACCAAAAAATTCAAAATAATGTATAATTTAAAATAATTAAATAATAATAAAAACATACCTTTTGAAAGGGAGTAAAAGTGGCTGGATTTCGACGTGGGGGCTGAAAGAACATACCCGACGTCTCAAGGATCTCTTGAACCGACAAGCCATGATTATGTTTCACCTTGAATATTCCCAATTATTCTGAAATTGTTATGCTCAAGTTTTATTTTTGGCTCAAACAAGAAATTCTTCTAATATTGAATTTTGTTTTGTGGTTGAAAAATGGCACTATATAAGGAGCATTTTATGAGCAGGCGCGCGCGAAAGAAAAAGGAGGAAGAGGGAGTGCTAAGTAAAGTGAGTGGGAAGAGTTAAGCTTAGTTACTTTATTTAATTTATAGTTATTGTAAAAAAATACTTCCTTCGATTTTTTTACTTCTTATCCTATAAAAAAACATTAATTATCATTCTATATTTTTTATATACTTTTGTTCTTCCTTTTCCTATTATATCCCTAAACATTAAGTGGGTTTGAATAATTTTTTCTTCTTTAATTTGAATATCGTAGTCAGCGAGCACAAATGCAAAACACCCACTCTCGCAGTCGATGAAATTTTTGTGACAATATTACCCTTCCTACTTTTAAACTAACAATGGAGAAGGGAAATATTATGGTAATGATTATTAAAGAGAAAGAAGATAATTAATTTTGACTGCATTAAATAATTAGTGATTTTGACTATATTTATTGTGTTAAATTATATGAAGGGTAATTTAGTATTTATTCAAAATTTGAGTGCTTAGAAATTTTTTACTAATCAGATATTCATTAGAGAAATATTTCAATAAAATGGTTTGTTTCTGCATATCCTTCCGATTTTCCAAATTAACCGTAAGATATATATAATTCAAGAATATGCGGAGTGATTTATACACAACATCTCTTTCCTTTATCAATCGCTCTACAAATTGATATGTTTGCATAAATAAATGAAATTCAATTTCTGCATCCAGATCTTCAATTTTTGGGAACTTATAAAGTTCTTCCATCAAACCCTGATCAATGGACTTACAAAATCCTTCAAATTGATCCGAGCAAGATCACCTCTTTGAATATTTATGAACTGCGGCCGAGTCAAGATTTCATTCTCTTATAAATGAGGGTACAAAAGTAAAATAATAACATTTCTTAATATTTTGTAAAAGTGTAGTATGACAAGTGAAAAACCCGAAGGGAATAACTATTTTGTCGTATGAAGCTATTGTAAAAAAATTAATTACTTTTATTTAATTTGAAAAATTAATTAACTAATAAAAAGTTAAGTTTGTTTATTTAAAATCGTCCATAATCACTTCAACTACGACGAAGAAGGAAATCAAATTAATTTCTCATTTTTAAACTCAAATATACGACAAAATTCAACAAAATTTCATGATTTCGTCACACTTCATCGTAGTTGTTGACCCGAATGGCCAAAAAACAGGTCCAACCTCATTCTCATCGTGCTTCGTCGTATATAAGTAAACAACGAAACTCGTTCTCGTTGTTTTTGAGTTGAAATACAAGGTGATTTGAGGCATTGTGTAAATACTGTACTCTAATTGTCCCATTTTTGTAAAGCAGATTTGTGTAGGCTCAGTCCAAACCCAATTACAACGGTTTGAGTCCATTAGTACGTAGTGGTAAAGTGGATCGAACCTTAATCGCCCCATTTTACTCCATCCATAAATCCTATCTGTCATTTTCATGTTTCCAGGAGTTTAAGATTTTATATTTTCTTGTTCTAGGATATTGTGAAATCAAATAAACTTGTACATTAAACTACTTACATTGTTATATATTGAGAAAAATATAGAAGCCTTAACAATTGATCTAGGTCAATTTTACAAGTATATCGTAAGATAAGGTAAGATTTATATACAATTCAATCCTTCTTATCGTTTTTGGATGAGATTTTAAAGAATTATTGATAAATATTGGGGTATCTGTAATTGCAAGACTCCTTATGTGCATAGAACAAGGAGTCCCGATTTTACCCTTATATGTAAGTGAAAACACGGGACATACTGAGTGCCGAAAATTATATGGAGGGACGATGTCGTGTCCCAGACAAGTTACCACTACAATAGTATCGTGGTACTGTAGTTGTGAAATCGTTCACATGGTGTCGTTTAAGGCCAAAAGATAACTTTCAACTTGTGTCGCTTGCCATGAGACTATAAGACAAGAGAGATGTTGTGTGCTACACCACATAATATTCCGCAAAGGTTGGGTGATTGCGAATGTCCCACCACTTTCCTCAAAATACAGACTTTTCACACGTGTAGATTTTTTACAGATAATTTGCACCTTTAACCAAAATTTTGGATCAAGGTAGAATTATTTTCAACCCAAATCATAATTAAGATGTGATACAATAAAAAAAGAAGTTTTAATTAAAAGAAAACATAATCAATAATAAATATAGGCACTAAATCAAATTTTCTTATAGGTTTAATTGTCCAAATTATCCAAATTAGTTGGTAGATTTAGCTAGTGGTTAATGGCAAGTGAAAATCACCTATGTTTACAAGATGCTACCTGCCCGATCACCTATCTTCAAAATATTTCATTGACAATACCTATGTTTCAAAAGTCCTAGTCGATTCTCATTTTGTCAACACACCGTTAAGTCTTGCACGTTAGAATACATGCCTTTATTAAGAGCATTTCTGGCCATTTAACTAACTAGGAAAGACGGCCGAGCATCACCAATGCTTACACAATATCACTCACCGATCAATGATATTTCAAAATGACTCGCCGATCACCTATCTTTTTTAAAATATCCTACCGATAGGTGATCGCGTGACGTGCTTTCTTGGAAGATAGGTGATCAACTAGTAATATCTTTTACATGTTGATAATCCCACGAGTAATAGGTTGCCCAGACCTATCCAAAGCGAGATCGAGTCATCCCGTCACGGGCCAAACATACGAAGATCACCGACAACACTGGCTAAAGACAGCCCACGGGTGAAACCCCTTATGTACCGTGGCCGAGCTTTCACCACCGGTCCGCTGGCTGAAGAAATCATCATAGCAATAACGGATAAAAAGATCATTAAAGAGATAATTATGAGGTGCATTGACGATCATAATTATCCACCACCTTAATGGGCCGAAACCTCTACTACTCGATAGTAATTGGGGCAATTAAGAACTCAATAAGGTAACAGTCCATACACCTGTAAAAGGTAAACTTTGAAAGGAATCAAGAAAGTTTACTTTGATCCCTCAAATTATTTTACAGGGACCAAAGTCTCTAATCCTTTGCGCCTGGACGATCTAGTGTTTCGACCTAAGAACCGGTCTTTTGCTTTACAGCACTTTTTTGTCCGAGGCGTGATCAAAATACAACTTAAGACTTGTCATCCGTCCACTATCCAAACCGACCGTATCATCAATAGGTGATTGCCCCATCTATTAACCCCGAGTTATTATTACTATATGGAACCTTTTCTCATATTGGGTGCTAACAAACACATTATGGTTGACCCTTATTGCCGCGCGAGCCACAATACGTAACATTGATATAGCAATACGTAACTGAACGAAGCATACCGAT